>CM055117.1:123920993-124445993 GCA_029206835.1 Rana muscosa | reverse complement strand
TCCGCGGCAGTTTTCCCATAGGGAGACACTGCCGCGGAGCCCACAGACGGTCGTTTTTCTCGTCAAAGAAAAAAATGACGGGAAAAACGGTCGTGTGTGGGGGAACATGCCGTTCCCTCGTTTTTCATTTTTTTTCATGCCGTGATTCACGGCGGTGTTCTCACCGCCGTGAATCACGATCGTGTGTACGCGGCATAAGGACTACCTTGCCCTTGTGTAACACCAGAAAAGGCGTTTATAGGCTAAGCCACCAACTCAAAAAAAGCCCTCCAACCCTCCATTCTAAAGTGATAGAAAATGAAAAAAAAAAACACCCTGAGGGTAATGTCAGATAAAGAAACATCCTAAATAGGTTCAAAGGGAGTTGAAAGGGCCAGATTAGGGTCTCATGGAGACACAGGGCAGTGTACAAGGAAAAGGATGCGTGCAACAACCTGCCCAAAAGGCCTCAACTATAAAAAATAAATATATATATATATATATATATATATAATCTCTCTATTTATATCAGAAGCCAATGGTCTCTGAAAAATAATAAACAAACACTGAGATTTGCCCCCTAGATATTCCTGAAAGTCAGATGCTAATCCAGACCAGACTTGAGGAAAAACAGAATGCATGCCACATAGTACTTCCCAGGAAGTAATTTCCTTGCTTTGCACAAAGCAAAATAAGGCTTCAAGGTGAAATGGTAGACTTTCCAGAATGTTGCCTATTTTACAAAAGGGTAGAGATGCTCAAGCTCACAGGCTCCTGTTGGGGTGAAAGACATAGATCAAATTGAAATTACTGCTTGCACTTCTTCCTAAGGGAGGATCAAATATGCTCCCTTTTAAGTGGCACAATGGCCACAATGCTCCCTTGTAAGTGGCACTGTACCCAAATTCTCATGGGGTCCAGCATTGAAGTGACAACTAGTTCTAGGATGTTGAGCGAGGGTCTCCTTTGGGCCCTGATGGCCCACGAATAAGAGTGGAGGGACAGATTTTTTTTTTTTGGGGTAGGAAGATCCTAAATAGGGTGGTGTCCAATGCCAGGCCCAGGTACTCCAATTTATGAGACTGTTCTAGCAATGGCTGCTGCAGGCCGAGGATCCAACTGAAGCAGAGTCCGCACTGTCCTCTGAACATTGGGCGACAGGGTTATGGGAACTGATCCTTCAGCAGGAGATCTGCCTAGGTACCCCAATAACACGAATCCCTTGAGCCCAGAGCAGAGATAACACTGGGGAAATGTGAATTGTGCAATGGCGAGGGAAGGTGTAAGTAAGCATCCTGTAAGTCTACTGAAGCCAGAAAGTCGTCCGGAAGGAGGCAGTGACCCATCTGACAGTTTCATGTGGAACTTTTGAACTTGCAGGAAAAAGTTGAAGTTTTAGATTCAGATGCCATTTGGTTTGGGAATCATAAAGATGTTTGCGTAGAAGACTAAAAAGCATTCATGTTTTGGTACAGGGGCAAAAAAACCCTAATGCCGCATACACACGGCCGGACTTTGCCACGGGCAAAACCCCGTTGGAATTTCCGACGGAAAAATAGAGAACCTGGTCTCTAAGTCCATCGGAAATTCCAACGGGAAAAGTCCAATGGGGCATATACACGGTCAGAATATCCGATGAGAAGCTCCCATCTGACTTTTTCCATCGGAAATTCCAACCGTGTGTACGCGGCATAAGACAAAAGCTGCTGAATGGAATCAGTAAGTTCCATCGGTCTTAGCAGGGAGAGAGGCAAGTATGAAAGCGACAAACTTTAAAACTCCAGTTTATATCCTCTGAAAATTACACTTTGGACCCAGACATCTGAGATTTCCTGGGACCAGAAAGCTGAGATGGCCAACAGAGAACCCCCTTCAACTCTGACAAGTAGGGGCACCTTATCACTGAGGAGGCAGCTTGGCACTTAGACATAGCTAGTTTGAAGGGCCGTGTTTTTCCTGAATTCGATTTGAAACTGGAGACCTGAGAGGAATGAAAGGAGCATCTCCTGCAACAGTCAAAGTTTTACTTGTAGAAGCACAAGCCTTCAATTCCTGGGGGAGGAAAATGCATATTACCTACCCCCCCCCCCCCTAACCACTTCAATACAGGGCATTTTCACCCTCTTCCTGCCCAGGCCAATTTTTAGTTTTCAGCGCTTTTCAGAGCTGTCGCACTTTGAATGACAATTGCGCAGTCAAGCAACACTGTACGCAAATGAATTTTTTTTTCCCAACAAACAGAGCTTTATTTTGGTGGTATTTGATCACCTCTGTGTTTTTTATTTTTTGCGCTATAAACAAAAGAAGAGTAACAAGTTTGAAAAAATTAAAAAAAAAACATTTTAAAAAAAATAAATAAATAATTTTTTCCTCAGTTTAGGCCGACATGTATATTTCTACATATTTTTGTCATAAAAAAAAAACAAAACGCAATAAGCGTATATTGATTGGTTTGCGCAAAAGTTAAAGCGTCTACAAAACAGGGGATAGATTTATGGCATTTTTTTTTTACTAATGGCAGCAATCTGCAAATTTTATTCAACTGTGACATTGCGGCGGACACATCGAACACTTTTGACACCATTCACATTTATACAGCGATCAGTGCTATAAAAAAGGGAGTTGTTTTATACAGCCAGCTGGACATTTAGGGAAACGGAGCTGGAATTCGCACAGGACTGGTGTGAACCCAGCCTGAATGTTTATTTTGTCAATGAAACCTCTGGCCTGCATGTGATCATTCCACTTCTACTCCATTAACTCAATGAACTGTGTTTGCCAATGTAAAAATTATTCCGTCTTTCACAGTTGAAGAGTACCTATGATAAAAATGACAGACCTCTACATGCTTTTTCCCTGGATCCCTCTATATACGTGATCTAAGTTTGGTGGAAGGTGAATAGAAGCAAAGAGGGTCTGACTTTAATGAGAGGCGCATTATACTTATTGTGGTGAGTGCATCCCCAAAGGGTGCTTTTTTTTTTCCACGAGGTGCATCACTGGGTGAATGGTGGTCTACACACATCCAATCACTGCACAAAGCTAGTACTTTAACTTCCACTTACCTTTATTTTTTCCTTTATGAACTGCATAAGGCAGCTCGCCAATTTTTGAGCACCGCTACAATATTTATGTGGACATTTTTAGAGTGTTTATTCCTGAATATTGTTTTTTAACATTAGATTTGTTTTTAAGTGGCTGCCATTTTATAGTTTTTATGTGATTTTATGATGAGTATTATATTTCACATTATGATACATCATATTGCATAGAGAACCTTAATTGTTGAGCGCTGCTTACATAGGAGGGTCTGTTTAAGCACTTTTTTTCATTTTTATAAAAATGCACTGATTACTGTATAAATGTGACTGGCAGGGAAGGGGTTAACACTAGGGGGCGATCAAGGGGTTAAATGTGTATTCTAGGGAGTGATTCTAACTGTAGGGGGAGGGGACTCACAAAGGGAGGAGACCAATCGGTGTTCCTCTGTACTCCTCTCCTCTGACAGGACGTGGATCTGTGTGTTTACACACACAGATCCACGTCCTTGGCTGTGTTACCGGCAATCGCGGGTGCCCGGCAGACATCGCGGCTCCCGAGCGACGCACACCCCCTAGACGGCAGGGAAGCCCAGGACGTCATATGACACCCACCCAGGATGGGAGATCCCATCCCAGCTATAGACATATGATGTCTGCAGGAGGGAAGTGGTTAAAGTGGAGGTAAACCCATCCATAAAAAACTGTTTACAGTTTCCAGAAATGTAAGACTCCCATTGGTTGTGCTCCCAACCAAACTGTCAAACCATCCAATTGCTGGTGTCATAACTGATCACATGTGCAGCATTATGGCAGTTGTAGATTAAACAGGCAGAGATGGCAGCTTCCTTGGCTGGGGGGGGGGGGGGGGGGGTTACTTACACTTTAATGTCCTTGATTGGCCCCTCCTTGAATAAGTCTTACAGACATTCAACAGGGTAATTGCACAATGTCTGGCAACATTACAGACTACTTCCATTTCTTCAATCTGGTGAGGTCAACCAAGGCTCAGCCGAGGAGCCACAGTCGCTATGGTGCCCCTAGGTAATCTTGGTAAAAGAACCTTGAGAGGAAAGAAAGAAAAAAAAAAAAAAAAAACTTGTCTCACAAAAATAAAGTTGTCCATTACCCAAGGACACCAGCGAAAAACTAAGGTTTGCTAGATGTTGGAGGGTTTATATAGGGGGATGTGCCTGGAGCTTTAATTTTCCTAGTGACCAGGCACCTGAAGCCAGCAGTGTATAACCCACGAATAAAAGACTAAAGATCATTTCTCCAAATGATTATGAAATTCTTATCGTCACATGGAATTATCAAAATAAAACGCAACACAAGCATTAAAAACATGGTTATGATAAGGCTTTAATTTACAAAGGCACAAAATTAGAGGCTGACAGCACAAGGAAATGGAATAAAAACAAGATTCCCAGTTCCCCAAAACATATCAACAAACCATTAGTAAAGCAAATGGCAAAGTAGTAAATGCAGAAACACAATTAGGAGTCTTTCAGCTTCCAAACTGGGACAGTGTTAGGGCCGTGTCACACAAGCAGCTTTGTAGCAGAGATCTGTGCCAATGTTGTGTAGCAATTCAGCAAGTTGCTGCTGCAGCTGGCTACAATACTTCTCCATGTAGCTACAAATTACTGGTGTTCCATGAAAAATAGCAACTGCATTAGATAATATACCAGTGATTCTGTATGCAGCATCTGTCAGCCTGCTGTCAGAATACAATGACACAGTAGGAGGATTCCCCCATGAAATCGGGGCAGTTTTTTTCCCCCGTTTAACCAGCAGGTTGAAAAAAAAAAAAAAAAGATAAAAAAACACCCCGACCCATCCATGGCCAGCTTAGTTTAATACCAAACAGAACAGTTATAGTCATGTTAGAGTGTGCATATCAGGACATTCAGCTCAGAGGTAGCAAAAGCTATTGGCTCATTGACATACACTCAGAATTGAAATATCACTTCCAAAAATGGACTTTGCATTTAAAATAAAAGATTTCCACTTTTGCAGTTCAGTTTGGGAAACTCCTACTTTTCACACAGCACACCTTAAAAATTCTCACAATCCTGCTTCATTTGGAGTAGAATTATGCACAGGGCCTATATTGCTTTGAATAAATGACAATGGGGAGATAAGGGATACACTTTTTTTTTGTGCATCAACATACAATTAACCACCCAAGCCCTAATATCTTTAACCCTTTGTTAGGAGAACCAGTGTTTGCATAACTCTCCGGTCCATTCATAAATTACATAGAAAGTGAGAACCAAGTAGAAAAGAGTATGTGAAGAGACTAGCAGATTTTTCATCTTTTTAATTAAGCTATATGAAAGAATAAAAGGAAAGCAACAAATAAAGTAGGTGTTATCCCAATTTGACTGCAAACCTGGAAATTCTACATTTCTAATTTAGAATTGTAAAGTGTATGAATAAACTGAACCAATAGTTTTCCTTATTCCCTTTTTCTTCTGTTTTGATAGATTTTCACACTTGCAGCTGAAAATGTGTCTTTTATAAATAACCTACAGACAGCTTTCCCTCCAATAGTTTTATTAGTGGTGCTTAACCCTTGTGACTGCACCACCACTTTCTCTTGTATGGCAAACCTTATCATAAATGTTACTGTAACTTCAAACTAGGTCATCAAATGTGCAAACTCCTCTTCATTGATAAAACAAACACATTATGTCATATTAGTTAAAGGGGGGGTTCCACCCACGATTTTTTTTTTTCAAAGTCAGCAGCTACAAACACTGTAGCTGCTGACTTTTAATAAGGACACTTACCTGTCCTACTAAAATAACTATTCCAAAGAATTTATCCCAGATGATGGTAATCTAGTAAATCATCGGAGGGTATTTAAGGATAGGCATCAAGCTACTGTGCATGCTCTGATGAAGATTGTAAACAATCTAAATGCATTAGCAGAACGCACACTTGCGGTGAGAACCAGGTCTGGCCATCCACCTAGCCAATAATTGGACTTTCTCCAATAACCTACACTGCAACACCCCTGCTTGGTCTCTTGATAGCGCCGCTAGGAGTCAACGCTGAACACTGCCTTTGGCTGTTCAGAACTACACGGAACGGGCCAACACCCAGAACTCTGTTCGATCCGGACACTAACTGTTACACGCTGCACTTCAACCAGAGGAATCACCTGGAATCTACCAGTGCGTGAATAAGTGTCGGGTCGGCTATACATGGACATAGGAACTAAGGAAGAGTGACCAGAGAGGACTATGCACGGTGAGCTGCATTTTCCCCCGATTATACCATGTTGGGATGTATACGTATGCGACACCGTCTGACAATTCTATCTGCCTTCTGGTCCCTCACCCATAGTGGGCCTTACATCTCCTATCCTTGTCCAAAACAGATTGCAAGGGGTGAATGTGTCATAGCAGTGTGTGTGTGTGTGTATATATATATACACACACACACACACACACACACACACATACATACGGCTTCCAGTGGTTTGAAGATTGTCCTAACTATTGATCTGGACAAACTATTCATCTCCACTTGTGACCAGCACCAGACTTTCTGCAATTTATACAATTGGATACCCGAGCCCTTGTCTACTTAGACTGATATCCCTTCATTAGAGACAATCTCTTTGATAACCACAATAGTAGGCCGGCTAATCGGTTGTATGGTTACTCCTGCAGGAGGTTTGGAAGTTGCATGTATGGTTGTGGTGGCCACCTGTATCCTCAATTAGACTAGAGTCTAATTTTAGTAGTGTCTAGTGAATGAGTGTATCTGTTATTTTTGTAAGTGATTTTATATGTGGATAATTAATAAATAAATCGTACTATAATCTGGCAGTACCTCTTTGATAAATTCTTTTCACCTTTCTTTATATGCTTAATTAATTTAGAGGAACATACTCAGTAGCCCAAACGTCCAATACTATACCACTGAGGACGGAGTAAACTATATTGGGAAGGTGTACCAATTGCTGGACTACACCGGTCTCCCTTACCCCGATTACCTTGGATGAGCCTTGTATACCTAAACTGTGATTTTTTTTTTTTTTTGTATGACATGTCATATTAGGATCTCTAAAGAGGAAGAAGGTGCATGGCTTGTGACAACAGATGTGCAAATAGGGGAATCTTTCACCATGTAGACCAAAATATTTAGTACATTTATTTTGGGCAGGGTGGCAGAGTTTTAGAATAAATGAGCACTTTCATTTTTAAAGAACCTATTGTTCGTTAACAAGTTTTCTGAAAATAAAACCCAAAAAACAAAACGATTGAACAATGCTCTCAACTTCAGCAGCATTAAAAGTACACTACAAAATCCTTGAATTAAAATAAGCCATGGGGTATGGCAAAAAGCTAAAGCATCAATGGAAACTGCAAGTCACTGCCATGCGTGCTTACCATGGAAATGACTGAAAATTCATTACAATAACATTACAATGTTTTAGGTTATTTCTACAAACCAATGGAGTATAGTAGGCTTATAATTTGTTGACACAATTTATAAACCTGTTTTAACATGGGAAATTTTTTAAATAACTGTTCATTGCAGATGATCCAACGTATATCTATTTTTAGGTGAAAAAAAAAGAAAAAAAAAAAAAGGAAAGTCTGTACATTAAAAGGAATTATTGTCCTATATACAGTTTTTACTAATATACAGCCAACTGTAACGTCCGTTAACTTTTTTTTTAAACCTATCCCCTCAAGTCCTTTAAAAATAAGTCACTCTTCTCCAGAACGGATGTTGTGTAGTTCCAGGTAGCCAGAATACAAGTCCACACAGGGCAAAGGTCTTGGCATTACCAGCTTGTTAATCTACTCCTAAAGCTTTGAGTTGGCGCTCAATCTCTTCATCAGATATGGTTGATTTTTTGGATGAGGCTGTGGAGGGAAGACCTTTGTCAGCTGATGGAGCATGTGCCATCTGCAAAAAAATTAAAATAAAGAACATTAGAGATTTCATAAATTGTGAACTACAAATCATGCCTAGTTTCTAACAAAGCCCACAGACATCCTCTCCGCTAGATGTATGTGAACTTAAGTGGTTGTATTCCCAAATTTTACAGTTTTTACCTACAGGCAAACCTATTAATTTTACCTACAGGTAAGCCTTATATCTCCTAAACCTGTACGGCTTAGGAGATATTCCCTATGCATGCAGCCACTGAAGTCACGGCGCATGCGCTCTGAATGTCCCAGCTGAAGGTCCGGCAGCGTTGCCAGAACTTGCCGAGAAGAAAACTCCAGCACGCATGCGCGGGAGTGATGTCATGGCGGCTCCGACCACTCACAGCGCCGGAGCCGCGAACCCGGAAGACACGCCGAGGGCAAGATGTCAGCTCCCTCAGTGTGTACCGGGCTCCGATACAGGGGCTTCGTTCTGAGGCAAGTATTTCATAATGAGCTAGTATGCGCTGCATACTAGCTCATTATGCCTTTGCCTTGCAGGCGTCCCCCCCCCTTTTTTTTCTATGTGCGGGTTTACTACCGCTTTAAAGAGACTTGTTACTTTGCCAATTCCATCATAGGGCAGGAAAGGTTATTATACATGGGTCAGGAGGTAGGCTTAAGGCTGCTTTCACATTGAAGTGAAAGGAGAAGCTCTTTCAAGGCACTATTTTTAGCGTTATAGCGCCTGCAAAGCAGCCTTAAAGCTGAACTTAAGGCAAACAACTAAATACACACGTGCGAGCTGTTTTACCTACCAAAGGATTTTGCATTTCTGTCCATTCAGTCTTGAGATTTATACAGCTTTGCTACACAACTGGCTTTCTCTCTGTAGCATTTTTACTTTCACTCCCCAAGTTTCCTCCCCATCATCACTCTGACTGGATAGTGAAGGAGTAGCAACACACTGATAAGCTCTCTCTCCTCCCATTACTTGCACTGAAGTGCAGGTTACTGCTTTCTTGTGCTGCTTCTTCCTCCCCTTGTCTGAACTCTGCTGTCCAGACTGTACCATGGGCTGAAAGAGACTACCAGCAAGTTGAATTAAAGCCCAACTTCATAAAACTTGAAAACTCATCTTTGCAGTGGGGATGCACCCACGCTGCAAGGGTCAACTGCTCATTTATGTCAAGTGGGCATAGAAGTTAGTCAACCTGTTGCTTTGCACTAAACAGGAAAAATCAAGAGGTCAATTTTAAAAGTACACAACAGCTGGAGAACCAGTATTTACCAATTACAAAAAAAAAAACCACACACACCACGACAAATTCTAAAAATACCACATACTTTTCCTGAGATTTCAATTCCTATTTCATCCAAAACCTGATTCACAATGTCCTGGCTTTCTTCTTCATCGTCTGAGGCATCAAAAATATCATCCAATGTGTCATTTACTGTGAAAAATAAAAGCAGAGGTCAGATGAAAGGTGACAGAATCTTGCCAAAGGCCAATAAATCATAACATCCTAAATCCCTATATACTCATATCAAACAAACCATTCACAGTACAGATCCTCTACAGAGCTCCAGGAAGATGGGAATAGAGAGCACTCAGGGAGGTACCGATAAGGAAATTATAGGGAGTAATTGAGCTTTAAAAAGGAAAAGTTCACCTTTCAAAAAAAAAAAAAAAAAAATGCACATCTTTTTGCATGTAACAAAAATGTTTATTTACTTGGAGCCTGTAAAACATTGCACCAACGATCAGCAGATCATTGGTACCATGCAGGACTCCTGCAGACCTGTCTGCTTTTACCTTGTACAGGGAGGCAGATACACAAACAGAAAGAGACTATGAACTACCAGAGCGCTAAACTTTGCAATGGTAGTTCATTATGAACTAAAATCCAACAGCCGCAAAGGATGTCAGTACTTGTAGTTTCCCATTCACAGAACTCTGAATAAGCGAAGCGGCTGGAGCCCTGCGCGGCCATGCTGTTTTCAGACAGACACTGACAGCTCACAGAAGCTCAGCTGGACCTAAATATTATAGTACTGATGTACCAAGTCTCCATTGTGGAGCCTGGCAAAGATGTGCAACAGAGCGAGTGGAATATAATAAAATGTCTTACTCATTTCTTCTGTCATTTCCATTTTCATATTTTCTTTCTGGAAATTTTGCATCGTTTGAAGGGTTTTCTGTGGGTCCATCTTCTTGTTTACTGCTTGCATGGTCTAAATACAAAAAGATAACATAGTTAGAAAAGTTTTTTTTCAACTGATTGCAGGATTTGACATGGACACTTCTATTGGCCATCCAGCAGATGCAGGGTTCTCACAGGATCCAGAAGCAGAATGACATGAGCATGAGGGGGAGCAGGGGACTGGCCATCTGCAGCGCTGGGTTAGCAGTCCCTCGCACCCAGGAACAGCCCCAGAAGAAGAAGAAAAAAAAAAAAAAAAAAAACGCCCTTTTAGAGCTATCCGCCCTGCAATGGTATGGAAACGGATGGGGGCAATCCTCCTCACTCGTCTCCATACCAAGCAGCAGAGGACCCGAATGCCGATGGCTCCGGTAAGTGGCAGAGGGCACCGTGAGGGGAGGGGGGGGGGAATCTCCCGGTGAACCCGCCGCAGAGACCACTTTAATCTGAAAAAGAGGACCGCTCACTGAAGAAGAGGATATCTGGGTTATGGCAGCTCGCTGCTGCCATAAAAAATATATCCTTCTTCACAGTGCCGACGTATATCGTCGTGAGCTGTTCCGTAAGTGGTTAAAATGAACAGATTGCAAAATAATCTACAGTGGGTGACTGGGGACAAAGAGAAGGGAAATCTATTAAATACCTTCTATAGCTGTGTATACAAAGGAGCATAGGGGAGCTCAAGTCCATAACGGGGATGGTATTGACACTGCTGGACGTCAAATGCCCAGTCAGGATAACTGAACCACCGCTCGGGCGTCATTCTGCTATAGGCCGGGCAGGAAGTGGTTAAAGGGTATTTTCTTCTTTACCAAAAATTACACTACACTGTCCAATATGGGTATAACAGCATAGTGTGTTAAACCTACCACCCAGCTCAGCCTCACCTTCGGTTCAAAGAATTTAGGCAGAAACCACATTAAAATCTTCTGCATCCATGGCTCAGGCCGGAGTTATTGTAAGGATGGAGCAGCTGTTGGGATCAGCGCCCCAAAGTGCCAAGGGAGCGAACATGATCTTGTTCCTTTGGACCACACATGTGTAGTGTGTACTCTATCCTGTCATCTATGATGAGCCCAGAGGCTGAGACAGAAGAGTGTGTACACTGAACATGGGCGCCCCAAAGGAACAGGTTTAGCACACTATGCTGCTATACCCATATCAGAGACAGAGAGCATCCTGTGCTTTTTGGTGAACTTACAGCAGTAACTTGAAGGTAACCATATACATGTGAAATATAGTATATTACAAATTAAGAACACTCGGGTGAAATTTGCCCCCTTACATAACATTAGGCCACGTATACTGGATTATATTTTACAAGCTGCAGAAGAACCCATGCTGAACACTGCACATCAGTTCCTAATTTGTGCACAAATTCCCAGTTACAGTTTTGCATGAATGTGAGGTGTGGCCACTGTTGAAAAGAACTGCATTATATGCCAGGAGCTCTTTGTTAAAGTCTTTGTAAAGGTTTCATTTTTCTTAATTTACCTTCTCTGTGCAATGGTTTTGCACAGAGCAGTCTGGATTCACCTCTCCTCGGGTCCCAGTCAGTGACCCCATAGCAAGCTGCTTGCTCTGGGAGTACTCACCCCAGGACGGCCTGTGTTTTTATGGGGCCCTCGCCCCCCTCACTGGCTGTGATTGACAGCAGCTGGAGCCAATGGCTCCCATTTCAGGTGTCTCAGCCAATGAGGAGGGAGAGACCCGGGAGAGCATCTGCTCATGTGCTGGATTGGGCTCAGGTGAGTATAAGGGGGGAGCTGCACACTGAAGGTTTTTTACCTTTATGCATATATATTAAAAAAAAAACAAAAAACACCTTTAGAACCACTTTAAGTTCACGTTATCAGGTTTCATGTAACTACTGTAAGTAGCAACTGCGTGGTCTCACCTTAGCTGTGGTAGACATTGCACCGGCCATCTTCATCTGGGAGCTCATGACTTTGGTCTGCGTAGACATGGATGTGACTTTGGAACTCACAGCATAGGTTCGAGTTTTCTGTTTACGAAGCTGAACTAATTGCTTTGCCAGTATCCGGCAGGCATCTTTGTTTCCTGTCTTTGCCATCTTTTTTATTTCCATTTCCTGACAAGATTGAGAAAACGTAAACTCATATAAAAAAAAAAAAAAAAGGGGAAGGAGAAAGACATACACAGCACTGCTTATATATTATACATACTGCAATGAAACACATGGGGAAACCAGATACCTCCTTACTAAAACACACAAATGAACTTTGCAAATAAAAAGTGAAAAGGTATTTCCAAATACAAAAAAACAACTCTTACTGTGCCTCCCTCAAACAGTGCAAGAGTAAAAGTGCCAAGTGCAGAAACCTACACCAATCAACCAGAGGTAACTTTACCAAACTCAGGACTAGTACATGATGAATTCCAAATTACCTGGTAAGGTGCTTACAGGAACTGCACTTCAAACTACAACTCTGCTCTTTTCCTGTTTTTAATGCCATTTGATAATCGTTGCATCTGTCTGATAAATGCAAGTATGAAGAGGTTCCTTCACATACTCTCAGATGTGCACTTTGGGTACCCTAAATCCTGTGAAGCTCTAACAGGTGAATCACAAGATTCACTGACACTTCCTAGCTTGCCTTTCCTGTACCCTCTATTGAACATTAAAAAGAGAAGTTCTCACTCCTCCCCGAACAGAGCAATGCTGACTATCAGTCAGCATAGCTTCTGCTCTACTTCTCAGTGTTCATTGGAGCGCTGAGCAATGGAGGGGAGAGGCTGTCTCAGCGGATCGCTGAGACTGCTATCAATCAGGGCAGCTGGTGGACCCAGACTTGGAAGTCAGGATGAAGCGCTGTCCCGACTGATGGCAGTGACGTCAGCGGAGAGCGGACTTCAGATTGCTCTCCGCTGAAAACGGGTCACAAGAGTGAAAAACGAATTGCACTCCTGTGACCCTTAGGAGAAGCCCAGCCTAAAAAGGTCAGGCCGGATTTCTCCTTTAAAGGAAACCTATTACAATGAGGAGACAATAAGCAGTTAAGGCAGGAGGAGGCAGGCCAGCTGAGGACCAAACCAGGAAGTGTTAAATAGTACCAGAAGAAGATAATTGTAAAGAGTTTCACAAACCAAGTGTAATAAAGTCCATGTTTATTGGTTAAAGGATGGGTTTACCTTTGTAAAACAAATAAATAAATCTATTCCCTATTTTGTAGATGCTATAACTTTTGCGCAAATCAAACGCTTATTGCGATTTTTTTTTTTACCAAAAATATGTATAAGAATACGTATCGGCCTAAACTGAGGAAAACAACATATACATATATATATATATATATATATATATATATATATATATATATATATATATATATATATATATATATATATACACACACACACATATACATATATATATATATATATATATATATATATATATATATATATATATATATATATATATATATATACACATACATACATATACACACACACACACACACACACACACACATACATACACACACTTTTTGGGGATATTATAGCAAAAGAGTAAAAAAAAAATATTGAATTTTTTTCAAGATTGTCGCTCTATTTTTGTTTATAGCGCAAAAAATAAAAACCGCAGAGGTGATCAAATACCACCAAAAGAAAGCTCTATTTGTGGGGAAAAAAGGATGCCAATTTTGTTTGGGAGCCACGTCGCACGACCGCGCAATTGTCAGTTAAAGCGACGCAGTGCCGAATCGCAAAAAGTGGCCTGGTCCTTTAGCTACAAAATGGTTAATAAACCTAAAATGTCTTTGTGCAACGTCTTCCAACAGTAGAAGGTTCACCGATACATCAATCTGCTCTTTTGCAGTATACAACTGAATGAAAACTACTTTTCTGTAACCGGGATGCTCAGGCTAGGACACAAAGAACATCCATGACCAATCTGGCATGCTTTAATCTGGTCGTTGGCTATAGGACTGCGGTATATTTAGATTCTATGCAGTTAACATACAGTATTAGAGATACATGGAAAATAAAACAGCATTTAAAAAAAAAAAAAAAAAAAAAAAAAAAAAAAAGCCATTCCCCTGCACATAAGAGATTTGCACTATATCATGATGAACATAAACAAAGACACTAAAAGGTTTAGTTCACTTACCAGCTGTTTCTCCTGTTTCTCCAAAGCTGCTCGATCTCGGGTTATAGCCCTCTGAGTGCCTCTTAACTCCTTATTCTGCTCCTTTATTATGTCTGCAAGGAGAACAAACAAGTTTACACATAAAAAAACTGTCCACATAAATGTGCAAGAACATTTCTTATACCCTGTGTGCGCCCTTCTTCCTCTCACTCCGCAGTGTGAATAATGTGTGAGGTCAGCTATGTGATCGCTGATGAGAACAGCAATAACCAGCTGATGCTAAAGGAAGACTTGTACATATGAATATTTCATAGCAGACAATTTAGGAGACCTTGTATCTCACATCTACTGGCTGATGAAGCGGGTTACCTAGAGGTATGGGGGCGGGGGTCTGCTGAAACAAACAAACACACACACACACACACACACACACACACACACACGTTATACAGTGGTGGGATGTAGTAAATCCAAGCAACAGCTGTTACAGCCTCATAGAAATGCTGGAGTACTAATATTATTACAGCTATTACTAATCAATGCAGCTTCCTAATATTGGATTTGTTTCTACTTTTCAAAACTTTTACCCATTTCCACAGGAGCCAGTCCTAGACAGCACTGTAGACCACTTCACCTCTCATACCTATGGACAGAGCAATTTTTATATTTCTGCTATAGACCCATTTATTCAGCGATTAACTTTGTCATTACTTAAGATATCAAGGTAATACGGATGGTTTTAAAACAATATCATGAAGAAACCGTGTGCTGTTGCAACCAGGCTGGCAAAAGCCAAGGTGCCAGGATGCAATTTCTAGTCACATGGGATTTATCCTTGACTTAAAATATTGTAATTTCCATTTTCCTATGAGCCATTTCTCATATAATTACACTTCGGTTTTAATATATTAAAATTCAACTATAAAAAAAAAAAAAAAAAAAAAACGCAGCAACCACTGTATTGTTGTACGCAGTTAAAGAACTTTACACAAATACTTTTGGACTCACTGAAAACAAAGTACAGATACTTCTCTTTCCATCTTCCACAATGCAAAATTTGACAAGCTTATAGTGTCCCCTGGCACTTGCCAGTCTAATAAAATGCAGTATGGCACTACAGGGACCGGCTCTAGCCATAACATCGCAAAGAGGGAACACAGCTTGTGCTACTAATTATCTTTGTCACCTTGTCATGACAAATATGTCACAAAGTATAGAGTGACTTATTCTTCCCAAGTCACCTAGATGCATTTGTATCAACTTATTGTGTTGATATGTGCTTGGCGCTGTAACAGACACTCATGTGACCTGTATAGCAGTCAGCAGTGTTTGATTTTCATGTATATATCTATAGGCTGCAGTAAGAAGACAAAGCAGACACAGAGATTTGATGCAATGCAACACAGAAACGCTGTAATATCCAGACATTCCACAAGAGGGAGCAGCCAGGAGAACGTCACTATTACTATTCCACAGAACTAACACTGTATGCCAGGGACTGTTATCAGGACAATGCATACAGAACATGTCATCACTCACAGTGAACTAACATTGTCTGCCAATTACTAGAACACCTTCATTACCACCTAAAAGATATTTCTAAACTCGTTTGCTCTAATCTGTACACAAGTATTTTCCAATGACAAACTGATCTGTACAGATGAAATTGCACAAATCTATTTTATGTGGTTTAAAAGAAGATAAATGTCAAAATGTATTAATTAGTCATTTAGTTGAATTCGCACCTAGGCATTTTTTCCCCTCCGATTGTTTTTCCATTAAAATCAATGGAAGCACATCAAGATGCAAGTCTGTGCGCATTAACATGTCACATATTTTGAACATGCATTGCAACACATTGTTTTGGATGTGAGCGCGCTTTATAATGCACATCAACACACACTGACATGTTCCATGGTCTCCCATGTGCATTATGAATTGTCAACCTGCGTCATCACATGCATCTTAAGGCATGTGTTTTGATACTTTTCCATGGATTTCAATGAAAGGGCATTAAATTGCATGTCAATATGCGTTGTAATGCGAGGTCATGGATGTAAACGCACATTAGCTCAGGTTTACACACATCATGGTGCAATTATGCGTGTTACTCATTGGCGTGTGCCATGACACAATTCTTAAGGCATGTGCCGAGATGTGTTGGGATGCATTTCTACGGAATTCAGTGGCAGTGCATCTTTAATGTACGGTGTAATGAATTGTATTGGATCTCAATGTGTATCATAATGGGGCAGAAGAATGCCTAAGTGGTTAGCACTTCCACCGAGCGGCAATAAGGATGTCAGTTCGAAGCCCAACCATGGCACATACCTGCCTGGAGTTGGCATGTTCTCCCTGTGCCTGCATTGATTTCTTCCTGGTACTCTGGTTTGCTCCCACACTCCAATGACAAGCTGGCAGGAGAATATGCCCTACTATATGTATGATTGGGGACCTTAGATTGTAAGCTCCTTGAGGGCAAGGACTGATGTGAATGTACAACATATGTGTAAAGTGCTGCGCAACTTGACAGCGCAATATAAGAACCTGTAATAAATATTGCACATCAATGTGGATAGATGCACGTCATGGTGCATTTACGTACGTTTCAATGTGCATCATGATGCGAATCTGAAGGCATGCGCCGAGTTGCGGTTCTATTAATTTCAATGAAGGATGCATCAATCCAAAACGTAGGATGAAAATAAACTGGTACGAAAGAGTAACAATAAAACTGCATGCATTTCAAGAGTTTATGTCTTAGCAGTAGAAAGCAGTGACAGCAAAGCACTAAGGTTTATCTAGGCAGTGACTCTTTTGCTGTTACAATAAAGGGCTCAAAAGGTTTTCTCTGTCTATTTGTGTGAAGAAGTTTTTTTTTTGCGAGTCATAAATATGTATATAAAATATATTCTAGTAAACTCAGAAAATGTAAAAAAAAAAAAAAAAAAATCCACAGAGACTTCAGCATTTATAATGACTATGTTTACAAGTGGAGAGATTAGCACATCCAACAATCAACGCAAAACATAAGGGAACCCAAATAAGAAAAGAAGGAAAGAGGACGATGCTCTGTGACTCAGTCCATGAATCAGCTTCTCTGAGCCCCAACCCCTTGTGATCACCTGATACGCCATGACATCAGTTTCGAGTCATACGCCGTGTCACGTGAGTAAATAATACTTGGGGGCTTCCATGGGAAGTTTTGTAAACATAGAAACTCTCTCAACCTAACAAGAGCCATGAATATTTGCATTGGGGAAAAAAAAAAGAAAGTTGATACCTAACCAAGCCATCAATTGCTTTATGAAAAGTACAGGCAAGTTTAATATTTAATTCACTTCCCACTAAATCAAACATCTCCTCCAGGAGGGGAATCCTCTCTGATAACTATCACTACCCTACCAGGTAATACATGCACAGCACGGCAGATCTAGCACTCTGTCACATCTCCAGCATATAATCCTAAACATGTAAAATACATTTATAGGGCAAATGTACAAAGTCAGAATATTCATGTCACAGATCAGAGTCCTCACAGCAAGTAATGAAGACATATGATCTTCTGTGTACAAAACATCCAACAATTCAATGGGAAAGGTACGTTAGGAAATAAAGTGTAGCAGACATGTAGACACTGCAGCAATAGGAGGAGAGGACGGCTGAGCAGACAGACAGAAAAAGTGAGATACACAATGACATCTATAGAAGGGGGGGGGTAGTGAAAGGTAGGAATGGGGGACATAACATTGTGAACATTGGGGAAGGGTTAAGGAGAGATGTCCAGAAGAAGAAAGGACAACCAAGAGAACAGGACATAAAAAGAGAAAGAACAGGGGGCGCACACACACACACACACACACAGAGAGAGGGGGGGACAGGGGGCACAGTTACTGAGAAAGCAGGAGACACAACATAACAGAGATATGGGGGGGGGGGGGGAGACAAAACAGACAGAGAAAGACACACACAAAACAAGGTAGGAATAGGGATGCAATGTTGTGGACATTGGGGAAGATAGAAGGAAAGATATCTAGGAGAAAGGACATCTTAAGAGAATGGGAACAGAATGACACACACACACACACACACCAGGACAGACAGACTAAGAGTAAGAAATAGACACACAAGACAGGAGAGAAAGAACAAAACATACAAACAAGAGAGAAAACAGGGCAGAGAGGAGGATGGGGGAAAATGTCCCATGTAAGGCTGCCATCCAGCTGTGACAGTGGGGTCCAGGTATGAATGGGGGGGGGGGACACTGTACAGGGAAAACAGTGTGAGCTGCACAGGTGACCCAGGGCTGTCCCATTGTTATAAATAGGGGTTTAGCTTTTAAAACTAGTGACAAGTGAGGGGGGACTCAGAAGAGAATAGTAGATGTGAAGTCACCAGGGAGAGATGATCAGAAGAAGAGCAATGTACAGAGAGAACAGGGGAGAGAGGATGGGGGGGGGGGGGGATAGGGGACAGGTAAGGCCTCCATCCAGGTGACGTAGTGGCAGCGAGGTCCAGGTATATGGGGGGGGGGGTCGAGTGGAGGCGAGTCAGGGGGTACACAGGTAATCCAGGGATGTCCTGCTGTGGAACTACAATTCCCAGACAGACCATTATCCCAAAGCTCCAGGGTGGGTAGGAGGAAAGTGACAACATGGGTAGATAAAGGTCCTGGTAAGTGGAGGGGTCACCTGAAGATCCCAGGATTGGGGTGAGAAGATCCTGGGATGGGGTGTCAGTGAGAAGATCCTGATGTGGGGGGGGGGGGTGACACAGCAGAACACCAAAGGCAGTGAGAGGCCCAGAGAGGCGGAATCTGGGGGGGGGGGTGTATGGATTTGGGGGGTGTATGGATTTGGGGGGTTCGGTGGGGATCACACAGTTGATGTAAACACTGATCAGGCAGAGGCCGTCATAGAACTACATGGCCCAGCACGTCCTATACGTCAAGCAGTGAGGCCTAGTCTGACCTACACCCCACAGACCAGCACAGCATTAGTCCGGTGTCCCCCCTGTGCCCACACCAATGTCCTCTGGAGGGGAGGCCGCCACCCAGGACCTGGCCCGGTAAGTGTCCATTCCAGACCCCCCGGAGGTATGACTCTCACTCACCGTCCACCGTCTTCTTCTTGAACAGGGAGGCCATGGCTGCGGCCGCTCGCTCTATTTCCTCATTCACTCTGCAACCAGGAACCGGTTACACTACTTCGCCCCACCACGTGACCAGCCCTCCGTCCCACAACCGCCCCTCCCATCCCGTGACGTGCCTGTCACCCTGGAGATTCCGCCCACTTCTCCTCCGGGGTCACATGACTGGCTGCACTCTCACCTCACCTGTCCTATTACGTACAGTCGTGTCATGTGTCCGCAGACCTACGTCCTCCTGACGTGTAATACGCAGAGAGCCAATCACTTTCCTCCCACAGAGTCTTACCTCACACATTATCAGGGAATAAATGAGTGTACACAGGTCACAGGGACTTACCTCAGAGGAGGGTCTGTACACATACATGAAAATGAATGAAAAATTAAAGCTTTTTTTTCTCCCAATAGATTTGCATTGTGATAAAATACACTATATTACCAGAAGTATTGGGACACCTGCCTTTACACACACATGAACTTTAATGGCATCCCAGTGGCCCACCCTTTGCAGCTATAACATCTTCATCTCTTCTGGGAAGGCCGTCCACAAGGTTTAGGAGTGTCTATGGGAATGTTTGACTATTCTTCCAGAAGCATATTTGTGAGGTCAGGCACTGATGTTGGATGAGAAGGCCTGGCTCTCAGTCTCCGCTCTAATTCATCCCATAGGTGTTCTATCGGGTTGAGGTCAGGACTCTGTGCAGGCCAGTCAAGTTCCTCTACCCCAAACTCCCTCATCCATGTCTTTATGGACCTTGCATTGTGCACTGGTGTGCAGTCATGTTGGAACAGGAAGGGATCATCCCCAAACTGTTCCCACATACTTGGGAGCATGAAATTGTCCATTGCCTCGTACACACGATCGGATTTTCCGATGGGAATTGTGTGATAACAGGCTGTTGGAGGAAAATCCGACCGTTTGTACGCTCCATCGGACAATTGTTGTCGGATTTTCCGCGGACAAATGTTGGATGGCAGGCTTTAAAATATTCCGTGGACAACAATCTGTTGTTGGATTTTCCCAGCGTGTGTACAAAAGTCCAAAGTACAAACACGCATGCTCGGAAGCAATGCTCACCAAACACAACCATAGCAGAAGGTGCCCAAAGGGTGGCACTAAAGAGCTAAAAAAACACATAATACGTCACTAGGTTCGTGTTTGTTGCCCGACAATTGTATGTCGTTTGTATGCAAGACAAATTCCTGGCCAACGCCCTTCGGACAAAAGTCTGACGCAAAAATCGGATCGTGTGTACCAGGCTTTAGGGGCCAAGCCCAACCCCTGAGAAGTAACCCCACGCCATAATCACCCCTCCACCAAATGAGTTGGACCAGTGCACAATGCAAGGTCCATAAAGACCTTGGTGAGAGAGTTTGGGGTGGAGGAACTTGACTGGCCTGCACAGAGTCCTGACTTCAACCCGACAGATCACTTTTGGGATGAATCAGAGTGGAGACTGCGAGTCAGGCCTTCTCATCCAACATCAGTGCCTGACCTCTAGAAGAATGGTCAAACATTCCCATAGAGACTCCTAAACCTTGTGGACACTCATTTATTTCCCTGATAATGACTGAGGTAAGTGATATGTATACCATCATATACTGTACACCCATGACAGTAAAGGCTTCTCAAACCTTTCCTTAAAGCCGACCTTCAGTCATTTTTTCATCTTTCCATCTATAAGATCTTCTGCCCTTGTTGTTTTAACTTTGGATAGTAATTTTTTTTTTTTTCTGCCAGTAAATACCTTATACAGCCCACTTCCTTTTTCTTGTCTGGTCATTATCCTAGGTTTATGACATCATGCACAGCTCTCTCTCACTCTCGTGAGAGTTTGCCAGGAAGGGAGGGGGTGAGTCATAAGAGGGCCAATGAGAGCTGCAGGGCTGGAGGTGTGCCTCTGTGTAAATCCAGGAAGTGAACAGGCAGCAGCTTCAGCTGCCCACAGTTAAAATGGTTGCAGCCAGACTCAGTGGAGGGAGATTTCTGCAGCACATTTGGCAAGTACAGAATCACAGTATATATAAAATAATATGCAATGGGGTTGGAGGGAAGCTTCAGAATGGCAAAGATGTTTTTATAACAAATTATGAGAGCAGACTGCAATTCCTCTTTAACCACTTCAGCCCCTGAAGAATTTACCGGGCCATATTTTGTGATACGGCACTGCGTCGCTTTAACTGACAATTGCGCGGTCGTGCGACGTGGCTCCCAAAGAAAATTGACGTAATTTTTTCCCCACAAATAGAGCTTTCTTTGGTGGTATTTGATCACCTCTGCGGTTTTTATTTTTTGCCCTTTAAACAAAAAACAATTGACAAATTTGAAAAAAACAATATTTTTTACTTTTTGCTATAGGAAATATCCCCAGAAATGTTTTTAAAAATCACAATTCTTCATCAGTTTAGGCCGATACGTATTCTTCTACATATTTTTGGTAATCAAAATTGCAATAAGCGTTTATTGATTGGTTTGTGCAGTTATAGCGTCTACAAACTACGGGAAAGATTTATGGCTTTTTTATTATTATTTTTTTTTTCCTAGTAATGGCGGCGATCTGCAATTTTTATCAGGACTGTGACATTGCGGCGGACACATCTGACACTTTTGACACATTTTTGGGACCAGTGACATCTATACATCGAACAGCGCTATAAAAATGCACTGATTATTACTATGTAAATGTCACTGGTAGGGAAGGGGTTAACACTAGGGGGCGATCAAGGGGTTAACTGTGTTCCCTCTCTGTGTGTTCTAACTGAAGGGGGGATGGGACTGACTATAGGAGATGACAGATCGTTGTTCCTAGCTAGTAGGAACACACGATCTGTCTCTCCTCTCCTCACAGAACAGGGATTTGTGTGTTTACAAACACACGTCTCTGTTCTAGCTCTTGTGCCTGCGTGGCCGGTGGTCATCGCGAACCGCTGGGCAACGCGCATCAGTTCCCCCTCGCAGTGCAGCGGGTGCGCGCCTGCTATGCCTGCTTAAAGGGCCGACGTACAGCTACGATGGCTTTTGGGAACGTGCTGACCTGCCGCTGTATAACAACGGCGGCTGGTCGGCAAGTGGTTAAGGAAAGGGAGCCTTGACTGCTAGAAGCGTGGCAGCTCCGTGGGTGTTAACCTAGCTAGTGGCATTGCTATGGGGGTGCGAGTGTTGCGGCCCACACCGGGAGACACGCACCAGAGGGGTGACACTCAGGGCCGGCCCTACCATGGGACCCGATGGTACCCCGGTCCCAGGCGGCACTTTAAGGGGGGCGGCAAATTGCCGCCCATCAGCCAGCGACATTCCGTGTCTCCTACTAATTTTCCTTTCCTGTGTCCCCGATTTTCCAGCGGCCATGTTTAGTGTCCGGCGCCCTGTGATTGGACGAATGGGGGTCATGTGCGGCGTGGGGCTGGCCTGTCAGCGATCGCTCTAGAAGTCCCGCCTCCGCACATGACCGCCATACGCCCAATCACAGTGCGCCGGGAAACACGAACATGGTGGCGGGAGACAAGCACTGGAAGTGTGAGCTGTCTTCCCCTCCGCCTGTCCCTCTGCTTTGTTACGGCGCGGTGGAGATGGGATCATGGAGGTGCAGACGTGCAGCGTCTGACACCATGGAGCGGGCTGCGGGTGGATGGCGCTGGCGGGAAGTTGGGACGCCGAAGCAGTTCTGCACATCCAGTGCTGAGGTCCTGAGGAGAGTCCTGGTGAAGAGCAGACAAAGGTAAGGAGGACTCAAAGGAAGGATTCGCACCGAGCTGTGGGGAGGGGGTCGGGTGTGAGTAGTGCAGGAAGTAGGACTCCTACTGTAGGAGTCAAGTGGGTCTGTGTAGTAGGTCAGTGTAGGTGTAAGTTCGGTGGGTCAGTGTATGTGTCAGTCAGTGTAATAGTCAGTGTTGCTGTCAGGTCAGTGTAATGTGAGTAGTGCAGGAAGTAGGAGTGAGGTAGGTGTCAGGTAGGTCAGTGTAGGTGTCAGGTAGGTCAGTGTAGGGGTCAGGGTAATGGTCATGTAGGTCAGGTGGGTCAGTGTAATGTGAGTAGTGCAGGAAGTAGGGGTCAGTGTAGGGGTCAGTGTAGGGGTCAGGGTAGGGGTCAGTGTAGGGGTCAGGGTAATGGTCATGTGGGTCAGTGTAATGTGAGTAGTGCAGGAAGTAGGAGTCAGGTGGGTCAGTGTAATGTGAGTAGGGTAGGGGTCAGGGTAGGGGTCAGGGTAGGGGTCAGTGTAGGGGTCAGTGTAGGGGTCATGTAGGTCAGGTGGGTCAGTGTAATGTGAGTAGTGCAGGAAGTAGGAGTCAGGTGGATCAGTGCATGTGTCACGTAGGTGTGTCAGGGGGTCAGTGTAGGGGTCAGATAGGTCACATGTGTTCAAAAAATGTGCAGCGCTATGTGGTTAAAACCATGTGTGAAATAAATGTTAAACCTTGAAATGTGAAAAATTTATATATGAAAAATTAATTAAAAAGAAAACTAATGCAGAGTCCAAAAAGAACACAACATAGTCCGTGAAGAGTTAATTCCAAAAGAAAATCCGTGAAGGGTTAAGGGCTGTAGCCAATAAAGAGACTAGGGTCTAGTGGAGCATAATAAAATAAAAATAAACATTTCTTGATCAGTTTAGGTCGATATGTATTCTTCTACATATGTTTGGTAAAAAAAATGAAATGTGTATATTGATTAGTTTGCGCAAAAGTTATACCGTCTACAAAATAGAGGATAGATTTATGGCATTTTTATTATTATTTTTTTTTTTTACTAGTGTAGCGGGGTCTGGTGATCTGCGATTTTTAGCTAGACTGTGACATTGCGGTGGACAGATCAGACACTTTTGACACTTTTTTGGGACCAGTGACATTTATACAGTGATCTGTGCTATAAAAATGCACTGATTAATGTGTAAATGTCACTGGCAGGAAAGGGGTTAAATGTGTTCCCTGGGAGGTGTTTCTAACTGGGGGGGGATGGGACTGACTGTAGGAGGAGAGAGATCTCTGTTCCTAATCACTAGGAAGAGCAGATCTGTCTCTCCTCCCCTGTCAGAATAGGGATCTGTCTGTTTACATTAACAGATCCCCGTTCTGGCTCTCTGGAGCGATCGCAGCCACCAGCCACGCACAGGTCCTTTTATACTCCTTTACATGTATAGAGCCATGACAGGTCCACTTTAGTTATCATGATATAAAATAATGAATGTGGGGTATTTGGTGGGCGTGATTTTTTTTTTGGGGGGGGGGGGCAGCATTTAATTCTTGGTACCAGGCAGCACAATGTCTTGAGCTGGCACTGGTGACACTGGGACCGCCACTACACAGTGCAATATATTGCTTGCAATGCAGAGCTGCAGCGGAGCGGAGCGAGCAGGACATGTAGCCGTGCGGGGGAGGCTGCCTATAACACTCCCCAGTCAGTGAAGCTAGCCCTCGGGGATCTCAAATATCTCCTTCAGTTGGGGTTGGTGGGCGGAGCTAGGGGTGTGGCTGTCTCCTCCACTCCTCCCACAGACTTTTTTACTTTAGCTGATCCCGCTGCTATGCTGTAAGTTACTGCACACTGTCACTGCACAGATCCCTAACCTGCCCTATACCACCCCAAACTGCCCTATATCACCCCAAACTCCCCTATATCACCCCAAACTCCCCTATACCACCCCAAACTGCCCTATACCACCCCAAACTCCCCTATATCACCCCAAACTCCCCTATACCACCCCAAACTGCCCTATACCACCCCAAACTCCCCTATATCACCCCAAACTGCCCTATATCACCCCGAACTCCCCTATACCACCCCAAACTGCCCGATACCACCCCAAACTCCCCTATATCACCCCAAACTGCCCTATATCACCCCGAACTCCCCTATATCACCCCAAACTCCCCTATACCACCCCAAACTGCCCTATACCACCCCAAACTCCCCTATACCACCCCAAACTGCCCTATACCACCCCAAACTCCCCTATATCACCCCAAACTGCCCTATACCACCCCAAACTGCCCGATACCACCCCAAACTCCCCTATACCACCCCAAACTCCCCTATATCACCCCAAACTCCCCTATACCACCCCAAACTGCCCTATACCACCCCAAACTCCCCTATATCACCCCAAACTCCCCTATACCACCCCAAACTGCCCTATAGCACCCCAAACACCCCTATACCACCTCAAACTGCCCTATACCTCACTAACCTGCCCTATACCACCCCAAACTGCCCTATACCACCCCAAACTGCCCTATACCTCACTAACCTGCCCTATACCTCACTAACCTGCCCTATACCATCCCAAACTGCCCTATATCACCCCAAACTCCCCTATACCACCCCAAACTGCCCTATGCCTCACTTACCTGCCATATACCACCCCAAACTGCCCTATACCACCCCAAACTGCCCTATACCTCACTAACCTGCCCTATACCTCACCAACCTGCCCTATACCATCCCAAACTGCCCTATACCACCCCAGACTGCCCTATACCTCACTAACCTGCCCTATACCTCACTAACCTGCCCTATACCACCCAAAACTGCCCTATACCTCACTAACTTGCCCTATACCACCCCAAACTGCCCTATACCACCCCAAACTGCCCTATACCTCACTAACCTGCCCTATACCACCCAAACTGCCCTATACCTCACTAACCTGCCCTCAACCCCCTTAAACTGCCTTATACCACCCCAAACTGACCTATACCACCCCTATAGTACCCAAAACTGACCTATACCACCGCAAACTGCCCTATACCACCCCAAACTGACCTATACCACCCCTATAGTACCCCAAACTGACCTATACCATCCCAAAACGCCCTATACCACCCCAAACTGCCCTATACCACCCCAAACTGCCTTATACATCACTAACCTGCCCTATACCACCCCAAACTGCCCTATACCTCACTAACCTGCCCTATACCACCCCAAACTGCCCTATACCTCACTTACCTGCCATATACCACCCCAAACTGCCCTATACCACCCCAAACTGCCCTATACCTCACTAACCTGCCCTATACCTCACCAACCTGCCCTATACCATCCCAAACTGCCCTATACCACCCCAAACTGCCCTATACCTCACTAACCTGCCCTATACCTCACTAACCTGCCCTATACCACCCCAAACTGCCCTATACCTCACTAACCTGCCCTATACCACCCCAAACTGCCCTATACCACCCCAAACTGCCCTATACCTCACTAACCTGTCCTCTACCACCCCAAACTGCCTTATACCACCTCAAACGGACCTATACCACCCCTATAGTACCCCAAACTGACCTATACCACCGCAAACTGCCCTATACCACCCCAAACTGACCTATACCACCCCTATAGTACCCCAAACTGACCTATAACATCCCAAAACGCCCTATACCACCCCAAACTGCCCTATACCACCCCAAACTGCCTTATACATCACTAACCTGCCCTATACCACCCCAAACTGCCCTATACCTCACTAACCTGCCCTCTACCACCCCAAACTGCCTTATACCACCGCAAATTGACCTATAGTACCCCAAACTGACCTATACCACCGCAAACTGCCCTATACCACCCCAAACTGACCTATACCACCCCTATAGTACCCCAAACTGACCTATACCATCCCAAAACGCCCTATACCACCCCCAAACTGACCTATACCACCCCCAACCTGCCCTATACCACCCTATGCTACCTTAACCTGCCACAATACCACCCTATACTGTCATTTACAGGGACCGGTTTGGGGTGTGCCCCGTGACCGTGCACTGCCTACAGGGCGCTGGGCAGGATACACAAGGGGGGGTGACATCATGTTTTACCGCACCAGGTGACACCAACCCTAGTGACGCCACTGAACCTAACACAGGGAGGTTAGGTGGCTCTGTTAGGATTGGCTACTAAGATATGAGGTGACTGGGTGGAGCCTGAACTCTAGAAAAAGGGTAGCAAAACAAATACTCTTGCGCACAAATGTGTTGACCAGGCGATCCAAAGTTCAGGGTGGATAATATCTCAGGCCTTGCTGCCCTCCAGGATAGGGGTATCCTAGCAGTCGGAAAAGAAAGTAGAAAAAAGAGAGGGTGCACCAGCCTTGTGCATTATCCTTTGATGTATTTATTAAAAATAAAAATTATTAAGGCCCCGTTCACACCTATGAGAATTGGTTGCGGCTTAAACCGCATCCAATTTGCATAACATTATAAAATACATTGATTTTAATGAGGCTGGTTCACATATGTGCGATGCATTCGCACTGCGCATTGCCCAAAAAACGTGTGCGTTTTCTAGGCATTGCGGTGCGGCTCAGGTGCGAATTCAGGCCCATTATCTTCTATGGGCACGCAGCTGATTCGCATATGCATTGCGTTCTGAACAGGCATTTTTTCCCTCTCTTCACTACACCTCTCCCTCTCCCTGCTCATCTAATTCGCACCTACAACGCAGAGGAATGCGCTGAACAGCTGCTTCTTCTGTTCGCACAGAGAACGGAGCTGGAACTTGCACCGGACTGGTTTGAACCCAGACTAAAAGCTACTCACAAGCATCGAAAGAAAACCACAATGTAACAATCTTTGGTTTATGATGATCCGTCTACGTAGATGATCTGTCTACACTGGGGCACATCCTTCTGCTTTGAGGAGATTCCGCTATCACAAGAATTGTGCTGTTCGTCACAGTTTTATTGGCTGTTTTGCATTCCTCCCATCTTTTTGAGATGGGAACGAAGGACACATATTAGCAAAAGTATGTAGGCATTGGACACACCCCCTGCCACGCCCTTTAAAGGAGAATTATAAAAAAATAAAATTTTTAGTTAAACCCACGAGGGCTTTTTTTGCCACTATTATTCCTTTATATTGGCTTTTGTTTACTTCCTCTTTGTTTCCCTGCAAAGGTAAAGCATAATGGGCTACTATGCATCGCATAGTAGCCCATTATGTGTCACTTACCTGAAACCGAAGCCTGCGATGTCATTGCTGTCCACTGTTCCACGAAGCGTCCATCTTTCACCCTCTTCCTTCCGGGTATTGCAGCTCTGGCGCTGTGATTGGCTGGAGCCGCGATGACGTCACTCCCGCGCATGCGCACGGGAGCTGCCAGTCACGGCACGATCTCCTTTAGAAACGGCACGCTCGCCATTTCTAAAGGCTTCTAAAGTGCACATTCTCCATAGACATCGGCACCCGTCTCTTTTGTAAATATCTCCTAAACCGTGGAGGTTTAGGAGATATTTCGAGCACCTACAGGTAAGCCTTAATCTAGGCTTACCTGTAGGTAAAAATGGTTGTAAAGGGTTTACAACCACTTTAAGAAATAGGATGAAAGGTTTAGCTCTGGGAAACACTTTTTAAGAGATAAAAAAGTGTATTTATAATTAACTATATGGATCAGACCCAAATGAGGGACAAATGAGGAGGAAAGAGGGATAGAGGGACATTGTTCCAAATAAGAGACTGTCCCTCGAAATCAGGGACCGTTAGGAGCTATGGTTTTGACCTTGCCAGTAATTGATGTGGCTTTGTGGCCTTTGCCCTGAAGGTAAATTCTGGGGTCAGTCTAATGCCTGTCTGGCACTGATGGTAAATATAGACCTCTAAAGCCCTGTACACACGATCGGATTTCCTATGGTTTTTAAACCGATGGATTTTTCCATTGAAAAACCGATGAAGCTGACTTCCATCAGTCTTGCCTACACACCATCAGTCAAAAAACCGACCGTTCCAAACGCGGTGACGTAAAACACTCCGATGAGCCGAGAAAAATTAAGTTCAATGCTTCTGAGCATGTGTCGACTTGATTCTGAGCATGCGTGGGTTTTTTATCCGATGGAGTTCCCCACAGACGATAGTAATTTGCTATTGGTTTTTTAACCATCGGATAAATTTAAAACATGTTCTATTTTTAAACACCGATGGAAAAAAGACCGATGGGGCCCATACACGATCGGTTTGTCCGATGAGAAAAGTCCATCGGACTGTTTTCATCAGTAAAACCTATCGTGTGTACAGGGCTCTAGACTATGTGAGTTTATGTCATATGGGCGCTCATGGTATAACCTGGACTGGCATTGTTACTTGGTATGTTTGGAAAGTTGTTACTTTTGGAAAGTTCAGTAAAGCTGTGGCCTTGCCCTCTTTTCAATTTATTAACAGCCTCTGTGTCTTTATGGGGGGCAAGGTTTTGGTTTAATAGTTGGACATAAATGAGCCTATGCTTCTCAGCAGTCATGACTGAGGGTACAGGGTTCTGCTGACTGACCCGGAAAGATTGAGAAATGATGGCATCATGGTACTAAGACTGCATTCACACTACTGTATAGTGTTTCATTAACATATGCAAAATCACGCCACATATGTGTATGTTTTTGCACTACACGCGTAGCGCATGCCATTAATTTTAAAGCACAACCAAGTAGCTCAGGTGCCTTTTTGAGCTTCATACATTTTTTTTATGTGTTTGTCATGGCAAAGTATCTCAGGGTATTTTTGCGTGTGTTCCCGAAACACTATAGTGTAAGTGCAGCCTAATGTTTCATGCACAAAGGCAGTCTGGCCTGTCAGCGTCAAATCTCAGCGTTTTCGGGAGCCACAGGTGCTGCATACAGCTGCCCATAGAAATCAATTGCTGTACACGGGTATGTGCACCCTGTCTGCATTTGGGGCCACTTACTCACACCTGAGCACCTGTCACATCAGGACCAGTGGGTTGTGTGTGTGTAGTTGCTATGTTCTAATAGACTTCAATGGGCTGCATGTACACAACACCTGGAAGTTGAGATGCTGCAAAATCACTCTTTCACACTATACAGGCATCATCACCTGTGTAAATGAGGCCTTAGGACATCACATACCGCAAGCAACATTTTTTCAGACTCTGACCATACTTGTGTTATCACAGTAAGGAGAACATGGACCACAGTGTAGTGCAAAAATGAGGACTATTAGGCAAATACTGGCAGCTCTGAACTCCACAACCAGGCAGTAGGTGCCTCCATGCTTCTACAAGGGAGCACCAGGGTAGGGTGACCACGTGTCCCGGATTGCCCGGGACAGTCCCGCATTTTACAGGTCTGTCCCGGGCACCTTCATTCCAGGACAATACAGTGTCCCGGAATGAAACCGACACAGCCACCCCCCGGGCCAATCTGATGGCCCCAAAAAAGGCTGCCACATCACTGCTTTACTCACTGACAGTACTTGTCCTTGCCGGGAATGCCTGGAGGAGCACAATCCCCGCCCCCTGCTTGTGATTGGAGAAATCATAAATCCTGACTATTGTGTCTAATGACTGTGCTGTGATTCGTTACAGCACAAGCTGATTTTTGGGAAGGGGGGGTGTCCCTGAATGGTAGTTTGGAAATGTGGTCACCCTACACCAGGGTTCTCTAAGGGTTTAACTCATTCCTCTCTAGGAGGACATCTTCCCCCGGCTCTCTACCTCGGATGCTGCAGGTGTCAGTAAAAATGAATGGTCTTGTATGGTCTTGTAAGCAATACCATGTGCTGCAGTAATGTGTGCATTACTACAACACAATAGTGTGAATCCTACCTAAAGGGCCTATCTAGAAAATAGTGGTATGCCTATGGGTTCCGTTTAGCAGAGGATACACTTTTGTCCATTTACACAAAGCTACCTCCCATCCATCATGTTTAGTTCTGGAAAAGCTGAAAATGACTCCTTTTCTTTTGTCTTTTTGAACCTGGACGGACAGGTAGGCAGGTGTAAATGGACACAAGTCTGTTTACATCCGGACACCTATAGAGCTGGATGGAGCTTCGGATCAGGTCCGCCTAAAAAATGGAGTCAGTGGTGGCCTGTCCATTAGGGGCGCCCGGGCACCGCACCCTCTCTTCACTCCACCCACCCCTATATGCAATGGCTGAGATTTATGCATAGCATGAATCTATCCATGGCCGCCGTGGACCCATTCATGTGTCTCGCCCCTTTTAGGGCACCGGGTGCATGAATTACAGCAGCTGATTTTTTTTTTTTAACCACCTAATTAGAGCCAGAGGCTCTAATAGGCTTCAAAGTAGGGTGGGCTCAGGTTTCAGAGGATGCGCTCCGATCCCACCCAGGTGTGTTACAAGAGTAAATGAATATTCGCTGTTGAAACACTGATCCTCAATCCGGCCAAACAGAAGCGGTGCGAGACCCGTTTTCCGATTGGCCGAAAAGAGAAGACTCCCTATTGGCCGCCGAGGAAGAAGGAGGAAACAGAAACCGCTGCCGCCGTGATGACCCGGAGAACGGGAGGCAGCAGAAGAACAGCAGGAGAACGGGAGGCCACCGATCAGAGGAAGCTGCCGCCGAGCAGGGGAAGCCGTCTGTGATGGGGTAAGTGCGACCAAACGACCACCCCGGGGGGAGGGTGGAATACTGTTTGCCGCCCCCAAAAAAAATTCCAGCGATCGCCACTGTTGAAAATCAGACCTGATTGGAAAGCCCAAACAACTGCCATATACAGTCAGGTCCATAAAGATTGGGACATCGACACAATTCTAATCTTTTTTGGCTCTATACACCACCACAATGGATTTTAAATGAAACAAACAAGATGTGCATTAACTGCAGACTTTCAGCTTTAATTTGAGGGCATTTACATCCAAATCACGTGAACGGTGTAGGAATTACTACAGTTTGTATATGTGCCTCACACTTTTTAAGGGACCAAAAGTAATGGGACAGATTAACAATCATAAATTAAACTTTCACTTTTTAATACTTGGTTGCAAATCCTTTGCAGTCAATTACAGCCTGAAGTCTGGAACGCATAGACATCACCAGACGCTCAGTTTCATCCCTGGTGATGCTCTGCCAGGCCTCTACTGCAACTGTCTTCAGTTCCTGCTTGTTCTTGGGTAGTGATGAGCCGAACACCCCCGGGTTCGGTTCGCACCAGAACCCGCGAACGGACCGAAAGTTTGTACGAACATTAGAACCCTATTAAATACAATGGATGCGAACGTTCAAATTCTAAAGTGCTAATTATAACGACTATTATGCATGTTATTGTCCTAAAAAGGGTTTGGGAACCCGGGTTCTGCACCAGGGGACATGTATCAATGCAAAAAGAAGTTTTAAAAACGGTCGTTTTTCGGGAGCAGTCATTTTAATGATGCATAAAGTGAAAAAAAAAAAAGTCAAATATTCCTTTAAATATCGTACCTGGGGGGTGTCTAAAGTATGCCTGTGAAGTGCCACGTGTTTCCCGTGTTTAGAACTGTCCCTGCACAAAATGACACTTCTAAAGGAAAAAAAAGCCATTTAAAACTGCTTGCGGCTTTAATGTAATGTCTGGTCCCGGTAATATGGATGAAAATCTTTAAGAAAAATGGCATAGCTACCCCATGACCCCCCCCCCCTACCCCAGCCCATTACCAGCCCCTTTGGGTCTTGTATGGATATTAAGGGGAACACCGCACACAAAATAAAAAAGGCCCTATATACTCTGAACAGCCGTATACAGGCGGTGCATACAAGACAGGGACTGTAGGTTTGTTCTTATGTAGAATGTGTTTGTAATTTTGAACAGGTACATTGTTTAAGTGTAGCTCCAGCCCAAAAATCTATTTTTAAACTTTTTGGAAAACATAGGTAAGGGTTATCACCCCTGTAACATTTGTTTTGCTGTCTGTGCCCCTGTTCAGAACATTTCACCTCACTTTCCGTCCCAATGACAACTGTTTTTGAAATGTGGTGTTTTTCTTGAAACAAGGATTGGTGATAAAGCATCAGTACAGAGGAGACACCTTTCTCCCATATTAATTCTTACAGGAGAGAATTTTCCTTCCTAGGGGTAGATTTCCTCTCACTTCCTGTTGTCTTCTTGCGTTTGCAAGTAGGAGTCGTTTGTAAGTTGGATGTTTGAAAGTAGGGACCTGCCGTATATACTCTGCAGAAATAGGCCCCTTAGTTGTTGGTGTTGGCACAACACTGTAAGCACTCACAGTTACTCTTGGTTGGTGCTGGAACGCCCTGCTGTCAACTATTATATCAGGAATTGTAATTACATATAATTGTTGAACAGTGGTAGTAAAAATTGGGCCTTTGATGGTGGTGCTGGTGCCACAACACTGTAAGCCCTGACAGTTACTCTTGGTGGGTGCAGCAATGGGCCCTGCTGTGAATTATTAGATCAAGAATTGTAATTGCATGCCCCTGTTGAACAGGGGCTGAAAAATTGGCCCTTTCGTGGTGGTGGTGGTGGTGGTGGTGTTGCCACAACACTGTAAGCCCTCAGAGTTACTCTTGGTGGGTGCAGGAATGGGCCCTGCTGTGAATTATTAGATCAAGAATTGTAATTACATGCCCCTTTTGAACAGGGGCTGAAAAATTGGGCCTTTCGTGGTGGTGGTGGTGGTGGCGTTGCCACAACACTGTAAGCCCTCAGAGTTACTCTTGGTGGGTGCAGCAATGGGCCCTGCTGTGAATTATTAGATCAAGAATTGTAATTACATGCCCCTGTTGAACAGGGGCTGAAAAATTGGGCCTTAGGCACTGGTGGCACAACACTACAACCCCTCACAGATACTGTACTTGGAGCACAGCAATGAGCCCTGTTGCAAAGTATTGCTTCAAAAATTGTAATGACACGCCCCTGTTAAACAGGGGCTGAAAAATTGGGCCTTAGGCACTGGTGGCACAACACTCCAACCCCTCACAGATACTGTACTTGGAGCACAGCAATGAGCCCTGTTGCAAAGTATTGCTTCAAAAATTGTAATGACACGCCCCTGTTAAACAGGGGCTGAAAAATTGGGCCTTAGGCACTGGTGGCACAACACTCCAAGCCCTCACAGATACTGTACTTGGAGCACAGCAATGAGCCCTGTTGCAAAGTATTGCTTCAAAAATTGTAATTACACGCCCCTGTTAAACAGGGGCTGAAAAATTGGGCCTTAGCCACTGGTGGCGGCACCCATAAACAAAAATGATCTTCCAAGCTATCATCATCAATCGTATCATTGAGGACTCGGAGGAGGAGGATAGCCAGTCAACATAACAGCACAGGCACTCAGCATCAGCATCAGTCTTGAAGGGATGTGACATGTTAAAATCAATTAGTCTGTTATATCAGCATCAGGTGTGTGGTAGCTGGTGGTGATCCAAGACTGGTTCATCTTGATGAAAGTCAGTCGATCAACCGAGTCGGTGGACAGGCGCACCCTGTGATCCGTGACAAATCCTCCAGCAGCACTGAATGTGCGTTCCGAAAGAACGCTGGATGCAGGACAGGCCAGTAGCTCAATTGCATACTGTGCAAGCTCTGGCCAGTGATCCATCCTCAAGACCCAGTAAGCCAGAGGATTTTCGGTGGGGAAGGTGTCCAAGTCTGACCTTGCCCCTAGATATTCCTGCACCATGTTTATCAGACGCTGGCGATGGTTGCTGGAACCGATCATACTTTGGGGCTGCGGACTAAAGAATTGTCTGAACGCATCGGTCAGACGGCCACCTTCCCCACCGCTCCTTCTTTGACTGGCCGAAGCCTCAGCAACTCGTTGTCCAGGACCAGGAGTTTGTAACCTCCCAGTCTCTGGGAACGCGTTGCACAGACCTTTCTGCAAGGCCTCCCGGAGTTGTCTCATCCTCTGCTCCCTCTGCGATGGTAACATAAGGTCCGCAACCTTACCCTTGTACCGTGGATCAAGGAGAGTGGCCAGCCAGTAATGGTCCCTCTCCTTGATCCGAAGAATACGAGGATCCTTCCGCAGACTTTGCAGGATCAGGGAGGCCATGCAGCGTAGGTTTGCTGAGGCATTCGGTCCGGAGTCCTCTGGGTCACTAAGGACGACATGATCCGCAGCCACCTCCTCCCAGCCACGTACAAGTCCACTGGTTTCTTGGGACTGTAAATCATCCCTAAAAGACTGCTGCTGATGATGCTGAGTGCCAGCCTCCACCTCCATGCTGACACAATCCTCCTCCTCCTCCTCCTCCTCTTCCTGTGCGATGGGTGGGACAGAAGGAACACTGTCTGGGTAAAGGGGGCCTTGAGAGGCAAGGAAGTCCTCCTCTTCCTGCCTCTGTTCTGCCTCAAGTGCCCTGTCCATTATTCCACGCAGCGTGTGCTCCAACAGGTGGACAAGAGGTACAGTGTCACTGATGCATGCACTGTCACTGCTCACCATCCTCGTGGCCTCCTCAAATGGTGCCAGGACAGTGCATGCATCCCTGATCATGCCCCACTGGCGTGGAGAAAAAAAACCAAGCTCCCCTGACCCTGTCCTGGTGCCGTAGTCGCACAGGTACTCATTGATGGCCCTCTGCTGCGTGTGCAGCCGCTGCAGCATGGCCAATGTTGAGTTCCACCTGGTGGGCATGTCACATATAAGGCGGTTCTTGGGCAGGTTCAACTCCTTTTGCAGCTCAGCCAGGCGAGCACTGGCATTATAAGATCTGCGGAAATGCACACAGACTTTCCTGGCCTGCCTCAGGACATCCTGTAAGCCTGGGTACCTGCCCAAGAACCGCTGCACCACCAGGTTAAGGACGTGAGCCACACAGGGCACATGGGTCAGTTGTCCCTGTCGGAGGGCGGAGAGGAGGTTGGTGCCATTGTCGCAAACCACCATTCCTGGCTTAAGCTGGCGTGGCATCAACCACCTCTCGGCCTGGCCCTGCAGAGCAGACAGGACCTCTGCCCCAGTGTGGCTTCTGTCCCCCAAACACACCAGCGCAAGCACGGCATGGCATCTTTTTGCCTGCTTACTTGCGTAGCCCCTTGAACGGCTACGGAGCACCGCTGGTTCAGAGGACAAAGCACAGGAAGAGGCCATGGAGGAAGAAGAAGAGGAGGGGGTGGAGGAGAGAGGTGTGTCACAACCAGTAGTAGCATTTTGGAGGCGTGGCGGTGGAACAACCTCCAACACTACTGCACCTTGTCCTGCATCCTTCCCAGCTGCCAAAAGAGTGACCCAATGGGCCGTGAAAGAAAGGTAACGTCCCTGTCCATGCCTGCTGGACCATGAGTCAGCGGTAATATGCACCTTACCGCTGACCGCCCTGTCCAGCGAGGCCAAGACATTGCCTTCCACATGCCGGTAGAGAGCCGGAATAGCCTTCCGTGAGAAAAAGTGGCGTTTGGGAACCTGCCACTGAGGAACCGCACATTGCACAAACTCACGGAAGGGGGCCGAGTCTACCAACTGAAAAGGCAGCAGTTGAAGCGCTAGCAATTTAGCCAAGCTAGCATTCAACCGCTGGGCATGTGGATGGCTGGGAGTGAACTTCTTTCGATGGTCCAGCAGCTGGGGCAGGGAAATTTGCCTGCTAGAATCGGACGTCGGTGTACTGCTAGCAGAGTGGCCGCAAGTACTTGGCTGTGACACACCTAATTCTACACCTTCATTCCTCTCAGTGCATGTTCCAGAGAGGACTGAAGTTATAGTGGGGTTGGAGATCCCAGCTGATGCGGTGCAAGGAGAGGTCCGCTTTGTTCTTTGGTGTGGATCTTTGAGGTAGGCTTGCCAACGAGCTGCATGGCAGGTCAACATATGTCTGGTCAGGCATGTGGTACCCAAGCGGCTGATGTTTTGGCCACGCGATATACGCTTGAGACATATGTTGCAAACAGCAGCTGTGCGATCTGATGCACTAGCCTCAAAAAAGGCCCACACCAAAGAACTTTTTGAATGACGGGCAGAGGCAGCGCCCTGCACAGGCGGAGCTCTGCGGTGTGATTCCGTCGGTGTACTGCCCTTACGCTGGCCACCAAAGGGCATCCTGCCTCGTTGGAGATGTGCCTCCTCCTCATCCTCCTCCTCCTCCTCTCTCCTATTAGGCACCCACGTGGAGTCAGTGACCTCATCATCCCCTCCCTCCTCATCACTGGAGCCAATCTGGCAGTATGCTGCAGCTGCTGGAACATGACTGCCAGATTGGTGTCCTTCTTGAGCATCCCCTCTGTCTGCTCTCACGCTACTGCCTTCCTGTAGCTGGGTTTCATCATCAGACCCTTCGAAACGCTGGGCATCCTCCTGGAGCATGTACCCAACACTGTGCTCAAACAGTTCGGGGGACTCCTCAGGAGGAGGACATGGTGGGTCTAGGGAAGGAGTGACTGATGATGAGTCTGACATTGATACCAGGGAAGAGGACGCTTTGGCAGCTGCTTTGCCAGTACCCTGAGCCTGGGTGAGAGAGGATGAGGAGGAGGAGGAGGGCTTGGTCATCCACTCTACCAAGTCTTCGGCATGATGTGGCTCAACATGTCCAGCTGCCGAAAAGAAGGACAAGCGTGTCCCATGGCCATGTGCTGATGACAATGCACCGCGTCCACGACCAGCACTGTTGCCCCCAGACACAGAGCCTGCTTGCCCTCTTTTATTGCCTCCTGACTGTCTGCCTCTCCTTGTTTGCCTTCCAGACATTCTAATAGATGGCCTGCAGGGAGATGGGAAAAAAGCAATAAGGGCTACCTTCAGGTGTCCTTCTCTGTCCCTTTACTTAAGGATTTCTAAATATGGTTGAGGATGATTGCTTTCGCACAGAATAGCACAATGACAATTTCCCTGACTGTCCAAAAAACAAGGATTTCAAAGATGGTTGATGAGGAATGCTTTAGCACAGTATAGCACAAGGAGAATTTCCCTCACTGTCCTTCCCTGTCCCTAGAAACAAGGATTAGCACAGTGAAAGAAACTGACACTCTCCCTACCTATAGTTTTCTGTCCCTAGAAAAAATGTTTTTTTAAAGATGGTTGATGATCAATGCTTTAGCACAGTATAGCACAAGGAGAATTTCCCTCACTGTCCTTCCCTGTCCCTAGAAACAAGGATTAGCACAGTGAAAGAAACTGACACTCTCCCTACCTATAGTTTTCTGTCCCTAGAAAAAATGTTTTTTTAAAGATGGTTGATGATCAATGCTTTAGCACAGTATAGCACAAGGAGAATTTCCCTCACTGTCCTTCCCTGTCCCTAGAAACAAGGATTAGCACAGTGAAAGAAACTGACACTCTCCCTACCTATAGTTTTCTGTCCCTAGAAAAAATGTTTTTTTAAAGATGGTTGATGATCAATGCTTTAGCACAGTATAGCACAAGGAGAATTTCCCTCACTGTCCTTCCCTGTCCCTAGAAACAAGGATTAGCACAGTGAAATAAACTGACACTCTCCCTACCTATAGTTTTCTGTCCCTAGAAAAAATGTTTTTTTAAAGATGGTTGATGATGAATGCTTTAGCACAGTATAGCACAAGGAGAATTTTCCTCACTGTCCTTCCCTGTCCCTAGAAACAAGGATTAGCACAGTGAAAGAAACTGACACTCTCCCTACCTATAGTTTTCTGTCCCGAGAAAAAATGTTTTTTTAAAGATGGTTGATGATCAATGCTTTAGCACAGTATAGCACAAGGAGAATTTCCCTCACTGTCCTTCCCTGTCCCTAGAAACAAGGATTAGCACAGTGAAAGAAACTGACACTCTCCCTACCTATAGTTTTCTGTCCCTAGAAAAAATGTTTTTTTTAAAGATGGTTGATGATCAATGCTTTAGCACAGTATAGCACAAGGAGAATTTCCCTCACTGTCCTTCCCTGTCCCTAGAAACAAGGATTAGCACAGTGAAAGAAACTGACACTCTGCCTACCTATAGTTTTCTGTCCCTAGAAAAAATGTTTTTTTAAAGATGGTTGATGATGAATGCTTTAGCACAGTATAGCACAAGGAGAATTTCCCTCACTGTCCTTCCCTGTCCCTAGAAACAAGGATTAGCACAGTGAAAGAAACTGACACTCTCCCTACCTATAGTTTTCTGTCCCTAGAAAAAATGTTTTTTTAAAGATGGTTGATGATCAATGCTTTAGCACAGTATAGCACAAGGAGAATTTCCCTCACTGTCCTTCCCTGTCCCTAGAAACAAGGATTAGCACAGTGAAAGAAACTGACACTCTCCCTACCTATAGTTTTCTGTCCCTAGAAAAAATGTTTTTTTAAAGATGGTTGATGATCAATGCTTTAGCACAGTATAGCACAAGGAGAATTTCCCTCACTGTCCTTCCCTGTCCCTAGAAACAAGGATTAGCACAGTGAAAGAAACTGACACTCTCCCTACCTATAGTTTTCTGTCCCTAGAAAAAATGTTTTTTTAAAGATGGTTGATGATGAATGCTTTAGCACAGTATAGCACAAGGAGAATTTCCCTCACTGTCCTTCCCTGTCCCTAGAAACAAGGATTAGCACAGTGAAAGAAACTGACACTCTCCCTACCTATAGTTTTCTGTCCCTAGAAAAAATGTTTTTTTAAAGATGGTTGATGATCAATGCTTTAGCACAGTATAGCACAAGGAGAATTTCCCTCACTGTCCTTCCCTGTCCCTAGAAACAAGGATTAGCACAGTGAAACACACTGACACTCTCCCTACCTATAGTTTTCTGTCCCTAGAAAAAATGTTTTTTTAAAGATGGTTGATGATCAATGCTTTAGCACACTATAGCACAAGGAGAATTTCCCTCACTGTCCTTCCCTGTCCCTAGAAACAAGGATTAGCACAGAAAAACACACTGACACTCTCCCTACCTATAGTTTTCTGTCCCTAGAAAAAATGTTTTTTTAAAGATGGTTGATGATCAATGCTTTAGCACAGTATAGCACAAGGAGAATTTCCCTCACTGTCCTTCCCTGTCCCTAGAAACAAGGATTAGCACAGTGAAAGAAACTGACACTCTCCCTACCTATAGTTTTCTGTCCCTAGAAAAAATGTTTTTTTAAAGATGGTTGATGATGAATGCTTTAGCACAGTATAGCACAAGGAGAATTTCCCTCACTGTCCTTCCCTGTCCCTAGAAACAAGGATTAGCACAGTAAAACACACTGACACTCTCCCTACCTATAGTTTTCTGTCCCTAGAAAAAATGTTTTTTTAAAGATGGTTGATGATCAATGCTTTAGTACAGTATAGCACAAGGAGAATTTCCCTCACTGTCCTTCCCTGTCCCTAGAAACAAGGATTAGCACAGTGAAAGAAACTGACACTCTCCCTACCTATAGTTTTCTGTCCCTAGAAAAAATGTTTTTTTAAAGATGGTTGATGATCAATGCTTTAGCACAGTATAGCACAAGGAGAATTTCCCTCACTGTCCTTCCCTGTCCCTAGAAACAAGGATTAGCACAGTGAAATAAACTGACACTCTCCCTACCTATAGTTTTCTGTCCCTAGAAAAAATGTTTTTTTAAAGATGGTTGATGATGAATGCTTTAGCACAGTATAGCACAAGGAGAATTTTCCTCACTGTCCTTCCCTGTCCCTAGAAACAAGGATTAGCACAGTGAAAGAAACTGACACTCTCCCTACCTATAGTTTTCTGTCCCGAGAAAAAATGTTTTTTTAAAGATGGTTGATGATCAATGCTTTAGCACAGTATAGCACAAGGAGAATTTCCCTCACTGTCCTTCCCTGTCCCTAGAAACAAGGATTAGCACAGTGAAAGAAACTGACACTCTCCCTACCTATAGTTTTCTGTCCCTAGAAAAAATGTTTTTTTAAAGATGGTTGATGATCAATGCTTTAGCACAGTATAGCACAAGGAGAATTTCCCTCACTGTCCTTCCCTGTCCCTAGAAACAAGGATTAGCACAGTGAAAGAAACTGACACTCTGCCTACCTATAGTTTTCTGTCCCTAGAAAAAATGTTTTTTTAAAGATGGTTGATGATGAATGCTTTAGCACAGTATAGCACAAGGAGAATTTCCCTCACTGTCCTTCCCTGTCCCTAGAAACAAGGATTAGCACAGTGAAAGAAACTGACACTCTCCCTACCTATAGTTTTCTGTCCCTAGAAAAAATGTTTTTTTAAAGATGGTTGATGATCAATGCTTTAGCACAGTATAGCACAAGGAGAATTTCCCTCACTGTCCTTCCCTGTCCCTAGAAACAAGGATTAGCACAGTGAAAGAAACTGACACTCTCCCTACCTATAGTTTTCTGTCCCTAGAAAAAATGTTTTTTTAAAGATGGTTGATGATCAATGCTTTAGCACAGTATAGCACAAGGAGAATTTCCCTCACTGTCCTTCCCTGTCCCTAGAAACAAGGATTAGCACAGTGAAAGAAACTGACACTCTCCCTACCTATAGTTTTCTGTCCCTAGAAAAAATGTTTTTTTAAAGATGGTTGATGATGAATGCTTTAGCACAGTATAGCACAAGGAGAATTTCCCTCACTGTCCTTCCCTGTCCCTAGAAACAAGGATTAGCACAGTGAAAGAAACTGACACTCTCCCTACCTATAGTTTTCTGTCCCTAGAAAAAATGTTTTTTTAAAGATGGTTGATGATCAATGCTTTAGCACAGTATAGCACAAGGAGAATTTCCCTCACTGTCCTTCCCTGTCCCTAGAAACAAGGATTAGCACAGTGAAACACACTGACACTCTCCCTACCTATAGTTTTCTGTCCCTAGAAAAAATGTTTTTTTAAAGATGGTTGATGATCAATGCTTTAGCACACTATAGCACAAGGAGAATTTCCCTCACTGTCCTTCCCTGTCCCTAGAAACAAGGATTAGCACAGAAAAACACACTGACACTCTCCCTACCTATAGTTTTCTGTCCCTAGAAAAAATGTTTTTTTAAAGATGGTTGATGATCAATGCTTTAGCACAGTATAGCACAAGGAGAATTTCCCTCACTGTCCTTCCCTGTCCCTAGAAACAAGGATTAGCACAGTGAAAGAAACTGACACTCTCCCTACCTATAGTTTTCTGTCCCTAGAAAAAATGTTTTTTTAAAGATGGTTGATGATGAATGCTTTAGCACAGTATAGCACAAGGAGAATTTCCCTCACTGTCCTTCCCTGTCCCTAGAAACAAGGATTAGCACAGTAAAACACACTGACACTCTCCCTACCTATAGTTTTCTGTCCCTAGAAAAAATGTTTTTTTAAAGATGGTTGATGATCAATGCTTTAGTACAGTATAGCACAAGGAGAATTTCCCTCACTGTCCTTCCCTGTCCCTAGAAACAAGGATTAGCACAGTGAAAGAAACTGACACTCTCCCTACCTATAGTTTTCTGTCCCTAGAAAAAATGTTTTTTTAAAGATGGTTGATGATCAATGCTTTAGCACACTATAGCACAAGGAGAATTTCCCTCACTGTCCTTCCCTGTCCCTAGAAACAAGGATTAGCACAGTAAAACACACTGACACTCTCCCTACCTATAGTTTTCTGTCCCTAGAAAAAATGTTTTTTTAAAGATGGTTGATGATCAATGCTTTAGCACAGTATAGCACAAGGAGAATTTCCCTCACTGTCCTTCCCTGTCCCTAGAAACAAGGATTAGCACAGTGAAAGAAACTGACACTCTCCCTACCTATAGTTTTCTGTCCCTAGAAAAAATGTTTTTTTAAAGATGGTTGATGATCAATGCTTTAGCACAGTATAGCACAAGGAGAATTTCCCTCACTGTCCTTCCCTGTCCCTAGAAACAAGGATTAGCACAGTGAAAGAAACTGACACTCTCCCTACCTATAGTTTTCTGTCCCTAGAAAAAAATGTTTTTTAAAGATGGTTGATGATGAATGCTTTAGCACAGTATAGCACAAGGAGAATTTCCCTCACTGTCCTTCCCTGTCCCTAGAAACAAGGATTAGCACAGTGAAAGAAACTGACACTCTCCCTACCTATAGTTTTCTGTCCCTAGAAAAAATGTTTTTTTAAAGATGGTTGATGATCAATGCTTTAGCACAGTATAGCACAAGGAGAATTTCCCTCACTGTCCTTCCCTGTCCCTAGAAACAAGGATTAGCACAGTGAAACACACTGACACTCTCCCTACCTATAGTTTTCTGTCCCTAGAAAAAATGTTTTTTTAAAGATGGTTGATGATCAATGCTTTAGCACAGTATAGCACAAGGAGAATTTCCCTCACTGTCCTTCCCTGTCCCTAGAAACAAGGATTAGCACAGTGAAAGAAACTGACACTCTCCCTACCTATAGTTTTCTGTCCCTAGAAAAAATGTTTTTTTAAAGATGGTTGATGATCAATGCTTTAGCACACTATAGCACAAGGAGAATTTCCCTCACTGTCCTTCCCTGTCCCTAGAAACAAGGATTAGCACAGTAAAACACACTGACACTCTCCCTACCTATAGTTTTCTGTCCCTAGAAAAAATGTTTTTTTAAAGATGGTTGATGATCAATGCTTTAGCACAGTATAGCACAAGGAGAATTTCCCTCACTGTCCTTCCCTGTCCCTAGAAACAAGGATTAGCACAGTGAAAGAAACTGACACTCTCCCTACCTATAGTTTTCTGTCCCTAGAAAAAATGTTTTTTTAAAGATGGTTGATGATCAATGCTTTAGCACACTATAGCACAAGGAGAATTTCCCTCACTGTCCTTCCCTGTCCCTAGAAACAAGGATTAGCACAGTAAAACACACTGACACTCTCCCTACCTATAGTTTTCTGTCCCTAGAAAAAATGTTTTTTTAAAGATGGTTGATGATCAATGCTTTAGCACACTATAGCACAAGGAGAATTTCCCTCACTGTCCTCCCCTGTCCCTAGAAACAAGGATTAGCACAGTAAAACACACTGACACTCTCCCTACCTATAGTTTTCTGTCCCTAGAAAAAATGTTTTTTTAAAGATGGTTGATGATCAATGCTTTAGCACACTATAGCACAAGGAGAATTTCCCTCACTGTCCTTCCCTGTCCCTAGAAACAAGGATTAGCACAGTAAAACACACTGACACTCTCCCTACCTATAGTTTTCTGTCCCTAGAAAAAATGTTTTTTAAAGATGGTTGATGATCAATGCTTTAGCACAGTATAGCACAAGGAGAATTTCCCTCACTGTCCTTCCCTGTCCCTAGAAACAAGGATTAGCACAGTGAAAGAAACTGACACTCTCCCTACCTATAGTTTTCTGTCCCTAGAAAAAATGTTTTTTTAAAGATGGTTGATGATCAATGCTTTAGCACACTATAGCACAAGGAGAATTTCCCTCACTGTCCTTCCCTGTCCCTAGAAACAAGGATTAGCACAGTAAAACACACTGACACTCTCCCTACCTATAGTTTTCTGTCCCTAGAAAAAATGTTTTTTTAAAGATGGTTGATGATCAATGCTTTAGCACACTATAGCACAAGGAGAATTTCCCTCACTGTCCTTCCCTGTCCCTAGAAACAAGGATTAGCACAGTAAAACACACTGACACTCTCCCTACCTATAGTTTTCTGTCCCTAGAAAAAATGTTTTTTTAAAGATGGTTGATGATCAATGCTTTAGCACAGTATAGCACAAGGAGAATTTCCCTCACTGTCCTTCCCTGTCCCTAGAAACAAGGATTAGCACAGTAAAACACACTGACACTCTCCCTACCTATCCTTCTCTTTCCCTAAACGAAAGGAATCCAGGTTAAGCAAGAAAAAAAAATGTCACTGTCCCTGCCTATGCTTCTCTTTCCCTGCTCCGGAACACACTACACTAGGCCGCCGTGCTGGCGGCCTTTTATAGTGTGGGGCGTGTACTAAACACCCTCAGTTCGACTCGAACACCGAGCTCATCCCTATTCTTTGGGCATTTTCCCTTCAGTTTTGTCTTCAGCTAGTGAAATGCATGCTCAATCAGATTCAGGTCAGGTGATTGACTTGTCCATTGCATAACATTCCACTTCTTTCCCTTAAAAAACTCTTTGGTTGCTTTCGCAGTATGCTTCGGGTCATAGACCAAAGAGTTTTTTAAGGTAAAGAAGTGGAATGTTATGCAATGGCCAAGTCAATCACCTGACCTGAATCCGATTGAGCATGTATTTCACTTGCTGAAGACAAAACTGAAGGGAAAATGCCCCAAGAACAAGCAGGAACTGAAGACAGTTGCAGTAGAGGCCTGGCAGAGCATCACCAGGGATGAAACCCAGCGTCTGGTGATGTCTATGTGTTCCAGACTTCAGGCTGTAATTGACTGCAAAGGATTTGCAACCAAGTATTAAAAAGTGAAAGTTTAATTTATGATTGTTAATCTGTCCTATTACTTTTGGTCCCTTAAAAAGTGGGAGGCACATATACAAACTGTTGTAATTCCTACACAGTTCACCTGATTTGGATGTAAATACCCTCAAATTAAAGCTGAAAGTCTGCAGTTAAAGCACATACTTGTTTGTTTCATTTAAAATCCATTGTGGTGGTGTATAGAGCCAAAAAGATTAGAATTGTGTCGATGTCCCAATATTTATGGACCAGACTGTAGCTTCTTTTCTGATACAAACAATTTTTTGGAATATTTGCTAGGCACTGTTCTGTTCTTCTTGTGTTTTTTTGCATCACTTTAGGACTCTAAAGCAAGTGAAGCCTCAATTATTCTAATGATAGAAAAAAAGAGAAGCGTGGAGGGGGGGGGGGGGGGTTGAATTCTGTGGTCACCGTATACAAAGTGACATTTTATAACATCATCATTGTATGGGCAATACAAACAATAGATATTAATGACAATCCAATATAAGCTTGCTTGACAAATCTAATTTCATGCTGTGATTTCTGGCCATCTCTTTCCAGAACTTTCCACAACTTCTTGGATTCCCTACATGTTTTGCTGCTTCTCCTTATACTTTATTTTTTAGGGACTATGTATCCCATGGTACCTCTTGCTTGCAAGCAGTGATTCCTGTACTGACTGCACCTCCTGAAACTCCTCCTCTCATCAACTTTGTAGTTCTGAAGGCAGGCTCTGTGAAATGTTTGACACAGCAGTACCTACCTATTAAGCATAGTGAATGTGTCACAGAATTAAAAGAAATACATGTGTGGGAATCTTCACAAAGTAAATTTACAAACTTCAAGATCTTTCTGATTAATAGAAGTAGCCTAGAAATATATAGTGCATTTATAAAATATTCAGACCCCCCTTCATTTTTTTCATTTTGGTATGTTGCAGACTGTTATTACAGTTGTTTAAATTAATTTTTTTCTCATTAATCTACACTCAGTACCCCATAATAACAATGTTAAACCAGAATTTTAGAAATGTCTGTAAATTTATTAAAAAGAAAAAACTTAAATATCACATGTACAGTGCCTTGAAAAAGTTCATACCCCTTGAAATTTTCCTAATTTTGTCATGTTACAACCAAAAACATAAATGTATTTTTTGGGGATTTTATGTGATAGACCAACACAAAGTGGCACATAATTGTGAAGGGGATGGAAAATGATAAATGGTTTTCAATTTTTTTTTTACAAATAAATATGTGAATGAAAGTGTGGTGTGCATTTCTATTCAGCCCCCTTTACTCTAATACCCCTAACTAAAATCCAGTGGAACCAATTGCCTTCATAAATCACCTAATTAGTAAATAGAGTCCACCTGTGTGTAATTTAATCTCAGTATAAATACAGCTGTTCTGTGAAGCCCTCAGAGGTTTGTTAGAGAACCGTAGTGAACAAACAGCATCGTGAAGGCCAAGGAACATACCAGACAGGTCAGGGATAAAGTTGATGAGAAGTTTAAAGCAGGGTTAGGTTATAAAACAATATCCCAAGCTTTGAACATCTCACGGAGCACTGTTCAATCCATAATCCGAAAATGGAAAGAGTATAGCACAACTGCAAACCTACCAAGACATGACCGTCCACCTAAACTGATAGTCAAGGAGAGCATTAATCAGAGAAGCAGCCAAAAGGCCAATAGTAACTCTGGATGAGCTGCAGAGATCTACAGCTCAGATGGGAGAATCTGTCCACAGGACAACTATTAGTTGTGCACTCCACTAATCGGGCCTTTATGGAAGAGTGGAAGAAGAAAGCCGTTGTTGAAAGAAAGCCATAAGAAGTCCCGTTTGCAATTTCCGATGTGGGGGGAACAGCAAACGTGGAAGAAGGTGCTCTGGTCAGATGAGGCTATTCGGCAGCAGTGCACATTTATTTCAATGGGCAGGGGCGGTGTATACAGCGCTGCTCCACTGCCCCAAAGATGCATGGATGACCTTAAAATGATGCCCCCCCCATAAAAAAAGTTCAACGGACGCCCATGTATATATATATATATATATATATATATATATTTTATCACTGGACTTTACACCCTTTTTCACGGGACTATTTATATGAGTTTTTTCTGTTTTTCTCACAGGAGTTATATGATTAATTTGCGTTAAGGATTTTATATCACTGGCTAGCATTATATTTATTATTAATATTTAACCACATGGCGCCTGCGCCATAGCCGAATGACAGCTACAGCGCAGACCCCAAATGCTAGGAGGACGTCAAAGGACGTCCGCCCCTTTGCGCGCTCCCCGCGCGACCCTGCAGGGCGCGCGCGGCGCGCGCTGTGATCACCGAGTCACTGAGACTCGGGTGATCACGGATCTGAGTAAGTGGCCGGTCCCGGCCCCTTACCACGTGATCATCTGTCAGCCAATGACAGCTGATCACGTGATGTAAACAAAAGCCGGTAATCTTTTTTTTTTCTCCTCACACTGACAGCGTGAGGAAAAAAAAGCCAATCACCGGCTTGTGTGAAAGGGAGATCAGTCCCAAGAGGAAGGTGGCACATTTGCCTCTATGTGCCAGCAGTAACCCCTGCCAGTACCCCATGCAAGTGCCCACCAGTGCCACCTATCAATGCCCACGAGTGCCACCTATCAATGCCCACAAGTGCCACCTATCAATGCCCACAATTGCCACCTATCAATGCCCACAAATGCCACCTATCAATGCCCCCTCAGTGCCACCCATGAATGCCTCCTCAGTGCCACCTAACAGTGCTGCCTATCAGTGCCCATTACTGCCACCCATCAGTGCCCATCACTGCCACCCATCAGTGCCCATCACTCCAAGCTATCAGTGCCACCTACCAATGCCACCTTTTAGTGCCACTTCTCAGTGCCACCTATCAATGCCCTTCAGTGCCACACATAAGTGCCACCTCTCAGTGTCACCTCTCAGTGCCCACCAGTGCCGCCTATCAGTGCCCACCAGTGCCACCTTATCGGTGTCCACCAGTGCCGCCTTATCGTGCCCACCAGTGCAGCCCATCGGTGCCCATCAGTGCAGCCTCATCAGCTTACATCAATGAAGGAAAAAAATTACCCGTTTGCAAAATTTTATAACAAAATCTAAAAAAAAAATCTTAAAAAGAAAAATCTGTATTTTTATTTATTTTTAACAAAAAATTAAAACCGAAGAGGTGATCAAATACCACCAAAAGAAAGCTCTATTTGTGGGGAAAGAATTATAAAAATGTCATTTGGGTACAGTGTTGTATGACTGCGCAATTGTCATTCAAAGTGCATCAGCGCTGAAAGATGAAAATTGGTCTGGGCAGGAGGCGGGTTTAAGTGCCCAGTAAGCAAGTGGTTAATATATTGGTTCATACACCTCAGATGATTCCCATATCCTACATTACACTCACTGTTTCATAACAGTCAGGTGAATTTATATAGAGCAGCGCCACTATCCCATCTATTTGTTTATATACTGTGTAAATGTGACTGGCAGTGAAGGGGTTAACCAGTAGGGGACGCTGAAAGGGTTAAGTGTGTGATTCTAACTGTTAGGGGGCGTGGCTTACTGTGACACATCACTGATCGCTGCTCCCGATGAGGGGGAGCAGATGGTCAGTGCTGTGTCACTAGGCAGAATAGGGAGATGTCTTGTTTACAAAGACATCCCCCCCGTTCTGCCATTCCGTGACCCGATCGCGGGACACCGGCGGACATCGAGTCCGTGGGTCCTGTGTGCACGGTCATGGAAACCGCGGCGCGCGCGTATATATACATTGCTTTGCCTGCCCGTGCCATTCTGCCGACGTATATCTATGTAAGGCGGTCGGCAAGAGGTTAAACAACTGTAATATCAGGCTGCAACATGACAAAATTGAAAAAGTGAAGGGGGTCGGAATACTTTATGATTGCACTGTAACTGAAATACAATTTGGAAATTAATATACAATTTTACCTTTTGACCAAAGAAACAGTTTAAATACATTAACTTATAACCAAAAGTGGTGGAATACAGCTATATAAACGTTAACGACCCTTTAAAAGACAGTAGAGAAATGAGTTTATGGATATAGATTATAAATATATAAGCCTCTGCGTTATAATTGGCCCATCCCTTATTTCCCTTCTGCCTTGTGTTTTACTGGGTTAATTTTTGGCAAATTGGATTCCCATAATGCTGTTTGTGCCTTGTATCTGCTTCTGTTGTTGCATTGACTCCCTTGGCTTGTCTGTCAGTCCCATCCTTCTCTCTAAATTAGGGTGACCAGACATCCCCGGTTTCAGGGGACAGTCCCCGGATTGACGACACTGTCCCCAGACCAAGTCTGTCCCCTGATTGGATTTGAACAGGGGCTGGGGCAATTTTAAAGACAGTCAGTGCAGAATAAAAAAAAAAAATCTGAATTACACCCCCCGCCCCACCGCACCTAGTAGCTTAGGGGGGTGTATTTTTTTCCATTATCTGTGCCCCTTTCTGATGATCATGTGCTGTTTGGACGGAGGGAATATTTCTTCAGTTTTGGGTGCATGCCAATCCGCTCCGCTCGCATGTTCTTCTGCCTTGGCTCAAGTCCCGGCCAGCCGACTGCCTGCTTATCTCCTTGCCTTCCCTGGTGGAGTGATCTTCCTTCGCTCCCCACACAGTAGTAGCCGGGGCCCAGAGAGTAAGACTTGACAGGCTGTGAGGCAGGCGGCGGCGACTGGCAGAGATTTTCTGATTGCCGCCATTACTAATAAAATAAAAATATGTCCCCGGATTTCATTTTAAAAATCTGGTCACCTTACTCTAAATATCCCTAGTAGAATTAAAAAGAAAGTGGCTCAGAATGTTTTTTGGTTCCATCATCCCATCAGGAAGGCTTGCCAAGATATTCCCAGCCCATTCTGCAAAATTCTATATCATTTGTTGTCTTCTAATACACACTTTCTTGGAGTTGCCTGGATCATTTATACAGTATATTGATTTGAATTGGTCTTTAAAGTCAAAAAATTTGGAGGATCACATATTGTTAAAATGTTTGGCCAAACCACAGCTGATTGAACTTTGCAGAAGTTGACCTATCATTACTGACCCTAGAAATCAGTGAACAGTCAGATGTACAGTAAATACAGTGGGGATCGAAAGTTTGGGCACCCCAGGTAAAAATGTGTATTAATGTGCATAACGAAGCCAAGGAAAGATGGAAAAATCTCCAAATGGCATCAAATTACAGATTAGACATTCTTATAATATGTCAAAAAAAGTTAGATTTTATTTCCATCATTTACACTTTCAAAATTACAGAAAACAAAAAAATAGTGTCTGCAAAAGTTTGGGCACCCTGCAGAGTTAATATCTTGTACTGCCCCCTTTGGCAAGTATCACAGCTTGTAAACGCTTTTTGTAGCCAGTCAAGAGTCTTTCAATTCTTGTTTGAGGTATCTTTGCCCATTCTTCCATACAAAAGTCTTCCAGTTCTTTGAGATTTCTGGGCTGTCTGTCACGCACTGCTCTTTTAAGGTCTATCCATAGGTTTTCAATAATGTTGAGGTCAGGAGATTGTAAAGGCCATGGCAAAACCTTCAGTTTACGCCTCTTGATGTAATCCCCCGTGGATTTTGAGGTGTGTTTAGGATCATTATCCATTTGTAGAAGCCATCCTCTCTTTAACTTCAGCTTTTTCACAGATGGCATCAAATTACCATCCAAAATTTGCTGAAATTTTATTGAATCCATTTTTCCTTCTACTCGTGAAATGTTCCCTGTGCCACTGGCTGCAATACAACCCCAAAGCATGATTGATCCACCCCCATGCTTAACAGTTGGACAGAGGTTCTTTTCATTAAATTCTGTGCCCTTTCTTCTCCAAACGTACTTTTGCTCATTCCGGCCAAAAAGTTCTATTTTAACCTCATCGGTCCACAGAACTTGTTTCCAAAATGCCTCAGGCTTGTCTATATGTTCATTTGCAAAGTTCAAACGCTGATTTTTGTGGTGAGGACGTAGAAGAGGTTTTCTTCTGATGACTCTTCCATGAAGACCATATTTGTACAAGTATCTCTTTATAGTGTAATAGTGTACCACAACTCCAGTGTCTGCCAGATCTTTCTGGAGGGATCGTGCAGTCAAACGTGGGTTTTGAATTGCTTTTCTCACAATCCTGCGAGCTGTTCTGTCTGATATTTTTCTTGGTCTTCCAGATCTTGCTTTAACTTCCACTGTTCCTGATGACTGCCATTTCTTAATTACATTCCGAACAGAGGATATTGACATCTGAAAACGCTTTGCTATCTTCTTATAGCCTTCTCCAGCTTTGTGAGCGTCAACTATTTTCAGTTTCAGTTTTCTAGACAACTGCTTAGAAGAACCCATGGTGCTGATTGTTGGGGCAAGGTCAGATGAGTCTGGCCATTTAAAACCTTCGAGATTGACATCACCTGGTCTTCAGAGATGATGATTGAGAACAATCCATGACACTGGCAGGTCTCAGCTTTGCAAAGGGGGCAGTGCATGCTATAAATTCTGCAGGGTGCCCAAACTTTTGCAGACAACATTTTTTTGTTTTCTGTAATTTTGAAAGTGTAAATGATGGAAATAAAATCTAACTTTTTTTGACATATTATAAGAATGTCTAATCTGTAATTTGATGCCATTTGGAGATTTTTCCATCTTTCCTTGGCTTCGTCATGCACATTAATACACATTTTTACCTGGGGTGCCCAAACTTTCGATCCCCACTGTACATGATCCAACCATCACATCTCACAGTGGGGTTGATTTACTAAAGGCAGACTGTGACCTTTGCAGTGCAGTTGTACTCATTTTCCTTAGTAAATGTAAATGTGGTAAAGTTTCAGTTTGTAAAGAATACCCAATCAGCTGCAATAAATTTAAAATACAGCATTTTGCTTGCACATGATTGGATGATTGGAAATCACCAGACCATTACCACATTTACTAAGTGCAACACTTTCCACGCAGCTAAGTGTTCTGATTGAACAGCGTTGCAACGTGACTATGCTGACCAATCAGAACCGCTCTGATCTGTCCTGGTGTCCCTAGGGAAAGAACAACACGATTTTCAAACCCCAAAAAATTTGCTTTTTTAAAAAAAATTGGGGATATTTATTATAGCAAAAAGTACAAAATATTGTGTTTTTGCTTAAATTTACTTTATTTTTTTTGTTTATAGCGCAAAAAAATAAAAACCGTAGAGATGATCAAATACCACCAAAAGAAAGCTCTATTTGTGGGGAAAAAAGTACGTCAATTTTGTTTGGGTACAGCGTCGCACGACCGTGCAATTGTCAGTTAAAGCGTCGCAGTGCCGAATTGCAAAAAAATGGCCCGGTCATTGAGCAGCCAATTCTTCCGGGGTTGAAGTGGCTAAGGACCCAGTGGTTCTAAAGTCAGAAGTTTTTTTTATCTTAATGCATTCCATGCATTAAGATAAAAAAATCTTCTGTGTGCAGCAGCCCCTCTAATACATACCTGGTCCCCATCTCGATCCAGCGATTGTTGCACAAGAGACTCGGCTGCCCCGAGACTCTTCCTCCATGTTGGCTGAGACAGCAGCGGGGCACCATTGGCTCCCACTGCTGTCAATTAAAGTCAGTGAGCCAATGAGGAGAGAGAGGGGGCAGGGTGGAACCGCGTCCTTATGTCTGAGAAGAAGAGGATCTGGGCTGCTCTGTGCAAAACCGCTACACAGAGCAGGTATGTTATTTTTACATTTAAAAAAATTTAACTTTAGTATCACTTTAAGGCCCCTTGTACATGGGGCTGTCTAGGTGGAGTGTCTTCCCCCTGTGTTTTAGTGCACCTGGGAGGGACAGGTGCAGTATCCAGCCCCACAACAGGCAGCCTGTCAAAGTCTATGGCAGGTTGTGGTTGGACGGGGCTGAACATTGTACTCACAGTTAGGGCCCTATGCGTTTAGGGACAAATACAAAAGGTTGCCTGCAATGGGACTGAATGTTGCACCTATCCCTCCTGGGTGCACTAAAATGCTGGTCCCTCTGTGTTCAGGGCTGAATGCACAGAACGCAGGTCTTCGGTGTTTCAGGCAACACTGTATCCTGGCCTAGGCCAACAAGGCCCAGGCCTAGGGCAGCACTTTTCAGGGAGGAAGCACAGAAAGAGTCCCCGCCGGCTTAAGCCACGCTGTAAGTGTAGCGCCAGTCTTATGGGGCAGACTGGGCTGAGAGGAAAATTAGTCTAGCGCCCCCATAAAGCGGCCGCACTGCTTCCGTTATGCGGGCGGCCGGCATTCCGCAACTGTGGGGGGGGGCACTGCTTCTAATTTTGACTGTCCTATCCTCCTGGACCACAAACCTTCCTCACTGTGCTATATGTTTTCTGCTGCACCATTGGTATGGTTATATCTTCTTAGTCCTCTCTATAAAATAATCAGAAATTTGTGCTTAAAGTAGAACTATAGGCAACACTTTTTTTTTATTTTGGATAGAGTAAGGGATGGTTATAGCCTGTCAGTTTATTTTTTACCATCCCTGTCCCATTACAGAGATTTCCCTTCACTTCCTGCCCCATAGCCAAACAAGGAAGTGAGAGGAAATCTATGCAAATTAAGGGAATCCATTGCCCCCCCCCCCCAGGCCCACTCAAAAATTTCAAGGCGGGTCTTAAACAGAAAGGGGTGTGACCTTGACAGGAAGGGGTGGGTCATATTTAAATTAGGGGGTGCACGAGTTTAGTCAGGCCTAGGGCAGCACAAAACCTAAATACACTACTGGTTTCAAGCATTTGTCTCTGAATACACAGAGCCCTAAATGTGGGTACCACTTGGTACAATGTTCAGCCCTGTCCAGCCGCAGCCTGCCTTAGATGTTGACAGGCTGCCTGCAGCAGGGCTGGACACATCACCTGTCCCTAACGGGTGCACTAAAACTCCAGAAGGGCATTCTCCTTTACTTGAGGTGGTTTCTTGCCAGCTACCGTGTTCCAGAGATTACTGTTCTGCTTTGCTCATTACTGATCCAGATTGTCTGACTTGTATCTCCTGCCTTCTTGCCGACCCTGTTCATTGCACTTTACTCTTTTGCCTGTAGCCTGCCTCAACCTCTGCCTGAACACCAACTACTCTTGCCTGGATGAGAGAAAATAACCAGTTCAGTGGCAAGGAGGTAAGAGGTAATACATGCATAAATACAAACACACAATTGTTTTCAACAAATACATATAAAACTGCTTAACCACTTCAGCCCCGGAAGATTTGGCTGCTCAACGACCAGGCCATTTTTTGCAATTCAGCACTGTTTTAAATGACAATTGCGCGGTCGTGCGACGCTGTACCCAAACAAAATTGACGTCCTTTTTTTCCACAAATAGAGCTTTCTTTTGGTGGTATTTGATCACCTCTGCGGTTTTTATTTTTTGCGCTATAAACAAAAGAAGAGTGTCAATTTAAAAAAAAAAATACAATATCTTTTACTTTTTGCTATAATAAATATCCCAATTAAAAAAAAAAACAATAATAATTTTCCTCAGTGTAGGCCAATATGTATTCTACTACATATTTTTGATAAAAAAATCGCAATAAGCGTATATTGATTGGTTTATGCAAAAGTTATAGCATCTACAAAATAGGGGATAGTTTTATGGCATTTTTTTTTCTTTTTTTTACTAGTAATGGCGGTGATCAGCGATTTTTATCGGGACTGCTATATTGCGGCAGAGCAGTGACAATTATACAGTGATCAGTGCTATAAAAATGCACTGATTACTGTATAAATGTCACTGGCAGGGAAGCGGTTAACACTAGGGGGCGATCAAGGGGTTAACTGTGTTCCTTAGTGTGTGTTCTAACTGTGGGGGGTGGAACTGACTAGGAGAGATGACAGATCAGTGTTCATAATCAGTATGAACACATGATCATTCTCCTCTCCCCTGAGAAAACCAGGATCTGTGTGTTTACACAGTGATCGCGGGTGCCCAGCGGTCATCGCGTCCACCGGGCACTCGCATCGGTTCTGGCGGTGAGCCGCACGTGCCCCCTAGTGGCTATAAGGCAAAGCGACGTAAGGTAACGTTGTTTTGCCCAGGGGAGCCAATCTGCCGCAGTGAAACTGCGGTGGCTGGTCCGGAAGCGGTTAAACGTCACTTTTGTTGAGAGAAATACATACCCCTCTGGGTGATGTATGTTACATTGCAAGGATTTTAACATACTTTGTTGCAGTTTCCTACCTTGTTATTCTGAAGAAATCCATGTGTGTTTGTGTGTCCATGTGGGAAGTGAATCTAATGGGAGTTGTGTCATAATTATCAATCAGCTGCTGCAGCTGCAGGGATCTAATGGGGGCAATTGCAGGGTCTTTATCCCGTTAGATGTGATTTCCTAATGAGAATATCTCACCAAAAATAACAGTTTTGTTTCAGGGGATGCCTAAAATCTAAATGATATCTTAGTGCAGACTTCTAGGAAAATCACACAAGCAGAAAATAATGTTTCTGGGGGGTGTTCTGTGCACATTCTGTGTACAGAACACCTCCAGGTAGCCATATTGCATTGCATTTTACAAAAAATGACAGAGCTGCAGACCGAAATGGAAAAGTCATACGTTGGCTGTTAGAAGTGGAATATCGTTATTATGGCAGCAGCTAGCTGCCATAACCCCGGTATCCATATCTTCAGCGGGCGGTTGGCTTTCTCCCTGTGTGGTATGGAGCTGAGTGAGGGGAAGATGGCCCCCATCCGGCTCCATACCATTGCACGGCGGAAGCAACTTTAAAATGTCACTTCCGCCCATAGATCTTAAAGTAGGGTGACCAGACATCCCCGGTTTCCGGGGACAGTCCCCGGTTTGAGGACACTGTCCCCGGACCAAGTCTGTCCCAGGTTTTGTCCCCAGATTGGATTTGAAATGGGGCTGGGGCAATTTCAAAGACAGTCAGTGCAGAATTAATATAAAAAATTCTGAATTACACCCCCCTGCTCCGCCGCTCTTACTAGCTTAGGGGGATCTATGTTTTTCCATTATCTGTGCCCCTTTCTGATGATCATGTGCTGGTCGGAGCGGAGGGAATATTTTGTCAGTTTCAGGTGCATGCCCATTCAGCTCCGCTCGTATATTCTTCTGCCTTGGCTCAAGTCCCGGCCAGCCGCCTGCCTGTTATCTCCTTGCCTTCCCTGGCGGAGTGATCTTCCTCTGCACCCCATCCAGTAGTAGCCGGGGCCCGGAGAGTAAGACTTGACAGGCTGTGAGGCGGGCGGCGACGGGCAGAAAGTCACTGATTGCCGCCATTACTAAAAAAATAATATGTCACCGGATTTCATTTTAAAAATCTGGTCACCTTATCTTAAAGGGACTTTTTTAAATTATATTTTAGTGTAATTATGAGATCTGATGTCTTTTTAACCCTAGATCTCATATTTAAGAGGTCCTATCATGCTTTTTTTCTATTACAAAGGATGTTTACATTCCTTGTAATAGAAATAAGAGTGACACAATTTTTTTTAAAGAACAGTGTAAGAATAAAGAATAAAAGAATAAATAAAAATAAAAAGTAAAATAAATAAGAAAAAAATTTAAATATTTAACGTGCCCCGTCCCACCGAGCGCACGTGCAGAAGCAAACGCATACGTGAGTAGCGCCTGTATATAAAAACGGTGTTCAAACCACACACACAGCAATAATTCTAGCCCTAGACCTCCTCTGTAACTCAAAACATGCAAACTGTAGAATTTTTTTTTTTTTTAAAACATTGCCTATGGAGATTTTTAAGAGTAAAAGTTTGTCGCCATTCCACAAGCAATTTTGAAGCGTGGCATGTTGGGTATTAATTTACTCGACGTAACATCATCTTTCACAATATAAAAAAAAAATTGGGCTAACTTTACTGTTGTCTTATTTTTTAATTCAAACAAGTGTATTTTTTCCCCAAAAAGTGCGCTTGTAAGACCGCTGCGCAAATACTGTGTGACAGAAAGTATTGCAACGACCGCCATTTTATTCTCTAGGGTGTTAGAAAAAAATATATATATTGTTTGGGGGTTCTAAGTAATTTTCAAGCAAAAAGACTTGTTTTAAACTTGTAAACACCAAATCTCAAAACGAGGCTCTGTCCTTAAAGTGGTTGTAAACCCTCATTTACAACTTTATGCTACAGGTAAGCCTGAATTAAGGCTTACCTGTAGCTAACAAGCATATCTCCTAAACCTGCACGGCTTAGGAGATATCCCTGTATTTGCATGTGTCGACGTCATGCGGCACCTGCGCACTTAAAGCGGAGGTTCACTCAAAAGTGAACCTCCGCTTTTCGGAACCCTCCCCCCCTCCGGTGTCACATTTGGCACCTTTCCAAGGGGAGGGGGTGCAGATACCTGTATAAAACAGGTATTTGCACCACTTCCGGGAGCAGACTCCCGCGGGAGTCCCGCCCCTTTGCGTCACCCCCCGTTGTGTTCTGGGAAACACTCGGGTCCCAGAACACAACGGGAACCAGTGAGGACGGCGCAGCGCGACTCGCGCATGCGCGGTAGGGAACCGGGCAGTGAAGCCGCAGCGCTTCACTTCCAGATTCCCTCACAGAGGATGGTGGCGGGGGAAGCCGAGAGCTGAGCGGTAGCTCGGCTTCAGCTGCCGACGTCGCGGGCGGCCTGGACAGGTAAGTGTCCTTTTTTTAAAAGTAAACAGCTGCAGTATTTGTAGCTGCTGGCTTTTAAAAAAAAAAATTCCGGTGAACCTCTGCTTTAACCACTTAAGCCCCGGACCATTTCGGGCCATTAGGACCAGGCCTGTTTTTGGGATTCGGCACTGCGCTGCTCTAACTGTAAATTGTGCGGACATGCAATGTTGTACCCAAATGAAATTTGCGTCCTTTTCTTCCCACAAATAGAGCTTTCTTTTAATGGTATTTGATTGCCTCTGCGATTTTTATTTTTTGCGATATAAACAGAAAAAGACCGAAAATTTTGAAAAAAAATGATATTTTCTACTTTTTGTTATAAGAAAAATCGAATAAACTCAATTTTAGTCATACATTTAGGCCAAAATGTATTCAGCCACATGTCTTTAGTAAAAAAAATGTCAATAAGCGTATATTTATTGGTTTGCGCAAAAGTTATAGCGTTTACAAACTAGGGTACATTTTCTGAAATTTACACAGCTTTAAATTTATGACTGCCTATCTCATTTCTTGAGGTGCTAAAATGGTAGGGCAGTACAAAACCCCCCCAAATGACCCCATTTTGGAAAGTAGACACCCCAAGGAAATTGCTGAGAGGCATGTTGAGCCCATTGAATATTTTTTTTTTTTGTCCCAAGTGATTGAATAATGACAAAAAAAAAAAAAAAAATACAAAAAGTTGTCACTAAATGATATATTGCTCACACATGCCATGGTTATATGTGGAATTGCACCCCAAAATACATTCTGCTGCTTCTCCTGAGTACGGGGATACCACATGTGTGGGACTTTTTAGGAGCCTAGCCACGTACGGGACCCCGGAAACCAAGCACCGCCTTCAGGATTTCTAAGGGCGCAAATTTTTGATTTCACTCCTCACTACCTATCACAGTTTTGAAGGCCATAAAATGCCAAGATGGCACAAAACCCCCCCAAATGACCCATTTTGGAAAGTAGACACCCCAAGCTATTTGCTGAGAGGCATGTTGACCCCATTGAATATTTTTTTTTTTTGTCCCAAATGATTGAATAATGACAAAAATAAAAAAAATAAAAAAATGTACAAAAAGTTGTCACTAAATGATATATTGCTCACACATGCCATGGTTATATGTGGAATTGCACCCCAAAATACATTCTGCTGCTTTTCCTGAGTACGGGGATACCACATGTGTGGGACTTTTTGGGAGCCTAGCCGCGTACAGGGCCCCAAAAACCAAGCACCGCCTTCAGGATTTCTAAGGGCGTAAATTTTTGATTTCACTCCTCACTAACTATCACAGTTTCGAAGGCCATAAAATGCCAAAATAGCACAAAACCCCCCCCCCCCAAATTACCCCATTTTGGAAAGTAGACACCCCAAGCTATTTGCTGAGAGGCATGTTGAGTCCATGGAATATTTTATATTTTGCCACAGGTTGCGGGAATATGACAAACTTTTTTTTTTTTGCACAAAGTTGTCACTAAATGATATATTGCTCACACATGCCATGGGCATATGTGAAATTACACCCCAAAATTCATTCTGCTGCTTCTTCTGAGTACGGGGATACAACATGTGTGGGACTTTTTGGGAGCCTAGCCGCGTACGGGACCCCAAAAACCAAGCACCGCCTTCAAGGTTTCTAAGGGCGTAAATTTTTGATTTCGCTCCTCACTACCTATAACAGTTTTGAAGGCCATAAAATGCCAAGATGGCACAAAACCCCCCCAAATGACCCCATTTTGGAAAGTAGACACCCCAAGCTATTTGCTGAGAGGCATGTTGAGCCCATTGAATATTTTTTTTTTTGTCCCAAATGATTGAATAATGACAAAAAGAAAAAAAAAAAATGTACAAAAAGTTGTCACTAAATGATATATTGCTCACACATGCCATGGTTATATGTGAAATTACACCCCAAAATACATTCTGCTGCTTGCTTCTCCTGAGTACGGGGATACCACATGTGTGGGACTTTTTGGGAGCCTAGCCGCGTACGGGACCACAAAAACCAAGCACCGCCTTCAAGGTTTCTAAGGGCATAAATTTTGATTTCACTCCTCACTACCTATCACAGTTTTGAAGGCCATAAAATGTCAAAATAGCCCAAAACCCCCACAAATGACCCCATTTTGGAAAGTAGACACCCCAAGCTATTTGCTGAGAGGCATGGTGAGTATTTTACAGCTCTCATTTGTTTTTGAAAATTAAGAAAGACATTTTTTTTCTTTTTTTTTTTTCTTTTTTTACATTTTCAAAACTTTGTGACAAAAAGCGAGATCTGCAAAATACTCAACATACCTCTCAGCAAATAGCTTGGGGTGTCTACTTTCCAAAATGGGGTCATTTGGGGGGGTTTTGTGCCATCTGGGCATTCCATGGCCTCCGAAACTGTGATAGGCAGTGAGGAGTGAAATCAAAAATTTACACCCATAGAAATCCTGAAGGCGGTGCTTGGTTTTTGGGGTCCCGTAAGCGACTAGGCTCCCAAAAAGTCCCACACATGTGGTATCCCCGTTCTCAGGAGAAGCAACAGAATGTATTTTGGGGTGTAATTCCACATATGCCCATGGCATGTTTGAGCAATATATAATTTAGTGACAACTTTTTGTACATTTTTTTTTTTTTTTGGTCATTATTCAATCACTTGGGACAAAAAAAAAAAATATTCAATGGGCTCAACATGCCTCTCAGCAAATAGCTTGAGGTGTCTACTTTACAAAATGGGGTCATTTGGGGGGGTTTTGAACTGTCCTGGCATTTTATGCACAACATTAGGAAGCTTATGTCACACATCATCCACTCTTCTAACCACTTGAAGACAAAGCCCTTTCTGACACTTTTTGTTTACATGAAAAAAAAATTTTTTTTGCAAGAAAATTATGTTGAACCCCCAAACATTATATATTTTTTTAAAGCAAAGGCCCTACAGATTAAAATAGTGGGTGTTGCATTTTTTTTTTCCACACAGTATTTGCGCAGCGATTTTTCAAACACATTTTTTGGGGGAAAAACACACTTTTTTTATTGTTAATGCACTAAAAAACACTATATTGCCCAAATGTTTGATGAAATAAAAAAGATGATCATAGGCCGAGTACATGGATACCAAACACGACATGCTTTAAAATTGCGCACAAACGCGCAGCGGCGACAAACTACATTCATTTTTAAAAGCATTTAAAAGCCTTTACAGGTTACCACGTTAGATTTACAGAGGAGGTCTACTGCTAAAATGACTGCCCTCGATCTGACCTTCGCGGTGATACCTCACATGCATGATGCAATTGCTGTTTACATATGACGCTAGACCGACGCTTGCGTTCGCCTTTGCGCAAGAGTAGGGGGGGACAGCGGTGCTTTTTTTTTTTTTTTTTATTATTTAATTGGCTTTTTTATTTTATTTTTAAACTGTGCCTTCCATATTTTAATTTTTTACCATTTTTATCGTTATCTCAGGGAATGTAAATATCCCCTATGATAGCAATAAGTAGTGACAGGTACTCTTTTTTTGAAAAAAATTGGGGGGTTAGACCCTAGATCTTTCCTCTGCCCTCAAAGCATCTGACCACACCAAGATCGGTGTGATAAAATGCTTTCCCAATTTCCCAATGGCGCTTTTTATATCCGGGGGGGGGGACATTCCCTCCCACTGCTTGTAAAAGCAGTCTAGAGGCTAATTATCTGCTAGAATTGCTTTTACATGAAAGCCGGCTGCTGGCTGAAAAGAATGATACCAAGATGATACCTAAACCCGCAGGCATCATTCTGGTATAAACATTCAAAGTCCAGCAACATACCAGTACGTTGCTGGTCCTTGTTGGACATGTATTGTAATCTTTTTTTTCATACAGCCTATTGGCTGAACGAAAAAAAGAGATTGATTGGTGGGTATGCCCACCATTAGAATACCTCCCTTCATCCACCCACTTCTAATGATGGGCATATATGCCGAAGCATGGGGGCATCCTCCCGCAAAAAAGTTATGCCGCGTACACACGGTCAAGCCTTCGTCGGAATTTCGACCGTATGTACGCGGCATAAAAGGTTATGCCGCGTACACACGGTCGGACTTTTCCACGGGCAAGCCTCCGTTGGAATTTTGACCGTATATACGCGGCATTAGGAGCAAAATCGCTCCTCCGCCCCTGCTGCCCCCATGCTTCGGCATATATGCTCTTTTTTTTAACTGTGGTGGTGAAATCACCTCCTACAGCGTTGGAGTCACGGCTTTATGTATCGTGGGAGCAAACGCTGTTGCTGTCAAGATAAATAGATCCGCGCTGCAACTGAATGGCGTACCTGCTAAGCAAATGGTGGTTAACATTAAAACAAAGTAACATTACAGTACAACAGTAAGACCTTACCATGCCATACCTGCAAAGCAAATACCAAAACAAAACCTAGTAAAAAATAAAAAAATGTTTTAACGCAACCTGTGCCTAAAATATATATATGCCGAAGCATGGGGGCATCCTCCCGCAAAAAAGTTATGCCGCGTACACACGGTCGGAATTTTCCACGGGCAGGCCTCCGTCGGAATTTCGACCGTATGTACGCGGCATTAGGAGCAAAATCGCTCCTCCACCCCTGCTGCCCCCATGCTTCGGCATATATGCTCTTTTTTTTAACTGTGGTGGTGAAATCACCTCCTACAGCACTGGAGTCACGGCTTTATGTATCGTGGGAGCAAACGCTGTTGCTGTCAAGATAAATAATTCCGCGCTGCAGTTGAATGGCGCACCTGAAAACAAAAAATTACATACCTGAAAAGCAAGCATGATAAAACATTGCAGAATAGAATACAGTAAAAAAGAGCAGAACAATAGAGAGAAAATAGAGAGAGAGAGAACAATAAAACGACAACTATTTTTGGTTTTTTTATTTTATTTTTTTTTGTGTTTTGTTTTTTACGTTTTTTTTTTTCTTTTTTACACTTTTTTTTGTAACTTTACAACTGTAATGGTTCGGGTCTCTCAAAATGTAATGGCATCTTGGGAGACCCTGTGTAAGTGTGTCCTTGTCTGTGAAATGCTGTACCCTACGCTAAAACTTCACTTTTGAGTGGTAGCGTTCAAAACATTCACCTTGGCAAAGACCAGGCTTGTCAGGACAGAGTGGACAAAAACTACGGGTGTCACGCCTAAATCCGCGCTTGCTACAGACACGACATCTTTTTTGGGGGTGGCTTTGGGTAGGGGTACTCGGGAGGACATACGAATAATGCCTCTCATGCAGCCGGCTTACTGCATTTGGTTGGGGATGGTGAGGTGCAGAACCGCCTGGATACAGGAGTTCTGTGACTATCTCATTCTGGAATTTTAGAAGAGATAACGTCCCGCCTGAAGCTCTGTATAGCACATGAGCGTTCAGCAAAGCCAATTGGAATAATGATAGAGACACTTTTTTGTACCAGCGTCTCGCCTTACGGTCAATTAGATACGGCGCCATCAACTGGTCGTTGAGGTCCACCCCTCCCATATTTTGGTTATATTCGTGGACACAGAGGGGTTTCTCCACAACACCAGTCGCCGTACGAATTTGGACTGTCGTGTCTGCATGAAGGGAGGTAAGAAGGAAAACATTCTTATTGTCCCTCCACTTCATAGCGAGCAAGTTATTACACTTCAAGCAGGCTCTCTCCCCCAGCCTAAGACGGGCATCTACAAGCCGCTGGGGAAAGCCCCGGCGATTAGGTCGCACGGTGCCACATGCTCCAATCTGATGATCAAACAAGTGACTAAACAGTGGCACGCTCGTGTAATAATTGTCCACATACAAGTGGTACCCCTTTCCGAATAAGGGTGACACCAAGTTCCACACTATCTTGCCAGCGCTCCCTATGTAATCCGGGCAGTTGACCGACTCAATCTGACTATCTTTTCCCTCATAAACCGTAAAGTTCACTACATAGCCTGTTGCCCTGTCACAGAACTTGTAGAGCTTGACCCCGTATCTGGCACGCTTGCTGGGAAGGTACTGCTTGAAAGACAAGCGGCCAGAAAATTTAATCAGGGACTCATCAACGCAGACAACTTGATCGGGAGTAAACAAGGCTGCAAAACGTTCGTTGAAGTGGTTTATGAGGGGCCGAATTTTATAGAGCCGGTCGTATTCAGGGTCCCCACGTGGACGACAAAGTTCATTGTCGTTGAAGTGCATGAACCGCAAAATCTGCTCGTATCGTGCCCTGGACATGGAGGCAGAGAACACGGGCATGTGGTCAATTGGGTGCGTGGACCAATAAGCACGCAATGACGGAAATTTATGTGTGCCCATGTTGAGGGAAAGGCCCAGAAAGGTCTTAAATTCAGAAACCGTAATTGGTTTCCAATTTCTGGCAATTTTAGGCAACTGGGGGTTAGCGGCGATAAATTGACCAGCATATAAATTACTCTGGTCCACAATAGATCTATAGAGATCTTCCGTGAAAAACAGCGAATAAAAATCAATTGGAATAAAATCAGCTGTTTCCACCTGAATACCGGGTTGGGCAGTGAATGGGGGAAGTACGGGTTCTGCAGAAGTGGTGGGGACCCAATCAGGATAGGCGAATTCTGCAGGAAGGGCAGTATGGGCACGACGGGCCTGCCTTTGTCTTCTTGGTGGCAGCGGGACACTACTTGTGCTTGCCACCTCGCCAGCTTGAACTGCACTTATGGGACTCGCCACGTCACCAAGTGTTACTGCAGTGCTGGATGTACGTCCAGGCTGTACTAGGCCGCTGGTGCTTGCCAGTTCACCAGAAGGAATAGCGGCGCTAGTACTACTCTGCTCCATGATACGAGAGACCTGCGGTTCTTGCTCCTCAACAACCTCAGAAGATCGGGATCGGATACACCTGACCTTAGCAGGGACCTCAACTTCGTCGTCAGAGCTATCTGACGTGGGGCCGCTGACGTCACTGTCTTCTACGGGAAGATATTCTGAGCCTGAATCTGACAGATACGTGACCTCCTCTTCACTATCTGTCATGCTCAGAATCTCGTAGGCCTCTTTACTAGTGTACCTTCGTCTTGCCATTTTGGGCTCTAAATTTAGGGGTACACTAGTAAGATTCACAGGAAAAAAAGCACCTGACTGTCGTCAGCAAATATATCAAACGCTACAAAAAAACTGTTAGCGATCGCAGGGATCAGGCCTGTCTCTGCGAACGCTGCAGTTATGTGTGTTGTGTTTGGTAAGTGACAGTGATCGATCGATACTGCACTTGGGTGGGCTGGGCTGGGCGGAGGGGCTAAACGCAGGCGCTAGCAGGTATCTGGGCTGATCCCGCTAACACTGCGTTTTTGGGAACCCTAAACCGCTGGGGATGCTAGTATAGATCTGATCAGATACTATACAACTAAGGGGGGTGTATGCTTTGCGCGTGGGTGTTAGCGTTACTGGCACTAACCTAACACTGCCTGGGGCGACGCAGACCCTCTCTGGCGCTAAAACCTAATTGATCTCACCCGCCGGGCGATCAGGGGGGTTAAACCTTTATTGGGTTATATACGGCGGGTGCCCTGATGCTATAAAAAGCAAACTAATCAACCAGCGTCACCCGTAACCTTTATATGGTGATCACTGGTGAAAGGGTTAACTAGGGGCAATCAGGGGGTTAAAACCTTTATTAGGTTAAATATGGGGGTACCCGACGCTATATAAAAACCTGACGGGTAACCTAAATAACTTACTGGCTAACCAGTGACACCAGTGACGCTTATACGGCGATCACTGGTGAAAGGGTTAACTCTAGGGGCAATCAGGGGGTTAAAATAATATATGGGGGTACCTGACACTAATAAAAACCTGCGGCGAACCTAAAAAAAAATAACTGCCTATCTAAAACACCAGCGACACGAATACAGCGATCGGAAAAACAATCGCTTAGTGACGCTGAAGTTAGGGGGTGAAAGGGTTACCTGGGGGGTGATCAAGGGGTTAAACCTTTATTAGGGGGGGTTAGGGGGCTACCCTGGACCTAAAGGGGCCTAATCCTAACTGCCCTGCAACTTTTTACAATCACAGATGACACTAAATGCAGTGATCAGTAAAATAAATGATCACTGCAATCAGTGACACTGTGATTGCGGGCTTTGGGGTGACCTGGGGGGTGATCTGGGGGTGACTGGGGGGTGATTTGTGTGCCTATGTGTACCTACGTGTCAGTGGACTGTTGGAGCACTAACCTCTGTCTTCTCTCCTCGGCGCCGGGAACGAAAAGACCGCGGCGAGGGAGATGACATCACTTCCTCCAGCCTCTGTTTACATCACATGGCGGAGGAAGCATTTTCATTGGCCGGGAGCGATCGCGAGGGGGGGGGGGGGCGGAATCGAGCGGCCGCCCCCTCATGCCTGATCGCTCCCGAACACTTAACGGCCGCTCACTGCAGTGAAGGGGGGTCCGGATGGACCCCCCAACTGCACAAAGGCGATCACGTAGATCTACGTGATTCTGCCTGTCGGTGCCATTCTGCCAACGTAAATCGGCGGTGGGCGGTCGTTAAGTGGTTAAGCCACCTGAAGCAATGGCACTATGTGCCGCTGCTTCAGTTGTACTGTGCCGTTCCCGCGCGCATGCGCGAGAGTGACGTCATCGTGGCTCTGGCCAATCACAGCGCCGGAGCCGCGATACACGGAAGTCCCTGCGGGACAACATGTCGGCGGCCGGAGGGGGAGACGTGGACGGCTGCGGGGGCTTCGATCGGAGGTAAGTACTACATAATGAGCTAGTATTCTATCCTAGTATAGGCTTGAGGCGATTTAATTCGCATTTGTAGCGCTATACAAGTTACTCATTCATTCACTAGCTCATTATGCCTTTGTCTTGCAGGGCCTTTTTTTTTTTTTTTCTTGAGGAGGGTTTACTCCCTCTTTAAGTGGTTAATAACATTCAACCCTAATATGACTTGTGTTGCAATTGTATATGCTATATTGGTATTTTTTTTTGCTATTTTTTTCCCACGCGGAGTTACCCTTTAAAAATAAGTACTACTAATATACAGTATGAGACTCTATCAATAATATTTAACTTGGCTTACATGGTCACAAGATTGCTTCTGTTTTGCATCTAATTGAGGTTGCTTACAAATTTTGTTAAGATTCCAAAAAGAGCCTTTATTGGATGTCAGGGATGTCAGTATGGTACATTGGCAACTAATATCAGCAACAAAGTGCATGCACTGTGACCCCCCATCAGCAGGAAAGTAAAAGAGCACTTAGAACTGAATTTGTTTCTATAGTAACAAGACCAGGTGAGAGTTGAATTAGATAATGACCACTATATCAACCCAGAAAGCCAACCCTGAATCTTATAAGAAATGTTTATTAGAGGAGATACCTCTGATCTGTGTGGAACGGATCAGGTGTAGTGAGAAATAAATTAATGAGCCGTGTCAGGAAAGACAAATTATACCCCCTTACCCACAGAGCCAAAACTAGTCTTTTTTACTGTATGTCCATTAGACTATATGTAATTGTCAAAGTTGAGAAGAGGTTTTTCTCTGGGATAATTAGAAAACAATTGGAAGCCTCTATCATAAGATAGAAGAAGAATTTCATTTCCATATAACATTTGGTAATTAAATGTAATTTGCTGTACATGTCAGTAATCCCTTTAGCTTCTCAACGGGCTCATCGTGACCTTATCCAAGAATTGCCCCTAACAACAAATCCATTAATCTCCAGTCCCCTGTAGGGATGGGGAGACCACCCATTGTCATAAATTCATTTACCTAGAAGTGTGCTCAAAATTTTAGGATTGCTTGCCAAGGTTTTGTGAATTAATGGAGCCTGTGATCAAAGTGAAATAGAGATGCAGTTTTCCAGCACGCCAGTAAACATAAGTTTACTGTTACTAACATTTGAAGTCCTATGGTATGGCATTATATTTTATGCAGAACTTTAAATAATCATTCAGGTACCCACTTAACAAAAGTGTTTTGTGAAAACAGAAATTAAGAAAAAAATTATAGATACCGTATATACTCGAGTATAAGCCGACCCGAATATAAGCGGAGGCACCTAATTTTACCACAAAAAACTGGGAAAACGTATTGACTCGAGTATAAGCCTCGAGTCAATGTCCATCTGCATGCCTCACTGTGCCTCACTGTGTCCATGCCTCACTGTGCCCATGCCTCACTGTGCCCATGCCTCACTGTGTCCATGACTATACTGACGTATAACATGGGAGTCTATGGAAGGGGGGCCAGGCTTTGAAAAATCGGTGCTCCCCGGCCATAGGTCCCCCAGACAACAAACTTTGCAAACTTATAGAGGAGAAATGGGGCTACATGTGTGCCAAGGTCCGGGTCCAGGGGACCTACGACCGGCCAGTACCGGGTCCCCAAGATTACCTGAGAAATTACCGTTTAACATTGGAGTCTATGGAAGGGGTGCCCGGCTTTGAAAAATCGGTGCTCCCCGGCCGTAGGTCCTCTGGGCAACAAACTTTGCACACTTGTAGAGGAAGAGTGGGGCAACATGTGTGCCAAAAAGGTGACTCGAGTATATGCCGAGGCGGGCATTTTCAGCACAAAAAAATTTGCTGAAAAACTCGGCTTATACTCAAGTATATAAAGTAAGTATGTGACAGTGCCATGTATCTTGACTTGATGCCAATGGAATGACAACTTTGCCTTCAGTTAACTTTTTAACTTCTATTTATTGTGTTAATATAAGGTGTACAGTTATTCTTTAATGGTATTAAAGCTGAACTACAGGCAAACAGCTAAATAGATTATATATATATATATATATATATATATATATATATATATATATATATATAAGCATGGTGGTGGTAGTGTCATGGTGTGGGCATGCATGGCTGCCAATGGAACTGGTTCTCTTGTATTTATTGATGATGTGACTGCTGATAAAAGCAGCAGGATGAATTCTGAAGTCTTTATTCCTGGCAATATTATCTGCTCATATTCATATTGTTGTGTACCTCATCCAATGCAACAGGTGTGGCAAAGGATCTTATGTTGGTGAAACAGGACAGAAGTTGCAAGCGAGGATGAATTTTCACAGACATTCCATCAAGGAACATAAAGAAGAGAGTTTCTGCACACCTGTGGGACATCACTTCTCACAACCAGACCACACTATAGAAGACCTCAATGTTTTAGTTCTTAAAGGGAATTTCAGAACTATCCAGGAAAGGAAAACATTTGAACTAAGAATGATAATTCTTTTTAACACAAAAACGAATGGCCTAAATTTAGATATTGGTTTCCTTACCCATTATACTAAGGTTTTATGACCCCCTCTGTGACTAGCATCTCCCCCCTCAAGTCTATAGCTCTCCCTCTGTCTTATCTCACTAACTCTGTCTTATCTCACTAACTCTGCTGCTATCTTTATTACCATTGATTTGTATGTGTTTTTTTTCCTTTCCCTCTGAGATTTTTTTTTCTTTCTTGTTCTGTTTCAACATTCTGCTAAAAAAATTGTGAATCAGTACTGCTTGGACCTTGAAGAAGGGGACATACCCCGAAAGCTTGTCCTGAAAAATTCTATGTTAGTGCAAATAAATAAAAAAAGTATCACGGACAGTACTTAATTTTCTCTCTCATATTCAGGCAAATGCTTCAGAACTCATTGGACGGTGCTTCACAGTGCAGATGGACAATGACCCGAAGCATACTGCGAAAGCAACCAAAGAGTTTTTTAAGGGAAAGAAGTGGAATGTTATGCAATGGCCAAGTCAATCTTCTGACCTGAATCCGATTGAGCATGCATTTCACTTGCTAAGGACAAAACTGAAGGGAAAATGCCCCAAGAACAAGCAGGAACTGAAGACAGTTGCAGTAGAGGCCTGGTAGAGCATCACCAGGGATGAAACCCAGCGTCTGGTGATGTCCATGCCTTCCACACTTCCGGCTGTAATTGACTGCAAAGGATTTGCAACCAAGTATTAAAAAGTGAAAGTTTGATTTATGATTGTTAATCTGTCCCATTACTTTTGGTCCCTTAAAAAGTGGGAGGCACATATACAAACTGTTGTAATTCATGCACCGTTCACCTGATTTGGATGTAAATACCCTCAAATTAAAGCTGAAAGTCTGCAGTTAAAGCACATCATGTTTGTTTCATTTCAAATCCATTGTGGTGGTGTATAGAGCTAAAAAGATTAGAATTGTGTCGATGTCCCAATATTTATGGACCTGACTGTAGATGGTTTCTACTATTGGATTGGATCTTCTCTAGATCTCTTTGCTTGGACTCTCTTTTTGCTCATTTGTTGCTTCATATCTACAAGTTCTATATATGTGGACTTTTTTTACATTCTTTTTTGGACTTTTTGCTCATATTTATGTATTTGCACTTTGCACTTTATATTTGTCATATGGTATTATGTGTAGCGGGTATACACTTTTCTCTCTATTTAAAACTGGCAGAGACACCAGCAGTATGCAGTTCCTTGCGGCCCAGCAGGTGGCGCTGTCGCCCTGGGCTGGGGTTGAACCATTGCTGTGTGCCGTGCCTCCTTTTTGTCCTCCCTCTGCAGCGGTATGGTGGGGCGGGGAACCCGCCGTGCTTGCTGGAAGAGGGTATAAAGGGGGCCGGCCATCTTTGTCAGGGGGTCGAGTCCCAGGCACCTTCAGCCTGAGGGCGGTGGTTCGTGTTGGTCCTCTAGGCGGCCTAGGCCTAGAGGACGTCCGGAGGTCGTGTTCCATCCCAGGCACCTTTAGCCTGGGGTGAGGTACTCGGATGGAGGTCTGGAGCTCAGTGCCCACCACTGAGTTCCGCGAGGGAAGGAGGTCCTAGGGAACCCAGGGATTGGGTACCCGAATCCGGAAGGCGTAATGGACCGAGGGGAGATACTCACTTGAAGACCGGGTGCAGCAGATTGCCAGTGACAGGTGAGACTCCCATCGGAGACCGCCTGAAAGGAAACCCCCCCCCCCCTCCACGCTCAGAGACCTCAGCCCACTTTAATGGAGGAAAGTGGAGAGTTCATTGTGTCTGGGCCTACTCGCATCCACACCTCCTTGTTTGTCCTGTTCTTTAAGGGAGTCTAACTGATTGTGCTGTTCACTCGAGAAGAATAAAGGAGTGTTGGACTTTAATGGTGTGAGGTTCTATTTCTGGTGGACATTGTTCAAGGTAACTCCAGGTGCACAACACTGACCCGAAGGTAGGGAAATAACTTTGCTTACACCGCACAGACATCTGTGGTAAAGGCTTGGCGTGGTGACCCCGCTCTCTCCCCTCTGAGGTACCCCTAGACAAGAGAAAGACGAGCTGATGCAAAGAGGGGAGTGAGGAGGCCGCTACATATGTAATCACTGTTTTATATATATATATATATATATATATATATATTTTTTTTTATTTTGGTACATCCGTTTATATAATCTAGGTTTGCATCACATTTAGAGCAGCACTTATTTTTTACTTTGGTTGTCGACAGGGGTAAGCTGCTTCCTCTGGACCGGATCACCTGCTATACTACAGTAATTACAAGGGAGTATTATTATTATTATTATTATACAGGATTTATATAGCGCCAACTGTTTATGCAGCACTTTACAATATAAAAGGGAGACAATACAGTTCTAATACAATAAAATACAAGAGGATTAAGAGGGCCCTGCTCAGAAAAGCTTACAATTTAATAGGGTGGGGCAAGTGGTACAAAAGGTTGTAACTGTGGGGAATGAGCTGATGGAAGTGGTAAAAGATTAGATGGAGACATGATAGGCTTCCCTGAAGAGTAGGGGATAGCCGGACAGGTTAAGGTAGCGAGTTCCAGAGGATGGGAGAGGCTCTGGAGAAATCCTGGAGACGAGCATGGGAGGAGGAGACGAGATAGCTTGAGAGTAGGAGGTCTTGAGAAGAGCGGAGAGGACAGTTTGGGCGATATTTGGAGACAAGATTTGTGATGTAGCTTGGGGCAGAGTTGTGAATGGCTTTGTATGTTGTGGTTAGTAATTTGAATTTAATTTGCTTGGTGAATATAGTGGGTATAGTTTACATTGGGAGGAATTGGGTGGTTCAGTAAGTATTACTTTATTTAGATGTATAGCTGTTATCCTCTAATGGTTCTGCATTCAAAGCCGTGTGTAAACATTTGCATGTTGGTCATGCCAATAAGGGAAGAAAAATAATTCCAATATTTAGAAATATAAAGGACGCCCGCGTCCAGCTGCAGCTCACCACTTGTACCGCTGTACATAAATAAGTACTGAAGAAAAGAATGACTGCTGCGCTAGTTAATGAAAGTGCAATATGTGTGTATAGTTAATATTTTGGTAAAATCATTATTCTCATGTTAACCAAATCCACACAAAAAAAAAAAGCTCAATGAATAAAGTGCAGCATGCAAACAAATTCAATGACCTAAACACAGTTTTACTAATGGGCTTAAAATAGGAAACCACCTAAAGAAACAAATTCATCAAAAGTGCATAAAGCCGCGTCCCCGGGCTATGCAGTGCCTGTGATTAGGATTGGGATGGGGCGATGGAGGGGACCCCATCTAGAGATATTATCCCTGTTTGCCCAATCTGTTCATGTTTACAGTGTCTCAGATTTACAAAGTGGATTGTGAAAAAAACATTTCACACACATTGAATGGGGCCAGTAGGGTCTCATCTATTTGTTGTTACATTGTTTGCCTGTAGATATTGTACTCACTGGCTCTAACGTTTGAAGTCTCATACACTGATTTTTATGTCACTGCCTACAACCTAAGTTGTGAAATTTGACGTGCATTTGCTTTTTCTTCCCTTTTAATAGGAGGTTTTCTTTATTTCTCGCTCTTTCTATGTATGAGAGATAACAGTACTTATGTGTCAATCACACTATGTTTTATATAACCCCCACTTTTTTGGGGGGGGAAAAGACAATATAAATTATTGGAAAAGAAACGTGCATAAAGCCTGTGACTAAAATATTATGGGCTGTAGAATATGGCTAAAATTTCCAATTCATTCCACCTAAATCAAGATATTAACTAAACGGACATATTGTACTTTCCATAACTAGTGCTTCCCTTCTTCTTTAGTCCTCATCAGTACCATTCAAATATTGTGCCTAGTGCAAACTAAATCCATCAAGTGCCGCTAAGTTGCATTTTGGGTATGTAAAGTGGCTAGAAAAGTATAGTTCAGCTTTGATGCTCTTTTCTGTTTTACAACACTTGTCTTAATTAGAAATAGTTTGTGAAATAATATGAGTAAAAAGAACAATGTGATATTGGCCAGTCTAGGTGCTAGGACCTCATAACCTCCCTGTGGAGTAAATTTATTTTTTCTTACTCTTTTTATGTACAGTTTACCTGCAGCTCACGCTATAATGCACACCACTCAGGGATGGACTGGCCATCGGGACTAGTGATGAGCCGAACACCCCCGGGTTCGGTTCGCACCAGAACCCGCGAATGGACCGAAAGTTCGTACGAACATTAGAACCCTATTAAATACAATGGATGCGAACGTTCGAATTCTAAAGTGCTAATTATAACAACTATTATGCATGTTATTGTCCTAAAAAGGGTTTGGGAACCCGGGTTCTGCACCAGGGGACATGTATCAATGCAAAAATTTTTTTTAAAAACGGTCATTTTTCGGGAGCAGTCATTTTAATGATGCATAAAGTGAAAAAAAAAAGTCAAATATTCCTTTAAATATCGTACCTGGGGGGTGTCTAAAGTATGCCTGTGAAGTGCCACGTGTTTCCCGTGTTTAGAACTGTCCCTGCACAAAATGACACTTCTAAAGGAAAAAAAAAGCCATTTAAAACTGCTTGCGGCTTTAATGTAATGTCTGGTCCCGGTAATATGGATGAAAATCTTTAAGAAAAATGGCATAGCTACCCCATGACCCCCCCCCCCCTACCCCAGCCCATTACCAGCCCCTTTGGGTCTTGTATGGATATTAAGGGGAACCCCGCACATAAAATAAAAAAGGCCCTATATACTCTGAACAGCCGTATACAGGCGGTGCATACAAGACAGGGACTGTAGGTTTGTTCTTATGTAGAATCTGTTTGTAATTTTGAACAGGTACATTGTTTAAGTGTAGCTCCAGCCCAAAAATCTATTTTTAAACTTTTTGGAAAACATAGGTAAGGGTTATCACCCCTGTAACATTTGTTTTGCTGTCTGTGCCCCTGTTCAGAACATTTCACCTCACTTTCCGTCCCAATGACAACTGTTTTTGAAATGTGGTGTTTTTCTTGAAACAAGGATTGCTGATAAAGCATCAGTACAGAGGAGACACCTTTCTCCCATATTAATTCTTACAGGAGAGAATTTTCCTTCCAAGGGGTAGATTTCCTCTCACTTCCTGTTGTCTTCTTGCGTTTGCAAGTAGGAGTCGTTTGTAAGTTGGATGTTTGAAAGTAGGGACCTGCCGTATATACTCTGCAGAAATAGGCCCCTTAGTTGTTGGTGTTGGCACAACACTGTAAGCACTCACAGTTACTCTTGGTTGGTGCTGGAACGCCCTGCTGTCAACTATTATATCAGGAATTGTAATTACATATAATTGTTGAACAGTGGTAGTAAAAATTGGGCCTTTGATGGTGGTGCTGGTGCCACAACACTGTAAGCCCTGACAGTTACTCTTGGTGGGTGCAGCAATGGGCCCTGCTGTGAATTATTAGATCAATAATTGTAATTGCATGCCCCTGTTGAACAGGGGCTGAAAAATTGGGCCTTTCGTGGTGGTGGTGGTGGTGGTGGTGGTGTTGCCACAACACTGTAAGCCCTCAGAGTTACTCTTGGTGGGTGCAGGAATGGGCCCTGCTGTGAATTATTAGCTCAAGAATTGTAATTACATGCCCCTTTTGAACAGGGGCTGAAAAATTGGGCCTTTCGTGGTGGTGGTGGTGGTGTTGCCACAACACTGTAAGCCCTCAGAGTTACTCTTGGTGGGTGCAGGAATGGGCCCTGCTGTGAATTATTAGATCAAGAATTGTAATTACATGCCCCTTTTGAACAGGGGCTGAAAAATTGGGCCTTTCGTGGTGGTGGTGGTGGTGGCGTTGCCACAACACTGTAAGCCCTCAGAGTTACTCTTGGTGGGTGCAGCAATGGGCCCTGCTGTGAATTATTAGATCAAGAATTGTAATTGCATGCCCCTGTTGAACAGGGGCTGAAAAATTGGGCCTTTCGTGGTGGTGGTGGTGGTGGTGGTGTTGCCACAACACTGTAAGCCCTCAGAGTTACTCTTGGTGGGTGCAGGAATGGGCCCTGCTGTGAATTATTATATCAAGAATTGTAATTGCATGCCCCTGTTGAACAGGGGCTGAAAAATTGGGCCTTTCGTGGTGGTGGTGGTGGTGGTGGTGTTGCCACAACACTGTAAGCCCTCAGAGTTACTCTTGGTGGGTGCAGGAATGGGCCCTGCTGTGAATTATTAGATCAAGAATTGTAATTACATGCCCCTTTTGAACAGGGGCTGAAAAATTGGGCCTTTCGTGGTGGTGGTGGTGGTGGCGTTGCCACAACACTGTAAGCCCTCAGAGTTACTCTTGGTGGGTGCAGGAATGGGCCCTGCTGTGAATTATTAGATCAAGAATTGTAATTACATGCCCCTGTTAAACAGGGGCTGAAAAATTGGGCCTTAGGCACTGGTGGCACAACACTACAACCCCTCACAGATACTGTACTTGGAGCACAGCAATGAGCCCTGTTGCAAAGTATTGCTTCAAAAATTGTAATGACACGCCCCTGTTAAACAGGGGCTGAAAAATTGGGCCTTAGGCACTGGTGCCACAACACTCCAACCCCTCACAGATACTGTACTTGGAGCACAGCAATGAGCCCTATAGCAAATTATTGCTAAAACATTTGTAATTACACGCCCCTGTAAAACAGGGGCTGAAAAATTGGGCCTTAGCCACTGGTGGCGGCACCCATAAACAAAAATGATCTTCCAAGCTATCATCATCAATCGTATCATTGAGGACTCAGGGGAGGAGGATAGCCAGTCAACATAACAGCACAGGCACTCAGCATCAGCATCAGTCTTGAAGGGATGTGACATGTTAAAATCAATTAGTCTGTTATATCAGCATCAGGTGTGTGGTAGCTGGTGGTGATCCAAGACTGGTTCATCTTGATGAAAGTCAGTCGATCAACCGAGTCGGTGGACAGGCGCACCCTGTGATCCGTGACAAATCCTCCAGCAGCACTGAATGTGCGTTCCGAAAGAACGCTGGATGCAGGACAGGCCAGTAGCTCAATTGCATACTGTGCAAGCTCTGGCCAGTGATCCATCCTCAAGACCCAGTAAGCCAGAGGATTTTCGGTGGGGAAGGTGTCCAAGTCTGACCTTGCCCCTAGATATTCCTGCACCATGTTTATCAGACGCTGGCGATGGTTGCTGGAACCGATCATACTTTGGGGCTGCGGACTAAAGAATTGTCTGAACGCATCGGTCAGACGGCCACCTTCCCCACCGCTCCTTCTTTGACTGGCCGAAGCCTCAGCAACTCGTTGTCCAGGACCAGGAGTTTGTAACCTCCCAGTCTCTGGGAACGAGTTGCACAGACCTTTCTGCAAGGCCTCCCGGAGTTGTCTCATCCTCTGCTCCCTCTGCGACGGTAACATAAGGTCCGCAACCTTACCCTTGTACCGTGGATCAAGGAGAGTGGCCAGCCAGTAATGGTCCCTCTCCTTGATCCGAAGAATACGAGGATCCTTCCGCAGACTTTGCAGGATCAGGGAGGTCATGCAGCGTAGGTTTGCTGAGGCATTCGCTCCGGAGTCCTCTGGGTCACTAAGGACGACATGATCCGCAGCCACCTCCTCCCAGCCACGTACAAGTCCACTGGTTTCTTGGGACTGTAAATCATCCCTAAAAGACTGCTGCTGATGATGCTGAGTGCCAGCCTCCACCTCCATGCTGACACAATCCTCCTCCTCCTCCTCCTCTTCCTGTGCGATGGGTGGGACAGAAGGAACACTGTCTGGGTAAAGGGGGCCTTGAGAGGCAAGGAAGTCCTCCTCTTCCTGCCTCTGTTCTGCCTCAAGTGCCCTGTCCATTATTCCACGCAGCGTGTGCTCCAACAGGTGGACAAGAGGTACAGTGTCACTGATGCATGCACTGTCACTGCTCACCATCCTCGTGGCCTCCTCAAATGGTGCCAGGACAGTGCATGCATCCCTGATCATGCCCCACTGGCGTGGAGAAAAAAAACCAAGCTCCCCTGACCCTGTCCTGGTGCCGTAGTCGCACAGGTACTCATTGATGGCCCTCTGCTGCGTGTGCAGCCGCTGCAGCATGGCCAACGTTGAGTTCCACCTGGTGGGCATGTCACATATAAGGCGGTTCTTGGGCAGGTTCAACTCCTTTTGCAGCTCAGCCAGGCGAGCACTGGCATTATAAGATCTGCGGAAATGCACACAGACTTTCCTGGCCTGCCTCAGGACATCCTGTAAGCCCGGGTACCTGCCCAAGAACCGCTGCACCACCAGGTTAAGGACGTGAGCCACACAGGGCACATGGGTCAGTTGTCCCTGTCGGAGGGCGGAGAGGAGGTTGGTGCCATTGTCGCAAACCACCATTCCTGGCTTAAGCTGGCGTGGCGTTAACCACCTCTCGGCCTGGCCCTGCAGAGCAGACAGGACCTCTGCCCCAGTGTGGCTTCTGTCCCCCAAACACACCAGCGCAAGCACGGCATGGCATCTTTTTGCCTGCGTACTTGCGTAGCCCCTTGAACGGCTACGGAGCACCGCTGGTTCAGAGGACAAACCACAGGAAGAGGCCATGGAGGAAGAAGAAGAGGAGGGGGTGGAGGAGAGAGGTGTGTCACAACCAGTAGTAGCATTTTGGAGGCGTGGCGGTGGAACAACCTCCAACACTACTGCACCTTGTCCTGCATCCTTCCCAGCTGCCAAAAGAGTGACCCAATGGGCCGTGAAAGAAAGGTAACGTCCCTGTCCATGCCTGCTGGACCATGAGTCAGCGGTAATATGCACCTTACCGCTGACCGCCCTGTCCAGCGAGGCCAAGACATTGCCTTCCACATGCCGGTAGAGAGCCGGAATAGCCTTCCGTGAGAAAAAGTGGCGTTTGGGAACCTGCCACTGAGGAACCGCACATTGCACAAACTCACGGAAGGGGGCCGAGTCTACCAACTGAAAAGGCAGCAGTTGAAGCGCTAGCAATTTAGCCAAGCTAGCATTCAACCGCTGGGCATGTGGATGGCTGGGAGTGAACTTCTTTCGACGGTCCAGCAGCTGGGGCAGGGAAATTTGCCTGCTAGAATCGGACGTCGGTGTACTGCTAGCAGAGTGGCCGCAAGTACTTGGCTGTGACACACCTAATTCTACACCTTCATTCCTCTCAGTGCATGTTTCAGAGAGGACTGAAGTTATAGTGGGGTTGGAGATCCCAGCTGATGCGGTGCAAGGAGAGGTCCGCTTTGTTCTTTGGTGTGGGTCTTTGAGGTAGGCTTGCCAACGAGCTGCATGGCAGGTCAACATATGTCTGGTAATGAAAGAGTCTGGTCAGGCATGTGGTACCCAAGCGGCTGATGTTTTGGCCACGCGATATACGCTTGAGACATATGTTGCAAACAGCAGCTGTGCGATCTGATGCACTAGCCTCAAAAAAGGCCCACACCAAAGAACTTTTTGAATGACGGGCAGAGGCAGCGCCCTGCACAGGCGGAGCTCTGCGGTGTGATTCCGTCGGTGTACTGCCCTTACGCTGGCCACCAAAGGGCATCCTGCCTCGTTGGAGATGTGCCTCCTCCTCATCCTCCTCCTCCTCTCTCCTATTAGGCACCCACGTGGAGTCAGTGACCTCATCATCCCCTCCCTCCTCATCACTGGAGCCAATCTGGCAGTATGCTGCAGCTGCTGGAACATGACTGCCAGATTGGTGTCCTTCTTGAGCATCCCCTCTGTCTGCTCTCACGCTACTGCCTTCCTGTAGCTGGGTTTCATCATCAGACCCTTCGAAACGCTGGGCATCCTCCTGGAGCATGTACCCAACACTGTGCTCAAACAGTTCGGGGGACTCCTCAGGAGGAGGACATGGTGGGTCTAGGGAAGGAGTGACTGGTGATGAGTCTGACATTGATACCAGGGAAGAGGACGCTTTGGCAGCTGCTTTGCCAGTACCCTGAGCCTGGGTGAGAGAGGATGAGGAGGAGGAGGAGGGCTTGGTCATCCACTCTACCAAGTCTTCGGCATGATGTGGCTCAACATGTCCAGCTGCCGAAAAGAAGGACAAGCGTGTCCCATGGCCATGTGCTGATGACAATGCACCGCGTCCACGACCAGCACTGTTGCCCCCAGACACAGAGCCTGCTTGCCCTCTTTTATTGCCTCCTGACTGTCTGCCTCTCCTTGTTTGCCTTCCAGACATTCTAATAGATGGCCTGCAGGGAGATGGGAAAAAAGCAATAAGGGCTACCTTCAGGTGTCCTTCTCTGTCCCTTTACTTAAGGATTTCTAAATATGGTTGAGGATGATTGCTTTTGCACAGAATAGCACAACGACAATTTCCCTGACTGTCCAAAAAACAAGGATTTCAAAGATGGTTGATGAGGAATGCTTTAGCACACTATAGCACAAGGAGAATTTCCCTCACTGTCCTTCCCTGTCCCTAGAAACAAGGATTATCACAGTGAAAGAAACTGACACTCTTCCTACCTATAGTTTTCTGTCCCTAGAAAAAATGTTTTTTTAAAGCTGATTGATGATCAATGCTTTAGCACACTATAGCACAAGTAGAATTTCCCTCACTGTCCTTCCCTGTCCCTAGAAACAAGGATTATCACAGTGAAAGAAACTGACACTCTTCCTACCTATAGTTTTCTGTCCCTAGAAAAAATGTTTTTTTAAAGCTGATTGATGATCAATGCTTTAGCACACTATAGCACAAGTAGAATTTCCCTCACTGTCCTTCCCTGTCCCTAGAAACAAGGATTATCACAGTGAAAGAAACTGACACTCTTCCTACCTATAGTTTTCTGTCCCTAGAAAAAATGTTTTTTTAAAGCTGATTGATGATCAATGCTTTAGCACACTATAGCACAAGTAGAATTTCCCTCACTGTCCTTCCCTGTCCCTAGAAACAAGGATTATCACAGTGAAAGAAACTGACACTCTTCCTACCTATAGTTTTCTGTCCCTAGAATTTTTTTTTTTTAAAGCTGATTGATGATCAATGCTTTAGCACACTATAGCACAAGGAGAATTTCCCTCACTGTCCTTCCCTGTCCCTAGAAACAAGGATTATCACAGTGAAAGAAACTGACACTCTTCCTACCTATAGTTTTCTGTCCCTAGAAAAAATGTTTTTTTTAAAGCTGATTGATGATCAATGCTTTAGCACACTATAGCACAGGTAGAATTTCCCTCACTGTCCTTCCCTGTCCCTAGAAACAAGGATTATCACAGTGAAAGAAACTGACACTCTTCCTACCTATAGTTTTCTGTCCCTAGAAAAAATGTTTTTTTAAAGCTGATTGATGATCAATGCTTTAGCACACTATAGCACAAGTAGAATTTCCCTCACTGTCCTTCCCTGTCCCTAGAAACAAGGATTATCACAGTGAAAGAAACTGACACTCTTCCTACCTATAGTTTTCTGTCCCTAGAAAAAATGTTTTTTTAAAGCTGATTGATGATCAATGCTTTAGCACACTATAGCACAAGGAGAATTTCCCTCACTGTCCTTCCCTGTCCCTAGAAACAAGGATTCGCACAGTAAAACACACTGACACTCTCCCTACCTATCCTTCTCTTTCCCTAAACTAAAGGGATCCAGGTTAAGCAAGAAAAAATAAATGTCACTGTCCCTGCCTATGCTTCTCTTTCCCTGCTCCGGAACACACTACACTAGGCCGCCGTGCTGGCGGCCTTTTATAGTGTGGGGCGTGTACTAAACACCCTCAGCAATAATTGGCCACAGGCATCCTGCCTGTGGCCAATCATTGCTCTCCTTGCTGCCGGCGCTGTGATTGGCCAAGCATGCGGGGTCACAGTGCATGCTTGGCCAATCACAGCGCCTGGATGACACTGCGATGGCGTAGTGCATTGTGGGCCGTTCGCGTCACTCGAATTAGGCGCGAACGGCCCAAATCGTTCGATCTTCATCGAACGATCGAACAGCCGATGTTCGAGTCGAACACCGAGCTCATCCCTAATCGGGACTACGGGGAGTTTCCCGGTGGGCCGATGGCTCAGTGGGCCGTTTTTCTATGCAGAGTTTGGCGGCAGCGGGAGCGTGGCAGCAAACAGGGGATTCGGGGAAGGTGGCCAGCGAGGAGGGCAGTTGGATGTAAAAGCTGAGGAGGGAGAATAGCTCCACCCCCTCCCTGACCACCGAAGAGGTGAACAGGAGCAATCGCGGCCACCCCGGCGCTCCCAGAACCTCGATTCCTCCACCTCCTCTCTGCTCCAGGAACCATGCGGCCTGGGCCAGAGGGCAGGCTGATTGGGAGCCTGGAGAAAGAGAACATGCGCCGTTGTAAGGAGCAGAGCAGCGAGAGCACCCCCCCCCGGATGAAGAGGGAGACTCGGCGTTGCCGCTGCTGGCCATCAGGTACCCGGCATACTACACAAACATGCCAGAATACTGAGACAGCGAGGGGGGTGAGCAGAGGAGGGACTGCAGAAAAGGACAGTGCTATGTGGTCTGTCTCAGCCCTGCCCTCTGTCTCTCTGCCACCTCTGTCTCTCATTCCCCCCCTCTGTCTCTCAGTCCCCCCCTCTGTCTCTCAGTCCCCCCCTCTGTCTCTCTGTCCCCCCCTCTGTCTCTCAGTCCCCCTTCTTTCAGCCCCTCCTCTTTCCCTCAGCCCCCCCACTATCTCTCAGCTCCCCTCTGTCTCTCAGTCCCCCCTCTGTTTCTCAGTCCCCGTGTCTCTCAGTCCCCCCCTCTTTTAGCCCCCTCCTCTGTCTCTCAGCCCCCCTCTATCTCTCAGACCCCCCTCTGTCTCTCAGACCCCTTCTCTGTCTCTCAGATCCCCTTTGTCTCTCAGACCCCCCTCTGTCTCTCAGACCCCTCCTCTGTCTTTCAGACCCCTCCTCTGTCTCTCAGCCCTCCTCCTCCTCCTCTGTCTCTCAGCCCCCCTCTGTGTCTCAGCCCCCCTCTGTCTCTCAGCTCCCCCTGTTTCTCAGCCCCCCTCTGTCTCTCTGACCCCTCCTCTGTCTCTCAGACCCCTCCTCTGTCTCTCAGCCCCCCACTGTCTCTCAGCCCCCTCCTCTATCTCTTAGCTCCCCCCCCCTCTGTCTCTCAGCTCCCTCCCTCTGTCTCTCAGCTCCCTCCCTCTGTCTCTCAGCCCCCCTCTGTCTCTCAGCTCCCATTGTCTCTCAGCCCCCTGTCTCTCAGCCCCCTCCTCTGTCTCTCAGACCCCCCCTCTGTCTCTCAGACCCTCCTGTCTCTCAGTCCCCCCTCTGTCTCTCAGTCCCCCCCTCTTTTAGCCCCTCCTCTGTCTCTCAGTCCCCTCTCTGTCTCTCAGTCCCCCCTCTTTTAGCCCCTCCTCTGTATCTCAGCTCCCCTCTGTCTCTCAGACCCCTCCTCTGTCTCTCAGACCCCTCCTCTGTCTCTCAGCCCCCCCTCTGTCTCTCAGACCCCTCCTCTGTTTCTCAGACCCCTCCTCTGTCTCTTAGCTCTCCTCCTTTGTCTTTCGACTCCCCCATCTGTCTCTCAGCTCCCCCCTCTGTCTCTCAGCCCCCCTCTGTCTCTCAGACCCCTCCTCTGTCTCTCAGATCCCTCCTCTGTCTCTCAGCCCCCACTGTCTCCCAGCTCTCCTCCTCTATCTCTCAGCTCTCCTCCTCTATCTCTCAGCTCCCCCCCCCTCTGTCTCTCAGCTTCCTCCTTCTGTCTCTCAGTTCCCCCCTCTGTCTCTCAGCTCCCCCTGTCTCTCAGCTCCCCCCTCTGTCTCTCAGCTCCCCCCTCTGTCTCTCAGCTCCCCCCCTCTGTCTCTCAGCTCCCCCCTCTGTCTCTCAGCTCCCCCTCTCTGTCTCTCAGCTTCCCCCTCTGTCTCTCAGCTCCCATTGTCTCTCAGCCCCCTGTCTCTCAGTCCGCTCATCTGTCTCTCAGCTCCACCCTCTGTCTCTCAGACCCCCCTCTGTCTCTCAGACCCCCCTGTCTCTCAGTCAACCCTCTGTCTCTCAGTCCCCCCCTCTTTTAGCCCCTCCTCTGTCTCTCAGTTCCCCCTCTGTCTCTAAGTCCCCCCTCTTTTAGCCCCTCCTCTGTCTCTCAGCTCCCCTCTGTCTCTCAGACCCCTCCTCTGTCTCTCAGACCCCTCCTCTGTCTCTCAGCCCCCCTCTGTCTCTCAGACCCCTCCCCTGTTTCTCAGACCCCTCCTCTGTCTCCCAACCCCCTCCTCTGTCTCTTAGCTCTCCTCCTCTGTCTTTCGGCTCCCCCATTTGTCTCTCGTCTCCCCCTCTGTCTCTCTGCTCCCCCTCTGTCTCTCAGACCCCTCCTCTATCTCTCAGCTCTCCTCCTCTATCTCTCAGCTCCCCCCCTCTGTCTCTCAGCTTCCTCCTTCTGTCTTTCAGCTCCCCCCTCTGTCTCTCAGCTCCCCCTCTGTCTTTCAGCTCCCCCTCTGTCTCTCAGCTCCCCCCTGTCTCTCAGCTCCCCCCTCTGTCTCTCAGCTCCCCCTCTGTCTCTCAGCTCCCATTGTCTCTCAGCTCCCCCCTCTGTCTCTCAGCCCCCTCCCCTGTCTCTCAGCTTCACCCTTTGTCTCTCAGACCCCCCTGTCTCTCAGTCAACCCTCTGTCTCTCAGTCCCCCCTCTTTTAGCCCCTCCTCTGTCTCTCAGTCCCCCCTCTGTCTCTCAGTCCCCCCCTCTTTTAGCCCCTCCTCTGTCTCTCAGCTCCCCTCTATCTCTCAGACCCCCCTCTGTCTCTCAGACCCCTCCTCTGTCTCTCAGACCCCTCCTCTGTCTCTCAGCCCCCCCTCTGTCTTCCAGACCCCTCCTCTGTTTCTCAGACCCCTCCTCTGTCTCTCAGCCCACCCCTCCGTCTCTAAGCTCTCCTCCTCTGTCTTTCGGCTCCCCCATCTGTCTCTCAGCTCCCCCCTCTTTCTCTCAACCCCCCTCTGTCTCTCAGACCCCTCCTCTGTCTCTCAGACCCCTCCTCTGTCTCTCAGATCCCTCCTCTGTCTCTCAGCCCCCACTGTCTCCCAGCTCTCCTCCTCTATCTCTCAGCTCCCCCTCTGTCTCTCAGCTTCCTCCTTCTGTCTTTTAGCTCCCCCTTTCTCTCAGCCCCCTATCTCTCAGCTCCCCCTCTGTCTCTCAGCTCCCCCTTTGTCTCTCAGCTCCCCCTCTGTCTCTCAGCTCCCCCTCTATCTTTCAGACCCCTCCTCTGTCTCTCAGACCCCTCCTCTGTCTCTCAGCCCCCCTCTGTCTCTCAGACCCCTCTTCTTTTAGCCCCTCCTCTGTCTCTCAGCTCCCCTCTATCTCTCAAACCCCCCTCTGTCTCTCAGACCCCCCCTCTGTCTCTCAGACCCCTCCTCTGTCTCTCAGCCCCCCCTCTGTCTCTCAGACCACCCCTCTTTTAGCCCCTCCTCTGTCTCTCAGCTCCCCTCTATCTCTCAGACCCCCCTCTGTCTCTCAGACCCCTCCTCTGTCTCTCAGACCCCTCCTCTGTCTCTCAGCCCCCCCTCTGTCTTCCAGACCCCTCCTCTGTTTCTCAGACCCCTCCTCTGTCTCTCAGCCCACCCCTCCGTCTCTAAGCTCTCCTCTGTCTTTCGGCTCCCCCATCTGTCTCTCAGCTCCCCCCTCTTTCTCTCAACCCCCCTCTGTCTCTCAGACCCCTCCTCTGTCTCTCAGATCCCTCCTCTGTCTCTCAGCCCCCACTGTCTCCCAGCTCTCCTCCTCTATCTCTCAGCTCCCCCTCTGTCTCTCAGCTTCCTCCTTCTGTCTTTCAGCTCCCCCTTTCTCTCAGCCCCCTATCTCTCAGCTCCCCCTCTGTCTCTCAGCTCCCCCTTTGTCTCTGAGCTCCCCCTCTGTCTCTCAGCTCCCCCTCTATCTTTCAGACCCCTCCTCTGTCTCTCAGACCCCTCCTCTGTCTCTCAGACCCCTCCTCTGTCTCTCAGACCCCCCTCTGTCTCTCAGACCCCTCCTCTGTTTATCAGACCCCTCCTCTGTCTCCCAGCCCCCTCCTCTGTCTTTTAGCTCTCCTCCTCTGTCTTTCGGCTCCCCCATTTGTCTCTCGGCTCCCCCCTCTGTCTCTCAGCCCCCCTCTGTCTCTCAGACCCCTCCTCTTTCTCTCAGATCCCTCCTCTGTCTCTCAGACCCCTCCTCTGTCTCTCAGACCCCCCTTTGTCTCTCAGACCCCTCCTCTGTCTCCCAGCCCCCTCCTCTGTCTCCCAGCCCCCTCCTCTGTCTCTTAGCTCTCCTCCTCTGTCTTTCGGCTCCCCCATTTGTCTCTCGGCTCCTCTCTCTGTCTCTCAGCCCCCCCTCTGTCTCTCAGACCCCTCCTCTGTCTCTCAGATCCCTCCTCTGTCTCTCAGCCCCCACTGTCTCCCAGCTCTCCTACTCTATCTCTCAGCTCTCCTCCTCTATCTCTCAGCTCCCCCCTCTGTCTCTCAGCTTCCTCCTTCTGTCTCTCAGCTCCCCCCTCTGTCTCTCAGCTCCCCCCTCTGTCTCTCAGCTCCCCCCTCTGTCTTTCAGCTCCCCCCTCTGTCTCTCAGCTCCCCCCTGTTTCTCAGCTCCCCCCTCTGTCTCTCAGCTCCCCCTCTGTCTCTCAGCTCCCATTGTCTCTCAGCCCCCTGTCTCTCAGCCCCCTCCTCTGTCTCTCAGCTCCACCCTCTGTCTCTCAGCTCCACCCTCTGTCTCTCAGACCCCCCCTCTGTCTCTCAGACCCCCCTGTCTCTCAGTCAACCCTCTGTCTCTCAGTCCCCCCTATTTTAGCCCCTCCTCTGTCTCTCAGTCCCCCCTCTGTCTCTCAGTCCCCCCTCTTTTAGCCCCTCCTCTGTCTCTCAGCTCCCCTCTATCTCTCAGACCTCCTCTGTCTCTCAGACCCCTCCTCTGTCTTTTAGACACCTCCTCTGTCTCTCAGCCCCCCCTCTGTCTCTCAGACCCCTCCTCTGTTTCTCAGACCCCTCCTCTGTCTCTCAGCCCACCCCTCCGTCTCAAAGCTCTCCACCTCTGTCTTTCGGCTCCCCCATCTGTCTCTCAGCTCCCCCTCTTTCTCTCAACCCCCCTCTGTCTCTCAGACCCCTCCTCTGTCTCTCAGATCCCTCCTCTGTCTCTCAGCCCCCACTGTCTCCCAGCTCTCCTCCTCTATCTCTCAGCTCTCCTCCTCTATCTCTCAGCTCCCCCCTCTGTCTCTCAGCTTCCTCCTGTCTCTCAGCTCCCCCTCTCTCTCAGCCCCCTATCTCTCAGCTCCCCCCTCTGTCTCTCAGCTCCCCCCTCTGTCTCTCAGCTCCCCCCTCTGTCTCTCAGCTCCCCCCTGTCTTTCACCTCCCCCTCTGTTTCTCAGCTCCCCCTCTATCTCTCAGACCCCTCCTCTGTCTCTCAGACCCCTCCTCTGTCTCTCAGACCCCTCCTCTGTCTCTCAGCCCCCCACTGTCTCTCAGCCCCCTCCTCTTTCTCTCAGCTCTCCTCCTCTATATCTCAGCTCTACTCCTCAATATCTCAGCTCCCCCCTCTGTCTCTCAGCCCCCCTCTGTCTCTCAGCCCCCCCCTCTGTCTCTCAGCTCCCCCCTCTGTCTCTCAGCTTCCCCCTCTGTCTCTCAGCTCCCCCCTCTGTCTCTCAGCTTCACCCTCTGTCTCTCAGCTCCCCCCTCTGTCTCTCAGCTCCCCCTCTGTCTCTCAGCACCCCCCTCTGTCTCTCAGCACCTCCCTTGTGTCTCTCAGCCCCCCCTCTGTCTCTCTGCCCCCTCCTCTGTCTCATTCACTACCTGACTCTTAGATTGCTTTCACACTGGGGCGGGCATTGACGGTAAAATGCTGCTCATTTTTGCAGCACTTTACTGTCATTTTAGCTGCGCTATTCGGCTTCTAGCAGGCGCTTTTAACCCCCCGCTAGCAGTCAAATTAAAGGTTAAATGTGCCTGTGTAGCGCTGCTGCCGAAGTGCTTTGCAGGCGCTTCAGCAGCGGTGGTCATTCATTTCAATGGGCAGGAGCGGTGTGTACATCGCTCCTCCACTGCCCCATAGATGCTGCTTGGAGGACTTTAACGCCCTGGCAGCGCCCCAGTGTGAAAGCACTCGGGCTTTCACACTGGGACTGCAGCAGAGGTGTTTTTTAGGCGCTTTACAGGCGCTGTTTTTAGCCCAAAAGCGCCTGAAAAATGCCTCAGTGTGAAAGGTGTCCTACACTCACCCCCTCTCTTTTACACTCACTCCCTCTCTCTTACACTCACCCCCCTCTCTCACCCACCCCCTCTCACCCCTTTCCCTCAACCCTTCCTCTCTCTCATTCCCCTCTCTCTCACCCTCTCATGATATACAATAATGGATGTAGGGGCCTTTTGGTGGGCGTGGTTTTTTGGGGGGTGGGGGGCAGCATTTTATTGAATTAAAGTGGGCCGGTCTGGATGAAGTCCAGGGCCAAATTTTTGTCCCAGTCCAGCCCTGACACCATTTACTCCTTAGGAATAGCAAAATTCAGCCATAACCTAGATTTGGTGAGATCTGCTAATGGTACTGAATACAATATTTATGAAACCAATAAAAATAACAATTATTATAATAATGGGCAGACCAGAAGGTTTGCCAGCTGGATATTACTGTTTTAACATCAACGTTTTTTCCTCTGTGGCAGGACGAGCTCAAAGCAACACTTGGGGATTGCCCACGTGAACGATGCTCTAAGGCTATATTTCTCACATTCTTGGCAGGAAAATTAATTTGCCCTCAGTTTATAGTTCAGTGAAATCGGAACAACTTTTGCTTCAGATTGCGGCCCTTCTGAGAGGACTGATGTCAGGGATAAATAACATTGGCGGAACTGTTTCATACAAATGATTGGAACTTGGCAGTACTGCTGTTCTTTGGGTCCCTGCTGTTAATATGAGAATTGCTTTTATGGACAGTCATGGCTAATCTTTCCTGAGCTGGGACCACTGACTTTCCCTGTACATTTTTCACAAGAGCAGTAGACCATAGCGAGCAGAGAGGTTGTATAAGTGTACAATTTATGTCTCTGATCCCAATGAACAATCTGCTGGATGTAGATGATACATAATTTTTCTCATTATAAAATCACTGTGAAACATATTGCTAATTAATTTTACACATAAATTAAGCAATCCCTATTTTATTTTAATAAACTCTGGATTAATGACGCTTTTAGGATATGTGAATAATTACAAACAGGGGGAATGTGCTGCTTTATTTAAAAAGTAAAAATATTTAGAAGGAAACAGTTATGAAAAGCATCAGTTTCTTTGTTCGTATATTAAAAAAACGTAATTACACAATAATGTTTAATACAATACTTTTTTCAGAACACTGTATTTCTTTATTTACTATAGCAAACCTCATTAAGCAAAGTACATTAATTCATGTCAAACAATTAGAGGTCATCATTTTTTTTAAGACTTTTAAAGTGATGGTCTGTGCTTTGGTTCAAAAACTGATTGCTTAATTGCTATAGCACCTATCTTTCGGGGAAAATTGATATGCTTCATCCATCAATGCATGGGTGCCCCCACAGTTTGTTTGTCAGGGTATGGTAGCTAAAAAAAACAAAATAACACCAGAGTCCCAAAAGAGGGAACTAAATGAGTAGTCGGAGACAAGCAAAGGTCTTGGAGACAAGGTCACTTCTGAAGTGTCAGAATCAAGAGAGAGCCAATGTAGATGGACTAACCAAAGGTTGGGGCAGGCAGCAGAACTTTAGATTACAAAAAACAAGTTGGGTTGGCAACAGAAATTTAGATTTCAAACACAGAAGCAACAAACAGAAACTTTGTAAAAAAGAACTGGCCTAGGTCAAAGCCTAATATCTGATAAGGAGTTAGATGAAGGTGCGCAGTAAGTATCTGTTTGCATCTAGATTGCACTGGTACATTTACTTAGGTCCCTTTCACACGATCAGACCGTTCAGGTCCGCCTGTCAGTTTTGTCGGTGGACCTGAACGGCCGCTCCATGCAAGCCTATGGAGCGTCGGATGTCAGTGGTGACATGTCCTCTGACATACGACCCGATCCAATCCGCTAAAATCAGACGTATGGCGATACGTCGCCATTCGTCCATGGCGGATCGGATCGGGTAAGATCTGATGAAAACGGACATGCTGTCCGTTTTCGTCCGATCTCTCCATAGGAGACAGCGGCGCTGGACAAGCCCCTCCCCGCTCAGTGAGCAGAGAGGGACCTGTCATCCGCCAGCTCAGCGGAGATCAGCGGAAAGATCTCCCACTGAACTGGGGGGAGCTGGCGGACTCCGTAGAGATGGAGTCCGCCTCGTGTGAATGAAGCCTTACTGTGTTAAGCCTGGTACACACAATGAGAATATCAGACGAATGATCGTCGTCTTTTTTTTTGCATGCTAGTCTGATATTAAAAAGGAAAAGGTTAAAGGGGTTGTAAAGGTTTGTGTTTTTTCACCTTAATGCATCCTATGCATTAAGGTGAAAAAACACCTGGCAATCACCAGCCCCCCCGTTTTACTAACCTGAGCCAGTTCTCCTACTCGTCGCGTCCCCGGCGTCCTCTTCTCCACGGAGTCCTGGCATTGATTGGATATATTGATAGCAGCGCAGCCATTGGCTGCTGCTGCTGTCAATCAAATTCAATGACGCGGGCGCCGGGGGCGGGGCCAAGTCATGCACCCGGTGTCTATGGATGCGGAGTGTATGACTCGGGAGCGTGCCCGCAAGGTAACCCCCTCGGGAGAGCTCTTCTCCAAGGGGGTTATCTAATGCAGGGAGGAGCCACATGAGCTGCCGAGGGACCCCAGAAGAGGATGTGGAAGTCAGTATGATATGCTTGTTATTTAAAAAAAAATAAAAAAGGAACCTTTATGTCGTGTACACACGATCGGTTTTACCGATGAAAACAGTCCGATGGACTTTTCTCATCGGAAAAACCGATCGTGTATGGGCCCCATCGATCTTTTTTCCATCGGTGAGAAAAAAAATAACATGTTTTAAATTTATCCATGCTCAGAATCAAGTCGACGCATGCTCAGAAGCATTGAACTTAATTTTTCTCGACTTGTCGGAGTGTTTTACGTCACGGCGTTCTTGTACGGCAGAATACAACTTTGTAAGTGATGTAATGTAATGTGTTGTATGTATTGTATTGTAATGTATTATTATGTTTCTGAACATGCGCGGTCTTGGTCTTCTGATTCTTCTCTGACGATTACTATACTGTTTATCAAAAATCTTAATGTTGTGGCATCGTACAAGAAAGATTTTCGTGGTTGTCCCTTTGGCTAATTTTGCATTAACTGTCGTGATCGGCTCTCAAAAACTGTGTACTAACGATCAGATTATCGTACGATCACTTTGAAAGCAGTATTTTTCATCTGATTTAATGATCATGTGCACTAGGCATTATCCTTATATTTCACACACATTTTCTGGCTTTTCACCTTTCTGGCTATGTTTCTCTGTCCTCCAGTCTTTATCTTACACTTTGCTCCTTTTCCTGTTTGTCCATATCATTTTTTTTTTTCCGTAATATGTGCAGTATCTTTCTGCAATTCACTTTCTGACTTCTGACTTCGGCTTCCTTCCTGCTATTGGTTACCAACTATATTTCTGCTACAGTATGTACCCTGCTCCAATGCTGGGACTATCAAAACTGATTAACTTGCTGGGCATCACAGCACAAGTATATGTTGATGTGCGGGAATAAGAATGGCGTGTAGCGAAGAGTTGGGGTGCGTGGCTGCTTAGGATTTGAACAAACTTTAGGTCTTAGTGCTTCAACAGACAAGCAAAAGTAGGGTATTCACCTTCCCACTAAAGTGAACCCCTAGCTACAATCAGAATTCATTCATATAGTGGTAGTATTACTACGCCACTAAATAACAATATCCCACAGTTAGGGCGACAAGCATCTTTGGATGCTAAGAAGCAAGCAGTCACCTGTGTCCTAGCAACCGAGGGCACTGTGAGGGTCAGCTGCCTTCATCCTAGCAACTGATGATATCATTGGTTGCTGGGACACCAGTGACCTCTTGGTTGTTATAGTGCACCATAACAATCAATGACGCTGTGCAAAAAACTGTGGAGTTCCCTCAAAAACGAATAAAGGCCCCCTAAGCTAGATAGTAGTCTGGTATAGATTTTAAGGTGGGTACCTCATGCAAAAAACAAGAAAAAAAGTGTGGGCCCCCTCCCAAAATCCATATAAGACTCATATCCAACTGTGCAGCCTGGCTGGTAAGGAAAGGTGGGAGGAGCAGCGAGTGTGCACTCCTTCCTTAACCATACTAGGTCATATGCAACTCTTCCTTCAACATGGGAAGCATAGGTTGCCAGGGTGCCCTTTCCTGACAAAGAAGCTTGTCTCAATGTTGATGAGAACAAGGGTCTCTTACCCATATCCCTAGCCCGGTGAATGTGGTGGTCTGTGTGGGCAGACTTATCTGATGCCAAGATATCCACTCCATCACTTGAATGAATAAGGGGTACATAGTATTTCTGTGTAGCATCCTTATCCTAAACAGGGCTGCTAGTAAATTTGTTACCTTTGGCATTAGTATGATGAATTACAGTGGATTAAGATTATGAGTGAGTATGCTTCTCTCAGCCAATCAGCAGGAGTTTCTTTGACCGCTGAGGATGCTGGGTAAAGTTATTTATTCAAAGGCGGTCAGGTGATCGGGGGTTCTTTTGTGTTCTTTGGTGAGTGTGCATTTTTATACACCGTGGGAAAACGCAAAATGCGGCAAAAATGAGAACCGCAATTTGCATTTTCCCGCGGCTGGCGGTCAAAACATTTCTATTATGAATGCGGTTCTTCCGCATTCAAGAGAGGGAGGTTTAACCTCACCTAAACATGGCAGATCCTAAACTCTGCTAAAAGCCTATGTGCACATGGACACATAGGCTTTTATGGAGTTGAGTTTAGGAGCTTGGCCAAAAAATGCCAAAAGCTCCTAAACTCAAGTTTAGGAGCTGCCAGGAGCTGCTCGTGTACATGAAGTGTTAATGAAGCCTTAGCGTGCCCCCACTCTGGATGAAGGATCACAGGGTACCCTTTGAACAGCAACAGTCAGTCTGGGGGGAAGGGAGTATTAGATACACAAACAAACTGAAGCCAAACTCCAGCTAATACTTTATAAGCAGTTACAGCAAACTATCTTTCCATGGATACAAGTTATGCAGAAATAAAAAAATAAAAAAACGGTCATTGTAAGCATCTCTGTCAGTGTGGAATGGTTTGTCCCGTCCCTGATATATCTGCAAGAGAGCTTGTTCTTTTGAAAAACACAGAGAAAAAAGCATAAAAAATAGAAGACTAATGCAGCCATATAAAAATTGGTAAGCCGCAATATAATAAATGGAAGGAAAGAAAAAACTAAGCTCCTTGTTATATCTGCTATACAGCCTTGGTATTATTTTAGAGGTTTAATGCTTGACACAGGTTTACTTATAAGTTATGGACTATAAGGATTTAATTGATATTTTTTTGGTATACTAAAACCTTCGCTGTCTACCTCTGGTATTCCTCCTGTGTGACATATTGCTTGGACAGGTGCACCTTATACACTTTCATAAGCTCTTTTTAAGAGTTTCACTAGGAGAAAAAATAAATAAAAATCTGGTGTATATGTGGTAAATTCAGGCTCTTTTTTTCTTGCACAAGTCTGTGTAGCAGAGCTGTCAACCGTTCATACTCATTGTCATGTCATCCATCTTTAGAGAGCTTTAAAGGTATTCATAATGCAGTGTTTTATTGTAATTTATTGTATTTATGCAGGAATTGATGCATTGTTGGAATGTATAAATCAAGGAATGAAAACCACTGGTGATCGATGTTGTAGCTGTAGTCCTGAGCTCTAGAAAAATGTCATAAAACCAGTGTGTTAGCGGTCATAGATGAACAATGGCTTTTATGTGCATCTCTTTTTTATTGTGAGCTTTATAAACTGCAACAGAAGAACAAAAACACAATTAATGTAAATCTTAAGCAGAGGAAATGTATACAGCCATTCTAACCAAGAGATAAATCAGGACAGAAGTCCTGGAGAGTCTGTTTATTCAGCTGCAGATATATGAAATGATGGCAATTCAGCTCCAGATCATCAACTTCCAACTCCATACATCTCACATTCTGTTCAGATTTAGTGACAGGGAACAACAGAATCACAGAGGGAGGAACACATAAACAGGCAAGGATACTGTGGGTAGGTAGAGATGGTAAGATAGGAGGGGTACCTTTTCTAGAGCACTGCTGCTCTTTGGGAAAAAAACTCAATAATAAACTCACAACATCATCAAAGTGTAATCCCCTTTACATACCATACTTGTACAGTATCACATAAAAGTGATTACACTCCTCACATTTTTATCAATATTTTATTATATCTTTTCATGTGACAATACTGAAGAAATTACACTTTGCTACAAAGTAAAGTAGTGAGTGTACAGCACGTATAAATTTTCTGTCCCCTCAAAATAACTCAACACACAGCCATTAATGTCTAAACCGCTGACAACAAAAGTGAGTACACCCCTAAGTGAAAATGTCCAAATTTTAGGCCCAAAGTGTCAATATTTTGTGTGGCCACCATTATTTTCCAGCACTGCCTTAACCCTCTTGGGCATGGAGTTCACCAGAGCTTCACTGGAGTCCTCTTCCACTCCTCTATGACAACATCACGGAGCTGGTGAATGTTAGAAGACCTTGCATTCCTCCACCTTCAGTTTGAGGATGCCCCACAGATGCTCAATAGGGTTTAGATCTGGAGACATGCTTGGCCAGTCCATCACCTTGTCAGAACTATTGGGGTTAAAAGAATTTATATTCATACGTTATATATATATATATATATATATATATATATATATATATTGTGACAGCAGGAAGGTAAAGTCACCTGGTTGCATCCAGGGGGGTAGATATATTTCGCCCAGATTCAGGCTTTACGCCGACTTATACAACTAGGTGGAGAGTTGTATAAGCCCAGCTAAGGCTAGTGGGCTCATGGATGACTCATACCTCTAGGGAGAGTGTGGGGCGTCGTGCAGACAGGGAGTTGATGAGACCAGCTGAAGCTTGTCAGCTCATTTAGGCCTCTATAAGAACTCCCAGCTTCATTAGATGTTAGCTCATGCCTGGACCCAGACCTGTGTGGACTGTCTAGGGAGAGTGAACCCCTGTGCGGTGAGACAAAGCCTGTGTGGCTATTTGCTTGGACATTTAAAACCAGGGACTTAGGGACTAGGACAGCACTAGGCTGATCCCAGTTGTTAGTTAGGAAACCTGTATGTTTAGTCAGAGGTCAAGTTGACCAGGATTTATTTTGTTTATGTTTCTTTTGCTTTGCTGTGTTTTGTCACTGTAAATAGAAAATAAACCGCACCTTTTTGATTTTGAAAACCACAACCTCCGTTTGCTGGGCCTGTTTTTGTGTGGGGAGCCCATCTCGGGGGTCACACACACCCGCTGCCGAGCTAACCCCCTCACAGTTGGTGGAGAACCAGTGGCAGTTTTTTTTAAGCCAGCATGGAGGAGATACTGAAGCAGCTGGCTCTAGCAAATGCCAATCAACAGCAGACAAATGCAGGTTTGCAAAAGAGCCTTGCAGCTCATCAACAGAGCCTTGCAGCTCAACAACAGAACTTCGCAGCCCAGCAGCAAGCTCATCAACAGAGCCTTGCAGCCCAGCAGCAAGCTCACCAACAGAGTCTGGAAGCTCAGCAACAAGCCCAGCAGCAATCTGAGGCCCGCTTCATAGACCTGTTACAGAAGCAAGAGCAGAGACTACAACAAATGGAAGCAGTAATGCAGCAACGTCCGCAGACCAGTGAGGAAAGCCGTCCCACTAATACCGCGTCCTTTGGGGTGAGTCGTTTATTGACAAAAATGACTGGAGAGGATGATCCAGAGGTATTTTTGACCACATTTGAAAGGACTGCTGAAAGAGAAAAGTGGCCTGAGGAGCAGTGGGCTGGACTGGTGGCTCCTCTGTTAACTGGTGAATCGCAGAAGGCTTACTATGACCTAGAGCCTGACCAAGCAAAAGACTATGTGATGCTAAAAGCTGAGATATTGGCAAGGCTGGGTGTCACCCAGGCTGTCCGGGCTCAGCGTGTGCATAACTGGACTTTCCAGCTTGGAAAACCCCCCAGGTCTCAAATGTATGATCTCATTCACCTGAGCAGAAAGTGGCTACAGCCAGAGACTTTGTCCGCACCAAAGATTGTGGAACGTGTTGTAATGGATGGGTTTTTGAGAGCTCTTCCTACTGCCATCCAAAAGTGGGTAAGCCATGGAGACCCAGAGACGGCCGATGGTCTTGTGGATCGTGTGGAGAAATACTTGGCTACAGAGAACCTGACGGCCTCTTCCAGAGACACTCGGACTTTCCACCCTAAGACCAGACCATCCCCAGGGGCGGATAAGAGGATTCCAAGGGGTAAGGGTGGAGAGAGTGAGAGGGTGGGAGCTCTACCCCAAGTTTGGCGAGAACAGCCTGGGAAATCAGCGGCTCAAGAGGCGGCAAGAAGGATCGTTTGCTACCGCTGCCGGCAAGCGGGACATATTGTAGCCAATTGCCCGGTTGTGGAGGAACCCATGCAGTGTGACTTTCTGACGGGCAGACGTCAGTCGCTGTGTGCGACAGTCGCATGCACTGCCATTCGAGGAACTGAGAAACATTTATGCAAAATGTGTGTTAATGGTAGAAATGTTGTGGTATTGCTGGATTCAGGTAGCCTTGTGACCCTGATAAAGGCTGAGTTAGTTAAAACAGAGGTCTCTGGGAATAGCAAGGTAGCTGTTATTTGTGTGCATGGGGACACCCGAGAGTATCCAGTGACTACAGTGTGTTTCGAGACCCCCAAAGGTACCCTCTCTCATCCAGTGGGCTTAGTATCTCAGTTACCGTATGACGCCATTGTGGGAAGGGATTTTCCGAAGTTCTGGGAACTGTGGGATGATCCTGAGCCCCCCACTGGTGCCCCTATGTACCAGGAATGTGATAGCCAGAACTCCCCTGAGAGTGGTGAGGACTCTCCGGAATTTCCCTTATCAGTATTGGCAGGGGAGACTCAAGAAACTGGAGAGGAGCCCACCTCCTCAGACGAAAACCTACCGTCTGTGGAGTTTTCTGATCTTGAGGTTCACAGGGAAAACTTTGCCACAGAACAGTTGAAAGACCCCGCCCTAATAAAGGCACGGGAAAACGTAGTGAAAATAGATGGCGAGTTAGTGAACCCAGATAATACCTGCACTTACCCATACTTCAGCGTAGAGAAGGACCTACTGTATCGGGTGGCAAAAAGGGCAGAAGAAACCGTTGAGCAGCTTGTGGTGCCCAAACCTTACAGGAAGTTGGTGTTGGAGTTGGCCCATGGGCACATTCTTGGAGGTCATCTGGGGACAGAGAAAACCCGAGAGAGGGTATTACAGAGATTCTATTGGCCGGGGGTGATGAAGGACATAGAAAATTATTGTTCCTCCTGCCCTGTGTGTCAGAGGTCGGCCCCGATGCCACATTTCCGTAGCCCGCTGGTCCCTCTACCCATCATTGAGGTCCCGTTTGAGAGGATCGCCATGGATTTGGTAGGTCCTATAATCAAGTCCGCTAGGGGGCACCAGTACATATTAGTTATAATGGACTATGCCACCCGTTATCCAGAAGCGATCCCTCTCCGAAATACCTCGGCCAAAACCATAGCCAAAGAGCTATCTCTTGTGTTTAGCCGGGTGGGTATTTGTAAAGAACTGCTTACGGACCAAGGTACACCCTTTATGTCCCGGGTTATGAAGGAGCTGTGTAAATTGTTCAAAGTGACGCAATTACGTACATCTGTGTATCACCCCCAAACCGATGGGCTGGTTGAAGGATTCAACAAAACCCTAAAACAAATGTTGAAGAAAGTGGTGGATAGAGATGGAAAGGATTGGGACTGTCTACTTCCTTATCTGATGTTTGCTATTAGGGAGGTGCCCCAATCCTCTACGGGATTCTCCCCCTTTGAGTTACTGTATGGGAGACACCCAAGAGGGCTGTTGGATATTGCCAAGGAAACTTGGGAAAGTGAGAGTTCTCCCCACAGGAGTGTGATTGAGCATGTCGCCCTGATGCAAGACCGAATTGCACAGGTAATGCCCATCGTGAAGGAACATTTGGCCCAAGCGCAGTTAGCACAGCAGAGAGTGTACAACCGTGGAGCCAAGACCCGTACCTTTTCCCCGGGGGATAGGATACTGGTACTTGTCCCTACGGTTGAAAGTAAATTCCTTGCCAAATGGCAAGGCCCCTACGAGATAATGGAAAAAGTGAGCGAAGTGAATTACAAGGTCAGACAACCAGGAAGGCGAAAGCCCGAACAGATCTATCACGTTAATCTGTTGAAAGCCTGGAGGGATAGAGAGTCCCTAGTCGCAGACACTTGGTCACCAGCTCAAACTGGTTGCGTGATTCCTGAGGTTGGAATAGCAGCCACCTTGTCACAACCCCAACAACAGGAGGTTAAGGAGTTTGTGCTTCGCAACAAGGAGGTATTCTCTGAGCTGCCGGGACAAACATTTGGGGTAGAGCATGACATCATTACCCCGCCCGGTGAAAGGGTGAAGTTAAAACCCTATCGGATCCCAGAGGCCCGACGGGAGGCAATACGGGAGGAAGTACAGAAAATGCTGAACTTAGGGGTGATAGAGGAGTCCCAAAGTGATTGGTCTAGTCCCATTGTGTTGGTGCCTAAACCGGATGGGAGCTGGCGATTTTGTAACGATTTTCGTCAGTTGAACAAAGTTACAAAATTTGACACCTACCCCATGCCACGTATAGATGAGTTGATCGACCGGCTGGGAACAGCCCGATACATGACGACTCTTGACCTCACAAAAGGGTATTGGCAAATCCCCCTGGCCAAATTGGCCAAAGAGAAAACCGCATTTGTAACCCCAGACGGGGCGTTCCAATATAAAAGAATGCCGTTCGGGTTACAGAATGCGCCGGCCACATTCCAGCGGAAAATGGACCAGATGCTGAGGCCCCATCGGAAGTATGCTGCGGCTTACCTGGATGACGTAATTGTCCATAGCACAGATTGGGCCTCACATCTGCCAAAAGTGCAAGCAGTCCTGGACTCTGTTCGGGAAGCGGGGTTTACGGCTAACCCCAAGAAGTGTACCATTGGGCAGGAGGAGGCCAAATATCTTGGGTACACCATTGGGAGGGGAGTAATAAAACCCCAACTCAACAAAGTCGAGGCCATCCAGAGTTGGCCACGTCCCAACAGCAAGAAGCAGGTACGAGCCTTTCTGGGAATCGCTGGGTATTATCGGCGATTCATTCCCCACTTTGCTTCTAAGGCTGTGCCCCTAACCAACCTAATGAAGGGGAAAGGGTCGGTCATGATTAAATGGACCCCCGAGGCTGAGGCAGCATTCCAATTCTTGAAACAAGCCTTATGTAGCCAGCCAGTGTTGTACTCACCCGACTTCTCTAAAGACTTTGTCGTACAAAGTGATGCGTCAGATGTGGGGTTAGGAGCAGTATTGTCCCAGGTCTGGAACGGGGAAGAGCACCCAGTCATTTACCTCAGCAGGAAGTTGAAGTCCCATGAGGTAAATTACGCCACCGTTGAAAAGGAGTGTTTAGCGGTGAAGTGGGCTCTAGATTCCCTTCGGTACTACCTGCTAGGTAGGCACTTTGACATGGTTACGGATCACGCTCCGTTAAAGTGGATGGCTCAAAACAAGGAAACAAATAGAAGAGTGAATAGGTGGTTCCTGGCCCTCCAGGAATTCAACTTCACAGTAAAGCATCGCCCTGGCGTTCAAATGGGGAATGTGGATGCTTTGTCTCGAGTACATGAATGCCTGATTGCTGGTGTTCCAACCCCGAGGTTAAAACAAGAGGGGGGGTATGTGACAGCAGGAAGGTAAAGTCACCTGGTTGCATCCAGGGGGGTAGATATATTTCGCCCAGATTCAGGCTTTACGCCGACTTATACAACTAGGTGGAGAGTTGTATAAGCCCAGCTAAGGCTAGTGGGCTCATGGATAACTCATACCATTGATGAGACCAGCTGAAGCTTGTCAGCTCATTTAGGCCTCTATAAGAACTCCCAGCTTCATTAGATGTTAGCTCATGCCTGGACCCAGACCTGTGTGGACTGTCTAGGGAGAGTGAACCCCTGTGCGGTGAGACAAAGCCTGTGTGGCTATTTGCTTGGACATTTAAAACCAGGGACTTAGGGACTAGGACAGCACTAGGCTGATCCCAGTTGTTAGTTAGGAAACCTGTATGTTTAGTCAGAGGTCAAGTTGACCAGGATTTATTTTGTTTATGTTTCTTTTGCTTTGCTGTGTTTTGTCACTGTAAATAGAAAATAAACCGCACCTTTTTGATTTTGAAAACCACAACCTCCGTTTGCTGGGCCTGTTTTTGTGTGGGGAGCCCATCTCGGGGGTCACACACACCCGCTGCCGAGCTAACCCCCTCACAATATATATATATATATATATATATAAAGCTGTATATTGTATATTTTTCATATGATCATGAGGGAAGCCATTTTCTCTCTAAAAGTTGAATCTAAGTTCACTGTCTTTAAAGAAGAGGTTTTTCTGTCTTACAAGGAAACTGTGTAAATCTGGTCTGTACCACCTTCCCAGGTTATAATTCAAAGGTTTAGACACTTAGTAAACCTAACATAAGAAAATGGTAAGAGGCTTATTTCACATTTTGCATGAACGAAACCAGAGGACTTATTCCTATTGTATTATATATTGTAAATAATAATGTTTCTTTCATAATATCTTAACAATGTATTAGTTATTATAAAAACCCGTTCAATGCATATATAGATTATTATGATAAAAGTTGCAAACATGGTGTTCTATTAATGAGACTGTCTATGAATAACTGTTAGGCTCAGAGTTAAATTCTAGTGATTGGAGTTTCAAGGAATTTAATTACGTCAATTACGTCAAGGAATTTAACAAACCCTCAGCTAATTATGTGGGGGTAAACTTTCCCAACCCATATATTATAAATTAGTGCCAGAATGGCTAGGGAAACTGACACATGATTGTCAACCATCACACAATTAATGGTGTTTCACTAAGCCGAGGGTCAAAGGTAATATAAATAACATTAGAAGTCATTTCTTATACAACACTGCCCCTAGAGGGGAAAATAGTAATTATTCAAGATAGCCGCATACTTGGTTGTCATGGTAACATACAAAAACATATCATCATATGACATCATCAATTACATAGTTGTGACACACACACCCACTTTTGGGGGGAGATAAAAAGTAGTTACAGAGGACAGAGAGGGATCTCTCGATGGCTCTCTAACGCTCTGGAGGCTAAAAGAAGATCTCAGAAGGAATTTGGAAGGAGACTGGGAGATCTTGAAACGCAGAGATGTAGGAGGTTGAAAGAAGTCCCTTTGGGACTTTGCTTCTCAAAATGACAAAATTCTTAAAGTCCTGGTAAAGTATTAATCTTTTCATGTATACCTTTTTGGTATTTGAATTGTTTTTGCATTACCATTACTAAAACCATTTAAAGGAGTTGTAAAGGTACATTTTTTATTTTCTAAATAGGTTCCTTTAAGCTAGTGCATTGTTGCTTCACTTACCTTTTCCTTTGATTTACCTTCTAAAGGTTTGTTTTCTTTGTCAGAATTTCTCACTTCCTGTTTCTCCTCACTGAACTCCGCACCATCATCCGAGTTGTGTGGAGTCATCCAGAACAGCTTACTGAACAGCTTACTGAGGATAAACAGGAAGTGAGAAATTCAGACAAAGAAAACAAAGAAAAAAAATATTTAGAAGGGAAATCTAAGGAAAAGGTAAGTGAAGCAACAATGCACTAGCTTAAAGGAACCTATTTAGAAAATAAAAAATGTACCTTTACAACTCCTTTAAATATATGACAAAGCAAATTGGAGTTGTATTATTTTTAACTGCAGTATGAAATAATTATATTCCAATAATTAAGAGACATACACAGTTGTGTCTGTCTTTAAAAAGCTAAAGCTAAAGTTTGTACAATGGTTTTATTATGATACTGTATATGTTTAGAAATTGATTCATCCTAAATTTAACATACATCTTGATTGAATTATCAAGCTGTGCACAATATGACATTTTGTCTGTGCATAGTTAAAGTTTAAGTTTGAAGATCTCTTTGTTTTGAGAAGGACACACCGTGATTAAGGTAAACACAATTGTTTACACAAGTCCGTGAAACCACGGAAAGCTATTCGTTAGGTTACCAAGTCTTTAATATAACAAGTATCATTCAAGAATTGAAATGTGGTATTTTGTTATAAGATTGTGTACAAATGTGAATATTATCTGAATCATCATTTATCTTTGCTATATCCATTTATTTGTATTACCACGAAATATAACCTGATATTAATTTGCACTGTATTTTTAGTTAATAAATATATATTTTTAAGCATATCATTTGTGTCACTTGTCTTCAAAATAGCACGGATAAACAAACTTGAATTTCTTGTTGATATTTATGGAAAAAGGTAAATCTCCCAAAACAAAGATTTGCATAATTTCATAAATACAACACTGTTTTATTATTTCAGTATAAACATTCTGACAACCTTTACCCTCAGCTTATATAGCAAGGCAGTGGTCGTCTTGGAGGTGTGTTTGGGGTCGTTATGTTGGAATACTGCCCTGCGGCCCAGTCTCTGAATGGAGGGGATCATGCTCTGCTTCAGTATGTCACAGTACATGTTGGCATTCATGGTTCCCTCAATGAAATGTAGCTCCCCAGTGTCGGTAACACTCATGCAGCCCCAGACCATGACACTCCCACCACTATGCTTGACTGTGGGCAAGACACACTTGTCTTTGTAGACCTCACCTGGTTGCCGCCACACACGCTTGACACCATCTGAACCAAATATGTTTATCTTGGTCCCATCAGACCACAGAACATGGTTCCAGTAATCCAAGTCCTTAGTCTGCTTGTCTTCAGCAAACTGTTTGCAAGCTTTCTTTTCCATCATCTTTAGAAGAGGCTTCCTTCTGGGACAACAGCCATGCATACCAATTTGATACAGTGTGTGGCGTATGGTCTGAGCACTGACAGACTGACTCCCCATCCCTTCAAACTCTGCAGCAATGCTGGCAGCACTCTTATGTCTATTTCCCAAAGACAACCTCTGGATATGACGCTGAGAATGTGCACTGAACTTCTTTGGTAGAGCATGGCGAGGCCTGTTCTGAGTGGAACTTGTCCTGTTAAACCACTGTATGGTCTTGGCCACTGTGCTGCAGCTCAGTTTCAGGGTCTTGGCAATCTTCTTATAGTCTAGGCCATCTTTATGTAGAGCAACATTTTTTGAGCAACATTTTTTTTTTCAGATCCTCAGAGAGTTCTTTCCCATGAGTTGCCATGTTGAACTTCCAGTGATCAGTATGAGAGTCAGAGTGATAACACCAAATTTAACACACCTGCTCCCCATTCACACCTGAGACCTTGTAACACTAATGAGTCATATGACATCGGGGAGGGAAAATGGCTAATTGGGCCCAATTTGGACATTTTCACTTAGGACTGTACTCACTTTTGTTGCCAGCGGTTTAGACATTAATGGCTATGTGTTGAGATATTTTGAGGGGACAGCAAATTTACACTGTAATACAAGCTGTACACTCACTACTTTACATTGTATAAAAGTGTAATTTCTTCAGTGTTGTCATATGAAAAGATATAATAAAATATTGACAAATATGTGAGGGGTGTACTCACTTTTGTGAACTACTGTATATACAATGCAGAGATTTAACCATTGATTTTTATTTTTTATTTTTTTTGCGGATTCATACTTTCTCTGTTCTGATAAATAGGAATGATGTCAGGTTCCTTGCTACTGTGGGTTTGAGGCAAACCCTGCGGTTTGAAATTCGCAGCCCTGGCTTATTTATGTGCAGATTCGCCAGGAGATTTTTTTTTAAAACCGCTATGCGCTATATGGGCTTTGAATGATGGACAGCAAGTTTAGAATGGTAGAATGGCCATTAATAGGGTTTTTTGGATAAGCCACTTCAATCGCTATAAGTGTTGTTCTCACACCTGGAGGGGCCACTGGAAATAACCCAGGTCTCCCTTACTTGCACACAAGCTGTCACTAAGCACATGCTAAGGCCTAACAACTGCTCTTCAGTACACAGGTTGCCTTCCAGGGGCAGCAGCCCTAGGAGCATCCCACTGCTGAACAGGGCTCCCAAAGATTTATTTTCTCACCAGCCACCTTCTGGGTGCCCCTTTCCTCAAAATGGCTGAGGTCAGATAAATATTCTTGACTCAGGGGCTGACCCTCCTGCTCTATTTTAGGGACAGGCAGGAGCAATCAACCACCAAGCTTAGGTAAACCTGGCCAGACCTAGAAAAGAGATTGTTGCTGCACTGAGTACAGCAGAGCCAACAACTAAATTGAGCATGGCTTGAGCAGAGTGCCACATAAGAAATAGTGCAGCCATAGTGTAAAGCTGCCCATATATTATACAATTTTTTTTATTTAATATCCTTTAGATTTACCTTTAACTCTGTAGTGCAAGGGCCTGCCTGATTGCATAAAAATTGAAAGTGTTTAGGTTTGACCTCATATTATATGGTTTTGGTAAATCTAAAGTAAAATTGTACGAGGAAATTGTATATTGTATGGCCAGCTTAAAGTGGATGTAAACCCTCCATACACCCAGTGAAGGGAACATCCTCAGAGGACACACAGGGATGAAACTAATCTCCCTACATAGGTTTTACATTTATATCTACTGTCTTCACATTTATATCCTGTTTAGAAAGTTCAGATCCTGTTAGGAGATTTTCTCTTCCTGGTTAACACAGAGTGTGATGTCTGGGCATACAGCCAAGATAGCTAACATTGCTGATTGGAGGAAAAGCACACACCTCCTCTCATCATAGGCAGAGACTCCCAGAGGTGTTTTGTAATAGGACCTGCTCTCTGCTAATCTATTTTAGCAACCTCCCCGGACTGAATTTTCAGGCTGCTTTTGTCTAAAAAGTCTGAGAATTTGTCAGGAGTTATCAGGCTGATAACAGAAGAACAGTTCAGGAGAGAGCTACAGGACTTAGCTCATTAAAGAGAGATAACAAAATACTGCAGATATACAGTATGTGCCCAGCTCAAATTTCATGAATCGGGTTTACATCCACTGAGAAGTTTTGAAGGAATTGTTTAAATGTGCATCCTCACAGGGTGACACTGTGGATGCACAAGTATAAATGTGCCAACGTCCCGATATGACAGGAAGAATATGAATAGACTAAAGAATGGACTTTAGGCGGCACATGGATAGATATTGTAAAAAGCTAGGGGTTTTTATTTTAGAAAAGGTAATGAGAAAATACATATAAACATTCAAAAAAGAGACAGTCTATTCGTATTTAGATACAGGGCTCAGGCTAACATTTTACAGTGCTTCAGAATAATACAGCATATATGCACTCCATCCTTAATGAAAATACATAACCAGCAACCAAAAGGCTAGTGAAACAGTGAACATGTGAAGCAGGTGGTATTAGCCATGGGTCCAATGTATCGGATGTAATCTTGAATTGCTCTACCAGTTTCGCGAACTAACGCTTCTTCAGGAGCATAATAGTAGGTCGAATGTGCTGCCACATGCAACACACACCTTGGTAAAATTAGGTAGGCTGTTTGTTTGTGGCAAACAACCAATAATGGTGAAAATCACAATAAAAGACAGCTGGGTATACTGCTAGATGGAGGCTGCTGGTAAGCAGCAACAGGTATTGTCCTCAGTTGACTGCTAGGATTGCTCTGGACTGCTGGAAACTTCTCCTACTTTCTAAGGCGCAGGCTGACAGCTTGCCCACCTACCATAGGCTTCCTGGGGTCAGATACTCTCTGCCCTGAATATGCACCAGGATTAACTATGGGGCATATCTAGCCCTTCTCCCTTATGTTTTGGTATCTATAGTTTCCAAAGTCCTGGAGTTTTGGGTTTCCCTTTATTATGGGGGGTATATTGGCTTTTATTATACAGGATTGTTGATAGGGTCTTTTTTTAACGTTAAATAGATTTTTCCTTTGCTGCAAAGCTACCCATTAAAAACGTAGGCTTTGTTTTGGGTAATATTTTGGAGTTTTTTTTTTTCTTTTTTTTATTAAATTTTCCATATTACATGGAAAAGGAACTTTGTATATCATATTATCAAAAAGTATAACATTAACATAATTTTAAAATTCCTCCCTCTCTCTCCCTCCCTCTTTTCCCCTCCCTCCACCTCCCCGTACTCTTCTCCCTCTGTCTTTGGTCTCCTTTCTCTTCTCCTTTTTTTTCTCCTTTATTCTAATCCCCTTATTTCTCCCTGCAGGATCTTCATATAGTCCTTAGTTCCTTTAAATTCTCCCCACTTCCTCCAGATCTTTTTGAGGTTTTCTGATCGGTCTTCTTCTCTACTACTTAAATACTCCATCCAAATATAAGTATTCAACACTTATACACCAATCCCTCAATGTAGGGCTATCCGTCTCTCTCCATTTTTTTGGTATCGCTCTTTTCGCTGCATTTATTAAGTGTGGTAATACTGTCTCTTTATACTGTTTAATTGTCTTATCTGTGTTATGGAATAAGCATACTCACGGGTCGTCAACTATATCCATTTCTGATATTACCTTTGTGTAATATTGTAATATTGCCAGACAACTAGTATTCTCAGAATGAGAGGTCACCACTGGCAGCCTACGTGTTTATTTCAGTACATTCTTCCTTTAATTAATCCTTCAACTATTAGCTCTAAAAGGTTGTGTTTCCTAATAAGCAAAAATGCATAAATGTATTGTTTATGCCAGCATTCCTTGCTAATTACACACATGCCATTTGCACCTACGTTCCGCAACAATCAAATCTTGACTCCTTTGGAAAGAAATATCCATGTTCAGTGGAAAACCTCTTGGCAAAAATGCTTAATCAGCTTTAATTTGTGAATCGCTCAGCAAATAGTCTGATTAAATGGCAATTATCTCCAATAAAAAGCAAACAGTGCTACGTTTGTAATTTCATTGCCATGATCAGAGAAAAAAAAATCACCCATTTCAAATTATTGGTAAACCGCACTTATTTAAGATGGCTGTGAAAGCTATGACCAAATAGAGCTTGGTTTCTATAATAGCTAGTCATAAAGCGTTCTGAACCTTCGGGCAAGAATTAGTATTAAAAGCTATTATGAGAGTAAGAGTGTTTAGCTTGAATCCCTTTTGACTCCACAGTTTGAGTTAATAAATCTCCATCATGCAATCTCGCTCTGCATAGACAAATGCCTTAAGGAGATGTTGTAGCCTATGATAAAGCACTAACCGTTTTTTTTTTTTTTTACATAGTTGGCACCCTTGGTTACATGTCTATCCTTGGGCAAAGTCATAGAAAAAAATGCAAGCAATTTGCCTTTGAAGTTTATGTTTTTCTTAGCAAATATATTACCTAAGTGCCCTTAAACTTTCATTTCAATTTGGTCTAAATTTTATAGCAATAAACATGATGGTTTGTGATGTGAACAAGCAAGGTACTGGAAATTTCAATCTGCATTCAATTCTTATCTGTGTATCATTACAAAGGTCTATCTTTGAGGACTTTTCACAAAGCGTTTTCCTACCCGGTGCTGAATAGCATCAGTGTACCAGATAAGCCTGGCTAGTGTATTTGGGAAAGGGAACTCATATATTTTATCTATCTATCTACAGTCAAATAAAGTGTATGTGTATCTCCTCTCACATATTTTCCTTGAGACAGTGGCGGAACTACCAGGGTCACAAAGGTGGCAATTGCGACTGGGCCCTGGCATTCTGCCACCATGGGGGGGCCCAATGGGTGACTGCAAGGCTCGGTTCAAACTGCTGCAACCCCAAAGTCATGCAACTTGCTTGCAATTTCCTTGCAGCGTCCTTCCGACTTGCTTGCGACTTTGGTGATTTAACATTGCAGTCTATGGCACTCAAATCGTACCAAAGTTACAGAAAAGTGGCGCAGGAACATTTTTTGTTGCTGCTGCGACTCACATTGAATGTGTTTTGACTTGACATGTGACTTTGTGGTACAGTGTGAACCAGGGCTTATAAAGAGCCCCACAACAGGAGTAGAGTGCCCCCGAGATCAGCGGGAAGGGCCTTGGGCTCAGAGGGAAGGGCCCCAGGACCAGAGGAAAAGGGCCTGGAACTAATGGAAAGGACCCCGATGCTCAGGGGGCCTTCACAGTTTCTTGCATCAGGGCCCTCCTGCCTTAAGACACAACAGAAAATGAGAGAACATTTCTGCAAAGTGAACAGAATTTCCATTTTAGAGGGTGGTCACAGGACCAGGTATCCCTACTAGAAAATGTTCTCTTATATTTTGCTCTAATAACAGCTGAAAAATTGAGGATCACTCTGTCTCTGTGGTAATAGTTATTTAGGCCTGATTCTCTCCAACAGTGACACAAACAGCAAAACTTACAAAAGATCTAACCTTTTCTTACTTTTGCTAAAAAATAAAAAACAAATTCCTTTACTTATATATTAAAGTGTTTGTAAAGGCATTTTAACAAACATGTCATACTTTCTTGCCCTGTGCGATGGTTTTGCACAGAGCAGCCCCGATCCTCCTCTACTTGGGTCCCCTCCCAGCGCTCTGAGCCCCTCCCTGTTGCCGAGTGCCCCCATTGCAAGCTTGCTATGGGGGCACTCATGCGTGCTCGCTCCAGGGCCCCGCTCTCTGTGTCCATAAGACAGAGTACAGCTCAGCCCCACCATCTCAATCAATGAGGAGGCAGAGACCTGGGAGAGCCACTGTTCTCGTGCACATCGCTGGATCGAGACCAGGCTTAAAGTGGAGTTCCACCCAAAAGTGGAAGTTCCACTTTGCGTCCACCCCCCTCCAGTGCCACATTTGGCACCTTTCAGGGGGGAGGGGAGAACGGGTACCTGTTTGACAGGTACCCTCCCCCACTTCCGGGAGACTGCGCTGTGGTGCTGTCCCTCAGAAGTTGAGCCCCCTCCTACTTTGCGCATGTGCAGTAGGAAGCCAGCTGTGAAGATGCCGGTTTCCCTTACCATAATTGGCGGTGGCAGCACCCGAGAGCCGATCCGAAAATCGGCTGGGGTGCCGACTCCGCGGGAACCCAGGACAGGTAGGTGTCCTAATATTAAAAAAAATTCTGTGGGTGGGCAGAACTCCTCTAAGTATTGGGAGGGCTGGGGGGAGAGCTACACACTGAAGGTTTTTTACCTTCATGCATATGTAGCACCCTGATGTTTAGGCAGGGTTGCTCTTAAATTTATCTGCCAAGTGATTGTTGCCTTGGCCAATTGCTAGGTGATCAATTGATTTCACCCTAGTTCTGGAATTGCTGCGCTTCTCTCTTGTCGCTGGGTGGCCAGGTATCTGGTGGCATTGAATGGGGCAGAGGCATTGCAAGGACAGATTGGGAATGAATGGGGTGTCTTAGCCAATGGGCGGGGATTTTCTTGGGTCCCTTGGCCTGCTGGGAGAGCTTATTTGTTTGGGTGGAGTTGGGTGGTCGGGGTTCTGTGCCACCTGGACAGCTGACTTGATGGATGTGTGTCATATTGCCTCGGGCTGCTAGACCAGAGACCTGAGGCCTATCCTGGGGATATTTGGCTGCTAGGCTGTCTGAGGGCCTATCCAGAAGAAAGAGAGCAGCGTAGGGTTGGGATTGTGGCTTGCAGTCCAACCAGAAGTAACGGTTCTGCCGGCCGGAGAACCTGTCATGGTCGGAGGTATAGGGGAAGCTGTCGCCACTAATGAACCACTGTGAGTAGCTGAAGCAAGTACCTGAGCAGTATTCTCACCAACCGGGGACGGTGAAGAATTGGGAAACTTCAGCAGAGTTCAAGCCAGGGACCCAGCCAGTGGAGGTGATGCTTACAGAGCTATTGTGTGTCAAGCCAGGGACCGAGCAGGCTAGTGGGGTGAAGCTTGAAGAGTGTCTGTGAGTGTCAATCTAGGGACCCAGCAGGGATGCGGGGTTGACGCTTGAAGAAGATACTCAGTGAGAAGATTGAAAGAGCTCAGGAGATCCAGTGGCAGCTGATCAGCGGGTCTAAGTGATAGGCTGGGAGCTCAGTTGAGTGAAGATCTAAAAAGGAGATTGTGGAGGAAGTGAAAGAGTTCATTACAACTTTGTTAGAAACTGTTCAAGATTTTTGCCATAGGAGCGTTTCTACACATGCAGACGTGCAGACGTGGTACCCGGATGGGTGCCTTTCCCTGCATGGCTGCATGGCTGTCTACCTATAGAAGTCTTGGAGTCTGCTAATTAACATTGCAACTACTAAAGGGTTTCCTGGCCCTAACCCTCTCCCCCACAGTTCTGTTCAAGAGAAAATAAATCTCTTTGCATTCAAGAAGTGTCTGGCGGCCATTGATCTACCTTGCATTACACCCACCATGCCTCGTAACCCACTCTACACAGAAGGATGTCAGCTGTCCCTAACTCTGGAGGTCACAATTAGGCCTGGAGAGGCTCGGGACTTGGCTACACATAAAATGCATAATGGTAAGATACTTTCAGCCTTTAGAACCACTTTAAATACGAAAATTTCATTTTAGAGCTGTAGCGGCCTCACCTCCCTCTCTTGCTTTATCGGTTATTTGGCTGTTGTCTAGGGGTACCTGGGAGAGAGAGAGATGATACACACCACGGCCCGTGTCTTCCCGTAACTAGGAGATGAAGGCCAAAGATGGGGCTTTTGTGTAGGTGTCCTAGAGCCAAGTCCAGTCCTTCGTCCCTGACTCCTTTGCTTAGTAACCCAAGTTCCACACAGTGAATAGGTACAACTCAGTTTTATTCTTCTTGCCAAGCAATAAAACAGTCTTTCTCCTTTTGAATAATGGGGGGACAGATCGAGGCACAATCCTTTCCCTTCTTGCTGCTGCCCACTGTGCTGTCACCAGTGGTGAATAGTCACTGCCACTGACTAGGCAATTTAGAACGTGAATTTACCTTCTCTCACTTTGCCCCTGTCAGGGGAGAAATCCGTCCAAGGGAGAAATGGAGGCCTCTCCGTCACCAGCGATACCACGCCGGACTCTTCGGAGAAGTTACTGCACACCAGTCCTCACAAACTCAGACACGGGCACCCAAGGCGTTAGGGCCCCCTCGGATTCCTCACCCTCGCGGAACTCAGTCGAAGGTACTGAGCCCCAGGCATCCGCCATAGTACCTCACCCCAGGCTAAAGGTGCCTGGAATGGACTCCATCTCTGCTCCAGCTAGGCCAAGGGCGCCTAGGCCTGGAACACCGGAACGTCAGCACCCAAGCTGAAGATGCCTGGGTGCGGCCACGTCCTCTGACTCTCTCCCCAAAATCAGGGCCTCCGCCCCTTTTATGACCTCTCCCTTTGCATCACAGCGGGTTCCCCGCCCCGCTGTACCAGCTCCAGGGGAGGAAAAAAGGGGCGGTTCGCAGTGTATGTTCAGCTCGGGCCCAAGGCAACAGCGCCACCCAGGGACCCCAAGGAACTTCACACCACCAGAGTCCTTACAAATTCAAATACCCGCTACAGAGCTTTGGGAGGTAGATGCAGTTTGTAAAGTACACTTACCTGTAACTATGGTATCGTTCACCAGAATAGCTGCTATAAAAATTTGGCTTTCCCTGCACACATCTTTTTCTCACGTTCTGCATTATTTCAACAGATTTTGCTGTCTTGTAGCCCAGAAGCACACAGGTAATAGTGAGAGTTGGGTTTTTGCAGCAGCATATTTAAGGACAGATGATACAACTTTATCTATCTCTTCTAAGATCCCATTTACATCTATGTAATATACAGTAGCATGTCAACTATATCAGTGGAACACACATACAAGCAAAAAACATTGTTTTTCAATTCAGACATCTCACATCTGTGTGTTCCATTGAAATGAAGGACGTGTATAAATAACAATTGTTACATGTGTTTCCATTAAAAGTTTTTCGATGGCAAATAAGTAAACCTGCATATAAACTTTACATCAGTCATGATTTACCCAAGGCTGAGGACATAGGGAAGAGTAAATGTGCCTGAGCTCAATTCACAGGCTGTTCATTAAATGCATCACAAAGTCCAAAAGTGCAAAAAAAAATGCTGAACAGCTGATAGGGGTTCTTCTCTTTTAATGCAACTTTGACGGTGGCATAGAAAAAAACAATCTCTTTCTATTGCATGATTGGGATATGCCTTCAAGCTTGATGTGGTGTTATGGAACAGTACGATTCTCAAACAGTGCCAGTTTCTGGCATCACATATTTATCATGTGTAATTTATTTATTAATTTTACATTGAGCTTGGCTTAAATACAGCAGCAGCACCTCAATCTGATTAATTTGAACTTGGAAAAAAATGGCTGTGACACCTGATTTTTTTTTTATCCCGTGGAAATATGTCTGAGTTAAATGGTGGGATTAGCAAACACACCAGTTCTAAAAAGGTATAGAAATGGGTACTCTTGAAAAAAAAAAAAAGATAAATCTCTCAACTTCATAATAATTGGGCAGTGGCAAAATACAGTAGTTTCATAGTATAGTTTGTAAGCTACTTTTTGGGTTTGGTAGAAATTGGCTAGTATCAGAACAGGACACGAGCATTTGAATAGGTAGCTCTGCAGTGTGGACCCATTTAATATATATTTTGCCAACCACAGAATTGTGGTCTGTTGCCTCTGCATGCAATGTTTTATCTGTGGGTAAAAGTAACAGCCATTTAACACATGTATGAGGAAGCACATGACTCAAACACAGAGCTTGGTGGGAGTAGCACCTCAGTGGGACAAGTTGGCAGTAAAAAGGCACACAGGTACATAGCAGCAGCTTTTTTTTTTTTTTTTAATGAAGCTAATGCACCCTTTTCTTCCTTCTTCTCGAGGGCACATAGCAGCCAATTTTGTTGGGGCTATTAACGTACCCCTTTCCACTTTCTCTTTCTACTCAAAAGTTCTTTGAGTTTTTTTTTATTTGGCCACGTTCTTTCTGCTGCAACCCCTCGCATATAATGTAGTGGAAAGTTTCTGCCCATTTTTCTCCTCATCCTCAAGGGCGCACAACAGCCATTTCTTATTTTGCTTGCTTATGCACTTTTTTCCTCCTCTTCCTCAAGAATGCCTATTAACCATTTTTTATCGATACCTAATCCAACATGTTCCTCCTATTCCACAAGGGTGCATAGTAGTCACATTTTTTAAATGCTGCCAATGTGCTATTTCCCTCTTTCCACTAGGTGCACATATCAGCCATTGTTATGGACTCCTAATGCAGCCTTTTCCTCCTCTAGGAGGCATAGCTGTCATATTTTTTGGCCTGCTAATGCATCATTTTCCTTCTCCTCCTCTCCCACATATAGGCCATTTTATATGGACTACCGATGCGGGCTGTTCCTCAAGGGCATGACATCCATTTTAGCCCTCTTACTTCCTGGGTCCCATGAAGTAGACACCCATCCGCTGCTGTGCGTGAGGACTGCAGCCTACAGCGATCTCTGCCCCGACCCAGGAGGGTCCAACGCCGCTTGTTACACAAGGGGAACCACCACAGCGTCGCTGTAAATATCAGGATCAGGCGGCTCATGGTCCCAGCAGCCAGACTGTCATCTATTCCCGTTCTGCAGAAGGAAGAATCGACTTGGATCGCTCTTCAGGAGGTTCCTACATTGTTCTCCAGTTTGGTGACAGGGTATCTGCCTACCAATTCAATCCCTGCCACCATCATATTTTACAGGACACTGCATATAGACACCTTACACATGGAATTGCCTTATCATATTTCACAGAGCACTGTATGCATACACCTTACACCTGGAATTGCTTTAAGGATTACTGCTGGCCAGGTTCAGCTGCTTTTCCTTGACTACAAATCACTGTACCACACTCAGAATTCTTGTTCTTTCAGCTCCAACTTGCCGGTGAAGATCATTGCAAAGACTTGCATCCTGAAACACTGCTATTCTATTGCTATTTAAAGGGAGATACCACTAATGCCTATATTACCTTATCTCCCATTAGGATTAAAGGTATAATAGGCTGGCCTGGGTTTCCCCTTTAGCAGTGGTATTATAGACAAAAACCAGAAGCCTTTCTTAGAGATCCATTCATTTATTGTCTGTTCTGTGTACATTGATGTTCTATATCTGTGATTTCAAACTGTCATTTAATTGCCTTAGGGGACCTTATCAACTGAGTCTTGGCTGTTTATCCAGGACTTAGCTGACTAATACCCTTTTACGAGACTCTTCTCTTGAATAAGTAAAACCAGAGAGAGCTAATCAATCTGCATTGTGTCAGTGTGTTATTTAAAGGTATACACAACATGTCTGAACCTAGGGTGTCAGGAGGGCTGGAAAGTTCACAGGGTTAAGGTGGCGCAGATGAACATGCAACGCTAAGCAACGCCCAAGGGGGCAGTGCTACAAGTATTAAATAATACTGATACAGAACTGTTGCATTAAACATGTGTAGCGATACCTCCAACTAAGAAGGCCGCAGATTTAGTTGGGCCCTGAAGACAGCTCCGCCAACCCCCGGCAATATGCTCAACCCCCCCACTGGCACAGCTAGTAAGGGGAGTTAGGACCGCGTGACCGCAACTTTAGGTGACGCAGTCCTATGGCAAACACACACAGTGATATACTTTAAAACTTCTATTAAAGTAAGTGAAACTGACACCAATGTACTTGACCTAGATATTTTACTGAGGCTAATGGGCAAGTAATAAACAACAGTATTATAAGTTGCAGATCCCTGCAATAAACAGTAATAAAGATAAACAGAGTAATCAGAATAATAAAGTATTGCTATGCAACTCTAGCGCTGCCCTTTTACAGTTACTTCCCCTCATGGGTAGACTAACACCCAGCAATGTCTACCTATGCAGTCAGGCCTGACTGATCTAAATGGAAGTTCAGTGAAACAATATTCGCTAGCAATCTTTTCGGTGGTGCACTTGAAGAACAATTTTGTAATCCCAACGAATAGTAAAGATAAAGTGTCTGTCTTTAAACAGCTCTAACCACCCGGACAAGTCCAAGTCCGTTTCCTCCATCGATTCGTCTAGGAACAGGAATCCACCGACATCCAAGTCTTCAATCCTTCTGGTGTACTGCAGCAAGGATGAGAAGATGTCTCTAAGGTTCTGCTAGGCTGGCAGAGGGCTCTTTGGAAAGGAGCACAAGGCCCAGGCTTCAGGCCTTGTGCACACAGCAGTTCAGCACAGAGATCCTCTTGCTAGGAGAGGGGGTGTCCAAAGAGACCGAACAAACTCCACCTCCCCTTTATAAAGTCTGCCCCAGCAGTCTCTGTTCCGGAGCAATGTACCCTGGGTGCTGCAAGATGTACTGGGAGATGTAGTCTCTCTCTCTCCTCTGCTTTCACTTCCAGTAATGTCTCTTTACTTCCTCCCGACTCACCTCTCACCTGGAACTTCTTGTCTCTCTGCATTAAAGGGGAACACCCCGCTACACACTCCCCCCACTTGAACTCTTTGGTCCCCAAAGACATCTAACATTTTTGGATCTGCAAAACATTTTAGATTCAATGCGGTTGCATAGGATTGACAGAGGAGCCTCCCACCAATCATCATAGGATGGGGAGCTGTCCTGTCTACAGGTCGCTTCAGTGGGGGCGACCTGTCTAACTGTGCCAGAGAGTGAGCTGGGGTTGCCCTCCACTAAATGGACAGTGGAAGGATCCGGATTCTCAGCATTCCTTCTAGCAGTGACTACAGAGTCTTCCGAACTGTTCCCCATTTGTGGGTAGGTCAGCTTCTTAGGAGGCCGGATGACTCTTCGAGCCCTTTGCTCTCTTGGGATTTCTGGCTCTGGCGCCTCAGGCTCCCCTCCCTCTGAACAACCATCCTGGGCATCTTCCCAGTATTCTGCTGAAGGACTAGAAGGGATGAACTCTGTGGCTTCTGGGTTCAGTGTCCCATCTTGAGTGTCTTCAGTGGCTCTGAGACAGGTTACTTCGCCAGGCTGCAACACTACCCCTCCTCTTCCAAGTCTCCACACCTTCCCTATCCCCTCCACCGGGGTCTTCTGCTCTAGGACCAGCCTTTGGTAAGCCGTCCTCAGCATGGGATGGATCTTGGTGGCTGCTTGCCCCTTCTTTTCCACTAAAGGGGTCAGGAGTCTTCGGACCAGGTCCGTGTTTGTCCCTATTATAAGGGAGCTCTTGTTGGCTCCTGGCGGCCGAGGGCACACAACTGCCAGGGTGTCAAACACTTCGGCCTTCCCAGCCACAGATGGGTCAAAGGTCATCCGGATGGGCAGATAGCCATCATAGGGGAAGCTCTGGGTTCCAATTCCCCATATTTCCAGCTCCTCTATGTTCTGGATGGGCAGATGACTCAAGTGCTTTTCGTAGAAATCCCGGTATAGTAGGGTCACTTGTGCCCCAGTATCCAAGATGGCTCTGGTGTAGACTCCCTCCACTTGAATGGGCACTACAGGAGATGGGCCTACCAGCTTCTCCGGATATGGCCTGGCAGGAGTCGCCTTCTGGTCCTTTCCCTTCGGACTCTCTCTCGTCCATCTCCCTTTTGACTTTAGTCTTTCTTGGGCCTGGTATGCATCGATTTCCCTCCTTTTAATGGGCGTACAGACCTGCTGAGGGATATTATAGTTTTCCTTAGGTGTGCATTCCCTTTGGGGAATGCTGTGCCTCTTCTGAGGGGTCTGGACCTCTCTCTTTGGGGTGTACCCCTGCTGAGGGATACTATAGTTCCTCTGAGGAGTTTTGTCTTTTCTCTTCCTTAGCTTCTCATTCAGTTTGGAACTCACTGAAAATGATGGGCACCCGGTCGGCTCCTTCACCGGGGCCCGCTGAAGTTTCCCGCCAGCTGTTTGGACTTTTCCTCAACTACCAGGCTTGGGCATACTCGCCTGAGATGTCCTTTTCCTCCAGATCTGAAGCAGGCTCTCTGTATTGGTTTCATAGAGCGGTTAGTGGTAGGGGTCTTTGGTGCCATGAGTGGTGAGACCTCTTCTGTCTGGGGTTTCACCAGACGAGTCATCAACATCGTCATCATCTCTAGTATTTCTTTCTGGGTCTGGAACAGCTCCTCCAGTCCAGTCTGACTTGTGGGGAAGTGGTGAATAGGTGAAGACCATGATCCCTGTTCAGTGCTTGCTGCCAGTACACTAAGCTCCCGAGTGTCTGAAGGGACATCTATCTGTTGTACTTTGGCACTTGTGGTGCTAGGAGATTGAAGTTTCCTCTGTTTTTGGTCCTTCTCAATCTCCATCTTATCTGCTTCATTCATTTTCTCAATGAGGACCTCATCCGGAGTTGAGGGATCTTCCAAATGCTGCTTCAGCTGTAGCTTGATGTAGTCACTCCTCAATCCCGTAGTCACAGATCTCCGGAATTTCTTTTGGACTAGCTCGACTCCAAAATGCTCCCCATTTCTTTCATCCTTGGATGTGGACAACAGGCGGTCCTTGAGCTCAATGGCCCGGAATAGGAAGTTCTGAGGAGTCTCTCCACTCTCCTGGGTCATATTTATCAGTCGATGAAATAACTCGGCGGCATCTTCCTCCTCATAATAGCTTTTCAGTATCCTCTTTAGCTGGTTCAGGGTCAATCCACCCTTCCTCTCTAACATGCCCCTGACACTTGAACCTGGGCTGATGGCATGGATTACAGCCTCTCTAATTTCAGATTCCTGATATCCTTTCTGTAACCCCAACTCTATTTGGTGTAGGAGGTTGGTGTAGGACAGTTTGTCCTTCTGCCCTCTTTCTCCTATCTGGCCATCAATGCGGAAATCCTTCCGGATGGTTACTTCCTGCAGGCGACCCTGAGCTCGTTTCTTCGGTACCTTCCCAGGTTTGGGCTTTATCTGACCATCTTTCTGATCCTCAGGACCGACACGTAACTCCTTAATGTGTTCAGCTATCATACTGGAAGTCTCCTGAAACCTCTCTTGTATGTCACGGTACTGTCGTTTCAGATCACTCAGCTGTTGCTCTGCCTGCGATTTAACAGCAGCCCCTGCTTTCCTGTCCAAGGGTTCTAACTGCTTCTGACTGGGATGTGTCAGGTGGAACTCAGTCTTTTCGGACAATTTTATACTGGCACCGTGGAAGTTTTCAGGGACATCCTGTCCCCACTCTATCAGTGCATAGGTGCAGTTGGTCCTTGAGTCTGGTCTCATTGCGACCACGTAAGCCTTTCTATCCGGGGACAATATTTGTACCACTTCTTTAATTTGTTTCTCTCTCCAGTCACTCCCTGGAAGTTCAATGGCCACGCTCGCTTCTGAGCGTGTCCCTTCTGCTTCGCACCATTGGACTACTTTGGTGGGGTCCATGCCGGCACTTCAGGCGTTCACCTGCTGTATCAGGATCCCGGACGAGAACCCCCACGTGTAGCGATACCTCCAACTAAGAAGGCCGCAGATTTAGTTGGGCCCTGAAGACAGCTCCGCCAACCCCCGGCAATATGCTCAACCCCCCCACTGGCACAGCTAGTAAGGGGAGATAGGACCGCGTGACCGCAACTTTAGGTGACGCAGTCCTATGGCAAACACACACAGTGATATACTTTAAAACTTCTATTAAAGTAAGTGAAACTGACACCAATGTACTTGACCTAGATATTTTACTGAGGCTAATGGGCAAGTAATAAACAACAGTATAACAAGTTGCAGATCCCTGCAATAAACAGTAATAAAGATAAACAGAGTAATCAGAATAATAAAGTATTGCTATGCAACTCTAGCACTGCCCTTTTACAGCTACTTCCCCTCATGGGTAGACTAACACCCAACAATGTCTACCTATGCAGTCAGGCCTGACTGATCTAAATGGAAGTTCAGTGAAACAATATTCGCTAGCAATCTTTTCGGTGGTGCACTTGAAGAACAATTTTGTAATCCCAACGAATAGTAAAGATAAAGTGTCTGTCTTTAACTACTTCCCACCCGGCCACTGTACATATACGGCCGGGTGGGTGCTCTCTCCTTCTGAGTGGACGTTCCTGAACGTCCTTCAGAAGGAGGGGGATCGCGCGCGCCGCGTTACCAAGGACCCGGTGCGCGTGCCCGGCGGCCGCGATTGCCGCCGGGCACCCGCGATTGCCCGGGAACCGAGCGGGGAAAGTGGATCTGTGTGTGTAAACACACAGATCCACGTCCTGTGAGGGAGAGGAGGCTGATGGTGTGTCCCTTGTACATAGGGACAACCATCGGTCACCTCCCCCAGTCAGTCCCCTCCCCCCACAGTTAGAACACATTGAGGGAACATATTTAACCCCTTCCCGCCCCCTAGTGGTTAACCCCTTCCCTGCCAGTCACATTTATACAGTAATCAATGCATTTTTATAGCAGGGATCGCTGTATAAATGTGAATGGTACCAAAAATGTGTCAAAAGTGTGCGATGTGTCCGCCACAATATCGCAGCCACAATAAAAATCGCAGATCGCCGCGATTACTAATAAAAAAAAAAAAAAAAAATGCTATAAAACTATCCCCTATTTTGTAGACGCTATAACTTTTGCGCAAACCAATCAATACGCGCTTATTGCGATTTTTTTTTATACCAAAAATATGTAGAAGAATACGTATCGGCCTAAACTGAGGAAAATTTTAATTGAAAAAAAAAATGGGTATTTATTATAGCAAAAAGTAAAAAATATTGTTTTTTTTCCAAACTGGACGCTCTTCTTTTGTTTATAGCGCAAAAAATAAAAACCGCAGAGGTGATTAAATACCACCAAAAGAAAGCTCTATTTGTGGGAAAAAAGGACGCAAATTTTGTTTGGGAGTAACGTCGCACGACCGTGCAATTGTCATTCAAAATGTGACTGCGCTGAAAGCTGAAAAAGGGCTTGGGCAGGAAGGGGGTTTTAGTGCCCAGTAGGGAAGTGGTTAAACAGCTCTCACCACCCGGACAAGTCCAAGTCCGTTTCCTCCATCGATTCGTCTAGGAACAGGAATCCACCGACATCCAAGTCTTCAATCCTTCTGGTGTACTGCAGCAAGGATGAGAAGATGTTTCTAAGGTTCTGCTAGGCTGGCAGAGGGCTCTTTGGAAAGGAGCACAAGGCCCAGGCTTCAGGCCTTGTGCACACAGCAGTTCAGCACAGAGATCCTCTTGCTAGGAGAGGGGTGTCCAAAGAGACCGAACAAACTCCACCTCCCCTTTATAAAGTCTGCCCCAGCAGTCTCTGTTCCGGAGCAATGTACCCTGGGTGCTGCAAGATGTACTGGGAGATGTAGTCTCTCTCTCTCCTCTGCTTTCACTTCCAGTAATGTCTCTTTACTTGCTCCCGACTCACCTCTCACCTGGAACTTCTTGTCTCTCTGCATTAAAGGGGAACACCCCGCTACACATGTAACTTCACTTTCTTGCATTATGACAACCTGAAAGCGTCCTGTACAGAACACTGTGTACAAAACCCCCAGAAATTATGAATCTTTTATTTTTCTTCAACAAAAATTAAATTTTGCTATAAATGGCACATTTTCATGTCTGACTAGCATATACCTTTAAAATAATACAAAATGTTGGAGACACGTTTAAAGGTTTGTGATTTGGGTGTTAGATGTTATGTGTATGTGTTTATGTGTGAGTATACGCTTGCTTTTTCTTGCAGGAATTGAAGGCACTGTCAAAAAATCTCCTGATAATAGAATATAGCCACTATAAAATTGAATGATATTTCTCTTTTGTGGAAATTGATTCTGCCAGGGAGCAAACATGAAATAGGTCGCAACACCAAAAGAAGTAATTGGCTTATATCAAAATATAACTTTCTTTTTAGAATGCAATCATTCTGCATGAAATTATGATTCTACTGTATATTGAGTTACTGCAGAATATTTATTTACTATGTGAATGTTTTGATCACATACAGATACACAATTTCTTCTCATTATGATAATCCCTGTACTACATCACATAAATTTTAGACACTCCAGACACTCAGGAACAATGCTGAGAGAATGACATGAGGCAGTAAATAGAAAACTTCCTTCTGCATAAAGAGAGCGCTCCATAAGGCCAGCTAATAAATCTTAACACAAAGCATGTTTGTGTGATAGCTATGTTTTTATGCATGCTGGTTGGGATTTTCAGTATGTTACAATGAATATCTATTTTTGCACCAAACATCTAATTTCCGTACACCCTACCTAAGTACTCATCTTAAAAGCCCTTGGCCCCAATGCAAGCAATGGACGGGCTCTTAGGAGGACTTATATCTATATATTGCAAATATCAAAATGTCTTAATGGGTGGATGTCAGCCTGGGAAGTTAGATGTTCCTAGTAAGGCTATATTTGCATGTAGACTTCCCAAGTTAACACCCACATGCTGCGTCTTCATGCTTGAGAGAACTAAGATCCAATAAGTGAAAAAGGTTCAACCAAGGATAGTAATGCTTGTGAGAAAAGAGCTAAATGATGCTAGGAAGTGTGGCAGGCTCTATCTGTCTTGCTTTGGCTTCTAATGCATAGTGTGAGAAGCAACCTAAGCCTGGCCATGTTTGGTTCAACCAGTTTAAGTTTGGTTGAAATAGACACATTCAGGAAGATTTTCCATGTAATGTTTGTTTATCGCTATCTCTGTCTTTCTGTAGGCTGGAACACTAGAGGGTGTAATACTGCATACTAAGAGCAAATGGAGTCCAAGCTGCAACCCTATTCATCATAGGAAAGGACTGGGGATCTTTCGCCTGGGGTCCGAATACAAACAAGTGGCTCTTTTATGATATGATAAATTTACATCTCAGCTTTCTTTGTGGTTCTTGGCATTTGGCTATATGCTATCTTAAAGCCAGAAAGGGAGTTTGAGCTGGAAGACTTTTCTCTGCCAGACATTGTGTTTGTAGGTCTGAATAAGTAGCAGGTTGCTATATAAAGTCCAACATGAATGATTAGGACATCAGCCGGAGAGGTTCCCCTTTGACTGATGTCTAAATAGTGAAGTATCGCCAATCCGGGCCACCAGTCCAACATATTTTAGTTGGCTAGAACCAGGGGACAAATTCTCACCTGTCCCATACCCTAGTCCAGGGGTGCCCAACCTTTTGAAGCTCGAGGGCCACTTAAACGACTTGGTAACTGATCACGGGCCACAATCAGCAGAGTGGGCGGATGGCAGGTCCGTGTCCGCTCTGCATACGCAGAGCGGACGTGGACACAGCCGGATCGGATTGGAGGTAGGACACAAGTCGGTTTACATCTGCCACTCCTTAGAGGTGAATGGAGGGTCCAATTGGGTTGGACTGACCGTGTGAAAGGAGCCCATGGCTGCTTTCACACTGATGTGCTGCGGTTTACCCGCACCGTGGGTGCAACCCAGTGTACCTTTGGCTTTTCTGCACTTTGCAATAGACTTCTATTATATTCTGCAGGTTTGGTGCCCTTTCAGAAAGCTCAAACTCGCAGGTAAGAACAGAAGTCTTCCGATCAGGCAGTTCTGGTCAGAGGTCACGGCCTTCATTAGTTCATTGACACATTTACCTAATGTCTGTAATCCTTTAAGGTGTTTACTGGGTTATATTGATGATGATAGTATATCCGAGAATACACGAACATTTCTGAGAATAGTATTGTTTTATGCTAAGAAAGCAATAACCTTCCATTGGAAGTCTCCATCCTTACCCACTATTGCCTTCTGGTTCACAAATATTAACCATGCTGTATCATTATACAAACTGACATATGAGGCTAGAGGGTGTCCGAAAAAAATTCAGCAAGGTTTGGGGCTACTGGGTTGATTCTGAGAGCACCGTCTCTCCTGCTCCTTAAAAATGTGACTGAATATTGTCTTCCTGATATATGCCAATTGTTTACCAGCTTTCTAAAAAACATTTTTTGCACTGTACTGGATTGGGCGATGTTCGCTCCATGTGTTTCTGTTTGTTGTCTATTGTATGTCTTGTTTTGAAAAAAAACTTAATAAAAAATGTACCTTTAAAAAAAAAAAGAACAGAAGTTTATGGCTCAGTGCACAACAGATTATAGCGCACACATTCAAGAATGACATTTATCCTGCAAGGCTAGTTAAAAACACCTGAACATATACATAAAAATATATACGGGGGTTTGGTCACACTATATGGTCATATAGTGCTAAGCCCACAAACTGCGACAAAGTACCCCGAAATTTGTGGGTCCTACCCTAGTAATAGAATGAAAGAACCTGCGTCTCAACCATGGGAGCCAAACTCCTCTATGTGGGAGAACTGAAGGGACTCCTCCTATGCACTGGTGGCCGCTAATAAGAGGTAATGAGGAGGGGGAGGGGTGCTCCAGCCCAAAAAAACCTGGTCAGGGTCTACTACAACACAAAAACTTATTTGGGGGGCACACCCTAAAATGCATTTAAATTCAAGATGGTGCTGCTATAAGACCAAAAGACAGTACAAAACAGATTATAGCGCACACATTCAAGAATGACATGGAACTTTGTCGCAGTTTGTGGGCTTAGCACTATATGACCATATAGTGTGACCAAACCCCTGTATATATTTTTATGTATATGTTCAGGTGTTTTTAACTAGCCTTGTAGGATAAATGTCATTCTTGAATGTGTGCGCTATAATCAGTTTTGTACTGTTTTTGGTCTTATAGCTGCACCATCTTGAATTTAAAACGCATTTTAGGGTGTGCCCCCCAAATATGTTTTTGTATGGCTCAGTGCAGGTGCACTTCTCTGCATCGGCGGATTAGTTTGAAAGCAGCCCAGTAACGACTGCAGAACAGATATGCCCATGTATACACTGTGATTTTAGTAATAAACTGACCTTTAATAACAATATTCTATTCTATTCCATCCCAGAGCAGGAGGTTGCGGGCCACATCAGAGGGCTCCGTGGGCCACATCAGAGGGCTCCGCGGGCCATTGGTTGGGCACCCCTGCCCTAGTCCCTCAATGATTCACCAATTGATGGAATTTGAAAAGTTATGATTACAGTCTTGCTGGAATGAGCAAAGGAGGCTATAAGGCAGAAGTACTTAAAGAGGAACTGCAGTCTGCTCACATAATTTGTAATAAAAACATCTTTACCATTCCGAAGCTTCCCTCCAACCACTTGCATATTATTTTATATATACTGTAATTCTGTGCTTGCCAAAAACAGGCGGTCCCCGGGTTACAAACATTCAACTTACTACTTACAAATGGAGGGAGAGAACAGAAGTGAGAGGAGATCTACCCCATGGAATAGAAATTCACTCCTGTACAAGTTATTATGGGAAAAAGGGGTCTCCACTGAAGCTTTATCACCAATCCTTGTTTCCACAACCCAAAATTTTCAAAATCCAATTGACATAGGGCTAGTTTACACTTGCTTCAAAACATGGTTTCGGACACACTTTGTTAAAGCTCTCTGAACACCAGTCAAAGCCCCTGTCACTAAATAAAATGGTTATCTAATGCCGCGTACACACGGTCGGAAATTCCGCCAGCAAAAGTCCGATGTGAGCTTTTGGTCAGAAATTCCGACCGTGTGTATGCTCCATCGGACTTTGAAATTCCGATCGTCTTTAGCAATTCCGACACGCAAAATTCCGACGCATGCTGGGAAACAATTTGACGCATGCTCGGAAGCATTGAACTTAATTGTCTTTGCTCGTCGTAGTGTTGTACGTCACCACATTCTTGACGGTCGAAAGTTCAGAGAACTTTTGTGTGACCGTGTGTATGCAAGCCAAGCTTGAGCGTAATTCCGTCGGAAAAAACATCCAAGGTTTTCCCGATGGAAAATCTGATCGTGTGTAAGGGGCATTACAGTCCTGTTTAAACCTGCTTTTGCTTGGTGCTTTGATGAGGCTTCAGTGGAGCTTCAATGGGGCTTCGGTGGGGCTTCGGTCGGGCTTCGATGAGGCTTCAGTGGGGCTTCAAGCGAGCTTTGCCATAGACTTCTATGGTAGCTTTGAAGAGGCCTTGAAGCACCACTGAGGCTACATGGGGTATAATTTTTGAAGCAAAGCCGAAGCAAAACAAAAGCAAGGTGTAAAGAGGACTGTAAGCAAACCATTTTATTTAGTGACAGGAGCTTTAACAAAAGCCTGTCCGAAGCCTTGTTATAGCCTTGTTGAAGCTAAAGCAAGTGTAAATGAGCCCATATGGACAGAAAGTGAGGTGAAATATTCAGAACAGGGGCACAGACAGCAAAAAATATTACAGGGGTGTTAGCCCTTCCCTATGCTATCCAAAAAACATAAAAATTAATCTTTTGGCTGGAGCTACAGTTAAAAAATTTACCTGTTCCGACTTACAAACAAATTCAACTTAAGAACAAACCTACAGACCCTAACTTGTTTGTAACCCGGGGACCACCTGTATGCTGCAAAAATCTCCCTCCACTGAGTCCATCCAATTTATCTGTGGGCAGCTGAAGCTGAAGCTGCTGCCTGTCCTCTTCCTGGATTTACACAGACACAAAGAGGCACACCTCTAGCTCTGCAGCTCTCATTGGCCCTCTTATGACTCCCGCCCCCCCTCCTGGCAAACTCTCACGAGAGAGAGAGAGAGAGCTGTGCATGATGTCATAAGCCTAGGCTTTTTACCAGATACGAAACAGGAAGTGGGCTGTATTAAAGGTATTTACTGGCAGAAAAAAATGTTTTACAAAGTTAAAACAACAAGGGCAGAAGATTTAATAGATGGAAAGATGAAAAAATTACATAAGTTATACTTTAAGGCTTTGTGTACACGGGACATTTTTACAACCTCTCCTGAACGATTTAACTTGACAGATAGTAACCCACGTTTAAAACGTCCGTTTTGCCGCGTTTACATGCCGCGTTTAGCAGCGCTTTGCCGCGTTTGCAAAAAAATATATATATATATTTTTTTAAATGCCCAAAAACTAAAAACGCCTATAAACGAAAAGGCTGCGAAACGCGGGTTGCCGTGTTTAGCTGCGTTTAGAAGCGTTTGGCGTCTGAAACGTCGGAAACTTTGGCTTCTGAACTAATTTTTTTGCCTTCAAAAAAAGGCCTATAAATGCAACTGCCTAAAAACGACAGTAAACGAACCTGTGTACATGGTCACATAAGATAACATTGAATGAGTTCAGGGGCAGTTGAAAAAAAGTGTCCAACTGCCTCTGAACGCCCGTTTAGCAGCAGCAGTGTACATGGGGCCTAACTGTAAAATCAAATTTTCTCTTCATCAGTTACATCTGACTGACAACATAATAAAATACTCAGGAGTCATGTCAAAATAGTCATTCAACAAAAGTACTTTCTGTAATTTTCTTGTGTTCTGAAAACGACTAAAGGGAGAATTTACAAATGTATCTGTAAACAACCCTCATAATAACATTGCATAGCAAAAACATTAAGGTCTATAATGCCAAAAAAGATACAGGAAAACAATGTGACAGTAATGATTACTTATTTAAATGGCCAGTCTGGCTAAAACAAATAATTCAGTTATAGGTGGAACCTGATGGCATGAGTCTCACACTGGCTTTATATATCTCTTGGAGATCCCACCCTTAAAATCTCCCTTTATTAGTTCCTGGCTTTATTCTTGCCCTGTTTGACATATAGGGGTTGATTTACTAAAGGTAAATGCAGTTGCTCCAGAGCTTAGTAAATGAGGTAAAGCTTCACTTTGTAAACAGTACCCAATCACGTGCAAGGAAAATAATAAAAACAGCTTTTTTCTCATCTTGAAAAACGGTCGTGTGTACGCGGCAATAGAGTTTCCCCACCCAACTTTGTGTGTCACCGCCCTTCCTGTTATATATCCTTTGTGTAAAATCAATCAAAAATCCAGCAGGGAGTGTGGGAAACCCTCATAAAGGCAACATCAGATGTGAAGACCCTACAGCTCAAGCGCAGAACCATCCTTACAAATATAAAAAAGAAGAGTACGTGGGTTAGCTACATAGATTGCAAATCTTATTCATCTTTGCCACTGTTACATTTTTCTAGATCCTCTTCAAACAACTTCCATCTCCAACCCCTTCTACCACGTCCATGGGGACCTGTATGGGGATGTGTGACTTGAAAGGGGAAAACTTTACAATGAACATTTAGATTTAATTTGGACTTTAGAAATGGGTTAGAAAAGGTTGTGGCAAAACAACAAATATTTGCTTGTGAAAAAGTTGTATTCTATCTCTTATATATCAGTGAATACTAACTATGCAGTCTCCTGGCATAAAATTACCATTAGGCCCCTTTCACACTACTGCGACTTCAAAGTCGCGCGACTTTGCCGCAATTCTCGCCCGCGATTTTGCCGCGATTTCAGGGAATGCCTGACTTATACGACTTGTCCCACGATTTGTGATGGCAAAGTAGCATGACAAGTCGTTTCCCATGATTTCCAATGACAACCATTCATATTAGTACGACTTCAAGTCGTTCCGACTTCAGAGTAGTCCCTGCACTACTTTGGTCCGATTTTGATGCCACTTACACAGGCATTCCCTGAAATCGCTGCGGCCGCGAATCGTGGCAAAATCGCGGCTGCAAAATCGCGGTAATATCACGCAAATTTGAAGTCGCAGTAGTGTGAAAAGGGCCTTAGGCTTCATTCACACAGTCGTAAAGAAATGGATATACAGTACAAGTGTTTTTAATTACGGATCTGAACACAGCAGCCTTGTTTTCAATGGGATCATTCACACAGGTGCGTAATCACGCACTGCATTCAGATCCGTGAAACCAAATCCAAAAATATGCCTCTAAGAACATGCGCTTTATGTGCATGTGTACTCATTTGTAAGCGCGTTAATTAAATCTAAACAAAGGGGGTAAAATAAAGTATCATAAAAACACATTATGTTTGCGTATGTGTCTTTACACGTTTAGACACATCTATACACAAGAATTTTACTGGTCATTAGGCAGGAACATTTCCTCTAGATAAAACATGAGTAATAACATCAGTAAAATTTTTACGACCTTGTGAATGAAACCTTAAAGTAATACACTGCTTGATTATACAATAAACAGTATGTACCAATCATGTAAAAAATCATGTAAACACAGCAGGAGTCTGAACTCTGACACGGCCAATAGAACATGATTATTCTACACAGACAACATGTATATATTATGCAAACACCTGCCATATTCCAGCTGGTTATTGATAATAAATGGGAGTCATCTGCACATGTAAGTCAACTGCTACAGTTAAAATACTGTAAATGCCCCGTGTGTAACCTGCATAATTGTCATACACATCATTAGCAAGCAAATTGGATTTTGATTGTCATAACTCTTATTAATTTTTTTTTTTTTTTACAATGATCTTTAAAACATTTACAGGACATTATGATATTCAACCAGTCTATAGGTACATACCTGTCAACATTTTTTTTTTTCACAAAGAATACTACTACTGACATGTTTTTATATTTATATATGTATATAATAAGGGCAATGGCTTGTGCTCTTAATCTCTTTGGAATTCTGTGGTTCTCTGCTTTCTGTGATAATTAATGCATCTTTGTAATGAATTTCTCTTTTCTGTATTCCTAAGGGGATTTGTAAAGCCTGAGGCTTGAATCTAACAGCGGGGTCAGGAAACTCGGTGTCATGCTCAATTGAATGTGTTTTCGTGATATTTAATTCCCACTTGTAAGGAGCACATACATTGCCATGTTCAGTGTGGCAGAAACACAGAATGACACCTAGAAACCAAGAATACAGAACCTTCCAAAGCCATCAAAGTGAACATGATTATTCAGCATAAAGTAATTAGTTAACCTAGACATTAATATTTAAAATGACATTGAACAGGGATAACATATCAGAAATGACAAAGATGCTTGTGTTTAGCAGGATATATGTAATCTATCTATAACCTTCACAAGACACCATTTTGGTATGACGCTTAGATTAGTTTCTGAAGAAAGGCAGCAAGGGATTGAAAACTTCCCCCCTCTACCCAAAACAGAAAAAAAATCAAGTTTTAATAGTTTACCACAGGAAATGTGTTCTACTGTGTTAGAAAAGTTGCTTGTTAGCTAGTTCTCAGGTTCCTGGTTTCATCTGAACTAGGGGTCAACGTATTTACATGCTTCATCATTTAAAAGAGGGTGGCCACAATCTGTTCATCACCTTTTTAACTTGTGCTGTCTGAAATTTCAAGCATACCTAGATATTCCTCTGCTATATGACTTATGTACTCCCTAATCTGATCCGGAAATCATACAAGACATGGCAGCAGGTGATTGGAACAGCAAGTAATCTACACCACAAGGTAGGTGATATAAGAGGTCGGCTAAGCACTTTCCCCGACCTGTTCATTCCCCGACTTAGTTGGGGTAGGAGGTACACTTTGGTGGGGATGGGTCAGCCACGCCTCATGACCATTGACCTCTGGGAACCTGCTTTCTGACCTTTGACCTTTGGGGGAGGTCCCTATTCCAATTCCTGAGTCCTAGCCTTATTCTTCAAGGGGAAACACTTTCTATATTATGCAATACAGATGTATTTTAATATACCTTGCTTGGCCTTAGGCTACACAAACTGATCTTTACTATGTTCTCCACATATTCCTACTAAGAAATGATTCCATTGCTCAACAAGTCAACATATCACCCATAAAGCTAAGTTTTATTAGCAGCTGGGGCATGACTTCCACTTCTCTCCAAGAATTTCAGGACTCAGAGTAATAAACATCAGCCTAGAACCTTATAACAATTTTCATTGAGGTTACCATTTGAAAAACATGTTGGTGTATACACCTGGTGGCCTTTTCTATTCTAACCTTCTTTTTCTGGTGACAACTGTTAAACTGTGTTTTCCCACACTTCTTTATCCAATAACAGTGGTGGCAAGGACAGCTAGTGGTGGCAAGGGCAGTATGTGTTCCCCAACGGGAACATGTATGGCAGGAAAAATTTGACTAATGTTCTTACCCTCCCCAACTATATCCAAGTTTTGTCTCCACTTCCACATTAAGTATTCAAGAACTTTTAAATATATAAATACCTATATGCATATTACCTACAATAATTATAGCAATACTCATTGCCGACGACTCCAGTGCACTTCATTCTATAAAGAGGTAGTTAAGTAATAAAGTTGAAGAGTATAATAGATTTGAAATTTCAATATTGTTAGCATATGCCTAATTGATTTTCACCAGCATTAAAAATTATGAGTCAAAGCACATCTGGTATTTCATCATGGCAGTTAACACTCTCTAAGGAAACATTATTTCAGTACAGTAGAGCATCTGTGCAAAGGGGTAGGCAGCACAGAAAACACACTACAATTATTAAGCAATTATGATCTGATCCAATAGATAAAGGTATTGATGTGATGGGTTTGCAAAATTCCTGGATTCAATCCCTCCGTCTTTATCTTTACCCAACAAAAGCACCTGTCATTCTCTGTGGCAGTAGGCTTGTTATACAGCAGCTAAAAAGACTTGGAAGACTTGTTTATATATCAATCTCATATAAGATCTTTGGTTTAGTCTTAGTCTGCACCTTTTTTATTATTAGGAAGGTGTACAGGAATATTGATATAGGAAGTGTAGCACACAGACCCCTATTCCTCACCTTTGGCTCACTTGTAGGAAAAGGGGCACACCATGCCACAAGCCCGTACCCTCCTGTGTGAAGAGGTTGAGCGGTGTAATGTACCTGGGTCTCTATGGTCAGGTTCTCCAAAGAATGGTTCCCGTCTTCACTGCAATAAAGACAAGTCTTTATTCCCCAATAACTCCAAGGTCCACACCAATTGCAACTCCAACGTAGAGTTTATTTTTCTCTTATGCATAGTCATCTAAATAGGAAAGGTTGGAGGAAGATCAGGACAGCAAGAGGTATTGGAGTAGGTCCAGGCACAAACGAATACTTATTCACTACCCATATCTTCAGGTAGACTCAGTTCATCCGGATAGTCTCCCGTTAGAGTGGATCCTAGCAGCCGGAGTGATACTTGAATTAGATTACACACAGTCTCTGCACAAACTCTGCCACAGATCTGGTGAACTTTAGATTCCTGCCACAGACCTGATGGACATTAGGTCTCTGCCACAGACCTGGTGAACGATGGTTTTGGTATTAGGCCTCTAACGGGAAGATGACATCCCTCCACAGAGTTACCGGGCCCCTTCCTTCACTGTGATCTCTCACCAGTCCCTCGGAACGGTCCTCCCCCGGCCTCCTCTTCTAGATACGGGTCTCCTCGCAAGGCACTGTGGGATTCCTCCCCCCTCTGTGGGCTCCAGCCGAAGGTGCTGGACCTAAGGCCTTCAGTTGCAGCCCCAGGGCTAAAAGGTGCCTGGGACTGATCCACCAGTGTACCGAACTAGGAACTCCACCCCAGCGCTAAAAGGTGCCTGGGGTGGCCACGAACAGGACAGCACACTCCCGGGGTCGGACCCCCGGGAACTCACCCCTTACAGACAGGGTCTGCCCCTTTTATATCCTCTCCCAGCATGCACAGCAGGCCGACACGCCCACCACACCACCGCCGAGAGGCGACATCCAAGGCACAGCACTGTACCAGCGGTTCAACCCTAGCCGCCGATGGCAGCGCCATCAACAGGCCACAGGGAACTATACACCAGTATCCCACCTGTAATGTGAAAAAGGGTTTACAGAACCCTATCAAATAGTGTGCTTGAGTATAACTACCAATAAAACATTTCCCTTAGATTTAAAGCCCCCGCTACAGAAGTATTATTTCTAAACAAAATCTTCAAAGGATGAGGTGTATTTTCAAGGTGTATTTATTCTTTTGCCCACTGTCTTTCAAAAAAGTGATGTGCTTAGTGCAAAATGTGTCCGAATAGAACCTGATCCTGTTGGTTATTTTAATAAAGGAAGTATATTATTTTGCATTTTGGTGTGTGGTATTCTTGTTGTCGCTACGATTGGTTGCTTCGGAGAAGGCGGGACAAGCCAACACCTGAGATGTGATTGTAGAGTTTGAAGCCTGATCTACCTGGAGTGGCATGCAAAATATTTGACATCAGTTATAATCATAACCTTTGATATAATTTCTAATGGACACTCCGGAGGAAGCAGGGAAATGAATGGAAATCTAGCCTGCAGATTATGCTAAAGCCAATTCAGTTTTGAAAAAGAAAAAAGACAGCACCTGCTTCCTTATCTTTATCCTCTCAAACTTTCAGGTCCAGGTTCTTAAGAGGGCCCATGCCTTAGGACAATAACCCCATTGCTCTTATCTAAGCCCAGTTAGTACAGGTGAGCATCAGCAGATGCAAAGGCCTTTAAATTTGCTCCTTTGTAAATGACCTCTTTTTTTAATTTATACTGAAAGACCTTCTTTGATTTCCCAAACCTTCTTGGGTGAAATATACTTCTCCTTCAACCTATTATTGAAAAAAATATACATATTTTATTTAAATATGTCGTAGAAAAAATGGCAATTTTGCTCAGGGCATTTATATCCCAGTAAGAAACTGTAGGTAAAATAGTAACTCGCAGTGAATTAGGTGGGTTGCCATGGGACTGAGGTATAATTAGAGGACAATAAGGGTATTGGGAGAGCCAGTCCTTGAACATGATGTACAATATCATATATCTAATGTTAGTATCATAAAAAATGCTGATCATAGCAGGCTAATCATTTTTAAAACAACAATTAACAGAGCACAATAAAATGTTTAGTAGTATAGGATTAATGCTTAATAATATACAGAAACAATACTGTGTTTCATTAGCTTCAGTATAACTGTATTTATTGCAGGAAATAATTATCATGATATATATGACTTATGTATATGTGAATTAATTACACATAATTAAAATTGCTCACACTGGTTTCCGCTAATGATCTCCTAATTAATTGAATAAAACCACGTTAATGCTTCCTATTTTCTCTGAATGAAAAAGTACAAAACCGAAGAGAGGACATTAATTTTCCTAAGTCTTGCCGTCAGTTCCAGCTGGAGAACTGAAACATCGTTATAACACTGCAGAGCTTACATTATTGTTGTAAATTATATTTAAAAGGCAGAAGGGATAAAATACTGTTATGTTGGTCATGGTACCTACAAAGCTTGCATCATATGTCCCAGGCATCTCCCCTAAGTGATTTAGGAGCTGAGGACAGGAGGGCACAGATTTCCACATTTGGTGGCCATGCCCAAGGGTCAACTTTTGGATCTGAGTTTATAATTTTATATTTTCTCTGACCCAGACCCATCTCAAAAACTCCCAATCTCAAACCCTACTTGGCCGACCAGTAGCGGAGGTCCCAAGACACATCAACAAAACTGATTTTATTCATATTCTTGACCACCAGGATAGCAATTGCTAGATCATTGATGTCCTCTCTATCCTGTTCTCACTGATACACTTAAAGCTATCAGGTATAATGATAAATGAATAAAATTTCCCTATTTGAAAAAATATGGGACCCTTGAATACGTTACTTTTCAAAAGAACATTGTGTCAGAACATTTGGGGTTAAAAAGAATTACATATAGGCCTTTATATTATGCATGTTATGTATTTTTCATATGGTTCATATTCATGTATATTATGAGCGAGAGGACAGCCATTTTGTCTCTAAAGTTAAGCTCATAGCTCATGATGTGCTGTGAACAATACTACAGCCACCTTGGTTTCTACTTTCTCTTTAAGGGGTTAACCCACATTTGTATGTTTAAATGTATTTCCTGTCTCACAAGAAGGCATTGTTTTTCTGTATCTCTTTCCCAGACCATAAACTCAAAGCTTTTGAACATTTAAGAAAATATACCAGCCTCCCCGGGTGGTAATTCAAAGGTTTGACACTTAGAGACATGGGGGGTATGGATACGGGCTAGCACATACTGTGTATTATTGTATTTACATAACGAGATCAAAAGGTCCAATAGAACCGACTCCTAACAAGTTGAAAGGTCCTTTCAGCTCCCAAGAGGCCGTGGTTGTCGTGCAGGGCGACCAGGACGGTCTCTCGATGTTTCTCGGGTAGAAACAGTTGCCACTTGTCTTCTAGGTCATCAGAGGGGCCTCTTCGGTAGACCACTCCCTGATGCACCTGGAGCCTGTCCCACTCCTTCCTTAACAAGCGAGCTTCCTTTGAAGGGTGACGCAAGAGTCTATCTGGATCCTGACTTTCCAGGGCCTCCAGGACCAATCTCCCCATAGGGTCTTCCAATTGGTCACATCTCAACTCCTTTTAATGGGTGTACATACCCACTGAGGGACATTATTCTTTTTTTGGTGTACATTCCCGTTGGGGAACACTACGCTTCTTCTGTATTTCTCATTCAGTTTGGAGCTCACTGTGGAAGATGGGCACCCGGTTGACTCCTTCACCGGGGCCCTCTGAAGTTTTCCGCCGGCCTGCGATTATTCAGCTTCTTTTTCTTGCGACTGGAACACACTTTTGCGACATGGCCAACTCCTCCGCAGTTGAAACAAGTCTTATCCCCCCAATCTTGTATGGAAGCGGGCGCTGAGGCATTTGGGAACAGTTCCTTCTTTGGTCCTTCCCTTTCTAGTACCCGTAAATCCTTTGCCATCAAAGAGGTCAACATCTCCAATACCTGTTACATCTGTGACTTCAGGGTGTCCACCTCTGAGTCTCTTTTGGGGGTTGTGGCCGACCTGACCATTACCACCGGAGGGTTGGTTGGTTCGACTGGTTGGCTCCTCCTCTTGTCTTCCAACATAGCCTCTTCTTCTCTAACCACTCGGATTAAGTTGGGGTATTCCAGGCTCTTCCCTTCCTGTCGGGTGCGTAGCACTAATGCGACGGGATCCCGGGGTTGAGCTCCCCTCAACACCTGCTGGACACGGGCCTCATCTACTCTCCTTGGGTCGATCCCTTTTTTTAGTATAATCTTATGCAGGATCTTATCCAGACGTCTCATGAACTCTGACAGTTTCTCTCCCGTCTTTTGGTAGCAGTGCTCCAGCTGGTAAGTGAGCTCAGTTACTTTTTCCGTTCCGCCGAACACATTCTGCAGAATGTCCAGATAATCCTGTGCATCACAGTCTTTCTTGCTCAGCTTAAGGTTGCGTATGGCCTCCAGAACAGGCCCCTTCAAACTCTCAGTGATTCTCTGTTTTTTTAAGTGTTCTGGGACTTCCCATTCCTCTATTGCCTGAGCAGCGCCGTCTAGCCACTCCTCAAATCCCTCTTCTCCCGAAGGTACAGGTTTCCTTCCAGAAAATATCCTGAGTTTTCTGTATCCCGACATCGGGTAATCTGCAGGATCCTTCTTACACTGGGCTACAATCTCCCCTAGGACAGCGCATAATTTTGCGCTAAGGGTGTCCGGTGGTGATCCGGGACTCCCTGTACCCTTCTGCTTTCCTGCTTTAGGGGATGGCGGTGGAGATATTTGTGGAGGTGATGGTTTTGGTGTTTGAAACCATTCTCCCTTATGTGGCAGCGCATGTATCAAGTTATAGGTCTGATCGTCCATTGTTTGTATGTTTGGACTTTTGAAATGCTCTGGTATTTTGTTCTTCCATTCTACTAATGCGTGGGTAAGCAAGGAATTTGACCTTACATCCGTCACCCATGCTTTCTGGCATGGCGATAGTGTCAATATTAACTGCTTTATCGCTCCTTCCTGCCAAATCCCCGGGAGTTCAATAACTACTGCCGCGGCTGAATCGGCGCCAGCCACTGCGCACCACTGCTCTACTTCCAGCGGGTCCATGCCGGTACTTTTTGGCATGTTACTTGCTGTATAAGGATCCCGGACAAGGCCCCCACGTGTAGCGCTACCCCCAGTTAAGAGAGCCGCTGGTTTTCAGTTAGTTCTTGCCCTGTATACAGCACCGCCAACCCCCGGCAATCTACTCAACCCTCTATGGCACAGTTAATCTAGGGAATGTTTCCTTCATATAATTCTATACCTGGTTTTACACAATCTCACAGCAGGGTAGGCAGATAATATGCAATAATAAACACTGATTCAGGAGTGGTAAACTATATCGGATTTACTTAAGTATAAAAGGTATAGGTTGAACATAACACATAGCATACATGCAGAGCCCTGCAGCAATAAACCTACTAGTCAGTGATAGTGCAGAGTGATCACACGCCACGTGCAGCTATCTTCTCTATGAGCAAAGTGGCGCACCAACAAAGTTTTAAACCCCTGGTTATGCCTGACTCAGACAAAGCTCAGTCTCTGTGAAAACAACTCTTCTCATGCAGATGAACGGTGGTGCACATTCAGGAACAGAATTTGTAATCCATTAACGATTAATAAAAGAGGAGGGATAATAACTACAGCACGATAGGGCAAGGCAGTCACTAGGCCTAATCAAAGTACAAGTTAAATAAGTGAGCAGATGCTCGCTCACCCCTCCGGACGCGATCCCAGTCCGGGGCTTCCACCACTGTGTTTCCACCCACAGTGTCGGCAACGGCAGGGTCTCCGGTCCTACTGATGTCAGCAAACTCGACAGGAAATCAGGTACCACCCAGGCTCAGCAGTGGGGTGGAAGGCTCTTCGGAAGGTATGCAAGGCCCAGGCCTCGGGCCTTGTACTGCAACAGATCCGCACAGGGAGTCCTATTGATTGCTGCGCGGTGTCCAAAGAGGCCGACCCTTGCCTCGCCCTATTCTTTTATAGCTCCACCCATGAGTCTCTGAGGTGGCCAAATGCACCCTGGGTGCCAAACAGGGTTCTGGGTAACATAGTCCATAGGGCCTTAAAGAAGACCCAGCTACACATGCATTTCTGTATATATTATTATTTATTAATTTGATTCATTAATTTTTCACTCATCATGTTGGTGGATTCATCTTATTACTTCATTGTTTATTTTTACATTTTATTAACATAAGAGTTGTTATATGTGTAGCGGGGTATTCCCCTTTGGTACCGAGAGACTACATTTCCCAAGGACTGCTGGGGCGGACTTTAGAAAGGGGAGGCAAAGTTTGTTCGGTCTCTTTGGACCCTCCAGCCGATCAAGCAAGAACTTTCTTCCAAAGAGCCCTCCGCCAGCCTAGCGGAACCCTAGAGACATTTTCTCATCCTTGCTGTATTACACCAGGAGGACCGAAGACTAGGATGTCGGTGGATCCATGTGCCTAGACGAATCGACGGAGGAAGAGGACTGGGACTGGTCCGGGTGGTGAGAGAGCACTTGCTCTTAGACAAATACTGTATCTTTACTACTCGTTCGGATTACAAAGTTTGTTCATCAAGTGCACCGCCGAAAGATTGCTAGTGAAGATTGTTTTACAGAACTTCCATTTAATTCAGTCAGGCCTGACTGCGTAGGTAGACATTGCTGGGCGTTAGTCTGCCCACGAGGGGAAGTAGTTGTAAAAGGGCATCACTAGAGTTTCATAGCAATACCTCATTATTCTATCACTCTGTTCATCTTTAATACTGTTTATTGCAGGGATCTGCAACTTGTTATACTGTTGTTTATTACTTGCCCATTAGTCTCAGTAAAATATCTGGGTCAAGTACATTGGTGTCAGTTTCAATTACTTTAATAGAAGTTTAAAGTATATCACTGTGTGTGTTTGCCATAGGACTGCGTCACCAAGAGTTGCGGTCACGCGGTCCTATCTCCCCATTACTAGCTGTGCCACGGGAGGATAGAGCCGATTGCCAGGGGTTGACAGCGGTGCACTACAAGGCCCAAATTAGTACCAGTGTAAAAAATAACAGTGCAGCGCAATAAATGTCCATATGTAGATGAACTAAGATGATAAATAAAGCGATCTTCATACAATAAGTGACTGGTCCATCCAAAATAAGGAAAACCTGCTTACCGGAACAGATGGACCTATTGAGTGAACAAGAGGTCAGGTACGCTTAATTCCACCATGAGGGGAAGTTAGCGTCTGAGTCAGCTGCCACACCACGCACACTCCCCTGGAAGGGTTGTATGTGTTACTCAGCTACACTCTGTGACTATCAGCTGCTGCACATTCTGGACTGTCTCATTGATTCTCCTGATCTTGCCACAGCACTACAGCATTAGTGGTCCTGTTTTTTGTTTATTTATATCTGTTTTATGTTACCTTTTTGGACTATTAAAAGCAGTCTACACTTAGAGTGTCTCCATACCCCCCCTTTTTTTCTTCACCACATCTTCATCTGATGCTGAGCCTACTACTTTGCTGGATCCTTTCCATTGGAGATCTTCTTCCCCTCATGGTGGAATTAAGCGTACCTGACCTCTTGTTCACTCAATAGGTCCATCTGTTCCGGTAAGCAGGTTTTCCTTATTTTGGATGGACCAGTCACTTATTGTATGAAGATCGTTTTAATTATCATCTTAGTTCATCTACATATGGACATTTATTGCGCTGCACTGTTATTTTTTACATGTCTTTTTTGGTTATTGTGTGATCTACCTGTTGGTGTCCAGCTGCATTGTTTTTTCATTTAGTCATATGTGCACTGATTGTATTCTATATTATTTCCAAATTAATACCAGCAGCCCTTTTAACTGGGGGTATCGCTATATATGTATTATAATTTCTTATCACTCATACAGACTCTTATCACTTAGTGACCGTTCTTATTCGCACTGCACTTTTACCAGTTATTATGCTTTCCTTTTTCCTTTTCTCTTCTTGTCTTTCCCCTAGTTTATTCTCACTTAGGTCTAGGTTACTTGCCAACGTGGGCTATGGTTTACACCTCCACCATACTGATTGCCACTAGTGATGAGCCGAACACCCCCGGGTTCGGTTCGCACCAGAACCCGCGAACGGACCGAAAGTTCGCACGAACTTTAGAACCCTATTAAATACAATGGATGCGAATGTTCGAAATCTAAAGTGCTAATTATAACGACTATTATGCATGTTATTGTCCTAAAAAGGGTTTGGGAACCCGGGTTCTGCACCAGGGGACATATATCAATGCAAAAAGAAGTTTTAGAAACGGCCGTTTTTCTGGAGCAGTCATTTTAATGATGCATAAAGTGAAAAAAAAAAGTCAAATATTCCTTTAAATATCGTACCTGGGGGGTGTCTAAAGTATGCCTGTGAAGTGCCACGTGTTTCCCGTGTTTAGAACTATCCCTGCACAAAATTACATTTCTAAAGGAAAAAAAGCCATTTAAAACTGCTTGTGGCTTTAATGTAATGTCTGGTACCGGTAATATGGATGAAAATCTTTTAGGAAAATGGCATAGCTACCCCATCACACACCCCCCCCTACCCCAGCCCATTACCAGCCCCTTTGGGTCTTGTATGGATATTAAGGGGAACCCCACACACAAAATAAAAAAGGCCCTATATGCTCTGAACAGCCGTATACAGGCGGTGCATACAAGTCAGGGACTGTAGGTTTGTTCTTATGTAGAATCTGTTTGTAATTTTGAACAGGTACATTGTTTAAGTGTAGCTCCAGCCAAAAAATATATTTTTAAGCTTTTTGGAAAACATAGGGAAGGGTTATCACCCCTGTAACATTTGTTTTGCTGTCTGTGCAGTGTGCACCTGTTCAGAACAGTTCACCTCACTTTCCGTCCTAATGACAAATGTTTTTTGAAAATTTGGGGTTTTTATTGAAACAAGAATTGGTGATAAAGAATCAGTTGAGAGGAGACACTTTTTTCCCATATTAACTCTTACAGGAGAGAATTTGCCTTCCTAGGGGTAGATTTCCTCTCACTTCCTGTTGTATCCTTCCGTTTGCAAGGAGGAGTCGTTTGTAAGTTGGATGTTTGAAAGTAGGGGCCTGCCGTATATACTCAGCTGAAATTTGCCCCTTACATGTTGGTTTTGCCACAACACTGTGAGCCCTCACAGTTACTATTGGTGGGCGCATGAATGGGCCCTGCTGTGAATTATTAGATCAAGAATTGTAATTGCATGCCCCTGTTGAACAGGGGCTGAAAAATTGGGCCTTTGGTGGTGGTGGTGGTGGTGGTGTTGACACAACACTGTAAGGCCTCACAGTTAGTCTTTGTGGGCGCAGGAATGGGCCCTGCTGTGAATTATTAGATCAAGAATTGTAATTACATGCCCCTGTTAAACAGGGGCAGAAAAATTGAGCCTTAGGCACTGGTGCCACAACACTGCAACCCCTCACAGATACTGTACTTGGAGCACAGCAATGAGCCCTGTTGCAAAGTATTGCATCAAAAATTGTAATTACACGCCCCTGTTAAACAGGGGCTGAAAAATTGGGCCTTAGCCACTGGTGCTGGTGCCACGACACTGCAACCACTCCCAGATACTCTAGTTGGAGTGAAGGAATGAGCCCTGCTGCAAAGCATTGCATAAAAAATTGTAATAACACACCCCTGTCAAACAGGGGCTGAAAAATTGGGCCTTAGCCACTGGTGGCGGCACCCAGAAACAAAAATGTTCTTCCAAGCTATCATCGTCAATCGGATCATTGAGGAGGAGGAGGATAGTCAGTCAACATAACAGGACAAACTCTCAGCATCAGCATCAGTCTTGAAGGGATGTGACATTTGAAAATATATTAGTCTGTTATATCAGCTTCAGGTGTTTGGTAGCTGGTGGTGATCCAAGACTGGTTCATCTTTATGAAGGTCAGTCGATCAACAGAGTCGGTGGACAGGCGCACCCTGTGATCCGTGACAAATCCTCCAGCAGCACTGAATGTGCGTTCTGAAAGAACGCTGTATGCAGGACAGGCCAGTAGCTCAATTGCATACTGTGCAAGCTCTGGCCAGTGATCCATCCTCAAGACCCAGTAAGCCAGAGGATTTTCGGTGGGGAAGGTGTCCAAGTCTGACCTTGCCTCTAGGTATTTCTGAACCATGTATATCAGACGCTGGCGATGGTTGCTGGAACCGATCATACCTTGGGGCTGCGGACTAAAGAATTGTCTGAACGCTTCGGTCAGACGGCCACCTTCCCCACCACTCCTTCTTTGACTGACCGAAGCCTCAGCAACTCGTTGTCCAGGACCAGGAGTTTGTAACCTCCCAGTCTCTGGGAACGCGTTGCACAGACCTTTCTGCAAGGCCTCCCGGAGTTGTCTCATCCTCTGCTCCCTCTGCGATGGTAACATAAGGTCCGCAACCTTACCCTTGCACCGTGGATCAAGGAGAGTGGCCAGCCAGTAATGGTCCCTCTCCTTGATCCGAAGAATACGAGGATCCTTCCGCAGACTTTGCAGGATCAGGGAGGCCATGCAGCGTAGGTTAGCTGAGGCATTCAGTCCGGAGTCCTCTGGGTCACTAAGGACGACATGATCCGCAGCCACCTCCTCTCAGCCACGTACAAGTCCACTGGTTCCTTGGGACTGTAAATCATCCCTAAAAGACTGCTGCTGATGATGCTGAGTGCCAGGCTCCACCTCCATGCTGACACAATCCTCCTCCTCCTCTTCTTCCTGTGCGATGGGTGGGACAGAAGGAACACTGTCTGGGTAAAGGGGGCCTTGAGAGGCAAGGAAGTCCTCCTCTTCCTGCCTCTGTTCTGCCTCAAGTGCCCTGTCCATTATTCCACGCAGCGTATGTTCCAACAGGTGGACAAGAGGTACAGTGTCACTGATGCATGCACTGTCACTGCTCACCATCCTCGTGGCCTCCTCAAATGGTGCCAGGACAGTGCATGCATCCCTGATCATGCCCCACTGGCGTGGTGAAAAAAAACCCGAGCTCCCCTGACCCTGTCCTGGTGCCGTAGTCGCACAGGTACTCATTGATGGCCCTCTGCTGCGTGCGCAGCTGCTGCAGCATGGCCAACATTGAGTTCCACCTGGTGGGCATGTCACATATAAGGCGGTTCTTGGGCAGGTTCAACTCCTTTTTTAGCTCAGCCAGGCGAGCACTGGCATTATAAGATCTGCGGAAATGCACACAGACTTTCCTGGCCTGCCTCAGGACATCCTGTAAGCCCGGGTACCTGCCCAAGAACCGCTGCACCACCAGGTTAAGGACGTGAGCCACACAGGGTACATGGGTCAGTTGTCCCTGTCGGAGAGCGGAGAGGAGGTTGGTGCCATTGTCGCAAACTACCATTCCTGGCTTAAGCTGGCATGGCGTCAACCACCTCTCGGCCTGCCCCTGCAGAGCAGACAGAACCTCTGCCCCTGTGTGGCTCCTGTCCCCCAAACACACCAGCGCATGCACGGCATGGCATCTTTTTGCCTGCGTACTTGCGTAGCCCCTTGAACGCCTACGGAGCACCGCTGGTTCCGAGGACAAAGCACAGGAAGAGGCCACGGAGGAAGAAGAAGAGGAGGGGGTGGAGGACAGAGGTGTGTCACAACCAGTAGTAGCATTTTGGAGGCGTGGCGGTGGAACAACCTCCAACACTACTGCACCTTGTCCTGCATCCTTCCCAGCTGCCAAAAGAGTGACCCAATGGGCCGTGAAAGAAAGGTAACGTCCCTGTCCATGCCTGCTGGACCATGAGTCAGCGGTAATATGCACCTTACCGCTGACCGCCCTGTCCAGCGAGGCCAAGACATTGCCTTCCACATGCCGGTAGAGAGCCGGAATCGCCTTCTGTGAGAAAAAGTGGCGTTTGGGAACCTGCCACTGAGGAACCGCACATTGCACAAACTCACAGAAGGGGGCCGAGTCTACCAACTGAAAAGGCAGCAGTTGAAGCGCTAGCAATTTAGCCAAGCTAGCATTCAACCGCTGGGCATGTGGATGGCTGGGAGTGAACTTCTTTCGACGGTCCAGCAGCTGGGGCAGGGAAATTTGCCTGCTAGAATCGGACGTTGGTGTACTGCTAGCAGAGTGCCCGCAAGTACTGTGACACACCTAATTCTACACCTTCATTCGTCAAAGAGCAGGTTTCAGAGAGGACTGAAGGTATAGTGGGGTTGGAGATCCCAGCTGATGCGGTGCAAGGAGAGGTCCGCTTTGTTCTTTGGTGTGGGTCTTTAAGGTAGGCTTGCCAACGAGCTGCATGGCAGGTCAACATATGTCTGGTCAAGCATGTGGTGCCCAAGCGGGTGATGTTTTGGCCACGCGATATACGCTTGAGACATATGTTGCAAACAGCAGCTGTGCGATCTGATGCACTCGACTCAAAAAAGGCCCACACCAAAGAACTTTTTGAATAACGGGCAGAGGCAGCGCCCTGCACAGGCGGAGCTCTGCGGTGTGATTCCGTCGGTGTGCTGCCCTTACGCTGGCCCCCCGAGGGCATCCTGCCTCATTGGAGATGTGCCTCCTCCTCATCCTCCTCCTCCTCCTCATCTCTCCTATTAGGCACCCACGTGGAGTCAGTGACCTCATCATCCCCTCCCTCCTCATCACTGGAGCCAATCTGGCAGTATGCTGCAGCTGCTGGAACATGACTGCCAGATTGGTGTCCTTCTTGAGCATCCCCTCTCTCTGCTCTCACGCTACTGCCTTCCTCTAGCTGGGTATCATCATCAGACCCTTCGAAACGCTGGGAATCCTCCTGGAGCATGTACCCAACACTGTGCTCAAACAGTTCGAGGGACTCCTCAGGAGGACATGGTTGGTCTAGGGAAGGAGTGACTGATGATGACATTGATACCAGGCAAGAGGACGCTTTGGCAGCTTTGCCAGTACCCTGAGCCTGGGTGAGAGAGGATGAGGAGGATGAGGAGGGCTTGGTCATCCACTCTACCAAGTCTTCGGCATGATGCGGCTCAACACGTCCAGCTGCCGAAAAGAAGGACAAGCGTGTCCCATGGCCACGTGCTGATGGCGATGCACCGCGTCCACGACCAGCACTGTTGTCTCTAGACACAGAGCCTGCTTGCCCTCTTTTTTTGGCTCCTGACTGTCTGCCTCTCCTTGTTTGCCTTCCAGACATTCTAATGGCCTGCAGGGAAATGGGAAAAGCAGCAATACAGGCTAAGTTAAGGTGTAAAATGGTCAGGAGGCACACTCCGCCCGCTGTAAGTGCCGCAAAATCCTGTTTGTGTAACACACCAGGAAAAAGCAGCAATACAGGCTAAGTTAAGGTGTAATATGGTCAGGAGGCACACTCCGCCCGCTGTAAGTGCTGCAAAATCCTGTTTGTGTAACACACCAGGAAAAAGCAGCAATACAGGCTAAGTTAAGGTGTAATGTGGTCAGGAGGTACACTCCGCCCGCTGTAAGTGCCGCAAAATCCTGTTGGTGTAACACACCAGGAAAAAGCAGCAATACAGGCTAAGTTAAGGTGTAACATGGTCAGGAGGTACACTCCGCCCGCTGTAAGTGCCGCAAAATCCTGTTGGTGTAACACACCAGGAAAAAGCAGCAATACGGGCTAACTTCAGGTGTATAATGTGCAGGAGGCTTAGCAACAATGACACTGACACTGTCCCCTGCCTATCCTTCTCTCTCCCTGCACACAAGGTTTATCAAAGTATATGACACTGACACTCTCCCTGCCTATCCTTCTCTCTCCCTGCACACAAGGTTTAGCAAAGAATATGACACTGACACTGTCCCCTGCCTATCCTTCTCTCTCCCTGCACACAAGGTTTATCAAAGTATATGACACTGACACTCTCCCTGCCTATCCTTCTCTCTCCCTACACACAAGGTTTAGCAAAGAATATGACACTGACACTCTCCCTGCCTATCCTTCTCTGTCCCTACACACAAGGTTTAGCAAAGAATAGATTTGACAAGATTTGACACTGTCCCTGCCTATCCTTCACTTTCCCTGCTCCGGAACACACTACACAAGGCCGCCGCGCTGGCGGCCTTTTATAGTGTGGGGCGTGTACTAAACCCCCTCAGCTATAATTGGCCACAGGCATCCTGCCTGTGGCCAATCATTGCTCTCCTCACTGCCGGCGCTGTGATTGGCCAAGCATGCAGGGTCACAGTGCATGCTTGGCCAATCACAGCGCCGGGATTACACTGCGATGGCGCAGTGTATTGTGGGCCGTTCGCGTCACTCGAATTTGGCGCGAACGGCCCAAATCGTTCGTTGTTCGCCGAACGCGCGAACAGCCAATGTTCGAGTCGAACCTATGTTCGACTCGAACACCGAGCTCATCCCTAATTGCCACATACCTTTTTGCAACAGGCGTTTATCCTACTACTCAACTTTGCCACTTCCGTTTATCTCAGACATGTTTTACTTTTTATTTATTTTTTATTTTTTTAATATGTATGGTGCTAGAGCACATAAAAAAAAAAAATTATGTTAAAGAGAAGAGGCAAAAGGCGTATGTGCATTAGGGATGAGTTTTGGGTTCAGTGCTACCATGGGTTTGAGATGATACCTTTTAGCTTGCAGTGATTAGAGCTCTTCAGGCATTTGTTGCTGGCAGTCCATTTAAGAGCTGCATTTTTTTCGCAACACCTCACTACATCCTTTAAAAAATATATACTGTGTACACAAAACACAGCACACCCTTACGTCAGGTACACCACTAGTGATGAGCCGAACACCCCCGGGTTCGGTTCGCACCAGAACCCGCGAACGGACCGAAAGTTCGTACGAACATTAGAACCCTATTAAATACAATGGATGCGAACGTTCGAATTCTAAAGTGCTAATTATAACGACTATTATGCATGTTATTGTCCTAAAAAGGGTTTGGGAACCCGGGTTCTGCACCAGGGGACATGTATCAATGCAAAAAGAAGTTTTAAAAACGGTCGTTTTTCGGGAGCAGTCATTTTAATGATGCATAAAGTGAAAAAAAAAAAGTCAAATATTCCTTTAAATATCGTACCTGGGGGGTATCTAAAGTATGCCTGTGAAGTGCCACGTGTTTCCCGTGTTTAGAACTGTCCCTGCACAAAATGACACTTCTAAAGGAAAAAAAAGCCATTTAAAACTGCTTGCGGCTTTAATGTAATGTCTGGTCCCGGTAATATGGATGAAAATCTTTAAGAAAAATGGCATAGCTACCCCATGACCCCCCCCCCCTACCCCAGCCCATTACCAGCCCCTTTGGGTCTTGTATGGATATTAAGGGGAACCCCGCACATAAAATTAAAAAGGCCCTATATACTCTGAACAGCCGTATACAGGCGGTGCATACAAGACAGGGACTGTAGGTTTGTTCTTATGTAGAATCTGTTTGTAATTTTGAACAGGTACATTGTTTAAGTGTAGCTCCAGCCCAAAAATCTATTTTTAAACTTTTTGGAAAACATAGGTAAGGGTTATCACCCCTGTAACATTTGTTTTGCTGTCTGTGCCCCTGTTCAGAACATTTCACCTCACTTTCCGTCCCAATGACAACTGTTTTTGAAATGTGGTGTTTTTCTTGAAACAAGGATTGGTGATAAAGCATCAGTACAGAGGAGACACCTTTCTCCCATATTAATTCTTACAGGAGAGAATTTTCCTTCCAAGGGGTAGATTTCCTCTCACTTCCTGTTGTCTTCTTGCGTTTGCAAGTAGGAGTCGTTTGTAAGTTGGATGTTTGAAAGTAGGGACCTGCCGTATATACTCAGCAGAAATAGGCCCCTTAGTTGGCACAACACTGTAAGCACTCACAGTTACTCTTGGTTGGTGCTGGAACGCCCTGCTGTCAACTATTATATCAGGAATTTTAATTACATATAATTGTTGAACAGTGGTAGTAAAAATTGGGCCTTTGATGGTGGTGCTGGTGCCACAACACTGTAAGCCCTGACAGTTACTCTTGGTGGGTGCAGCAATGGGCCCTGCTGTGAATTATTAGATCAAGAATTGTAATTGCATGCCCCTGTTGAACAGGGGCTGAAAAATTGGGCCTTTCGTGGTGGTGGTGGTGGTGTTGCCACAACACTGTAAGCCCTCAGAGTTACTCTTGGTGGGTGCAGGAATGGGCCCTGCTGTGAATTATTAGATCAAGAATTGTAATTACATGCCCCTTTTGAACAGGGGCTGAAAAATTGGGCCTTTCGTGGTGGTGGTGGTGGTGGCGTTGCCACAACACTGTAAGCCCTCAGAGTTACTCTTGGTGGGTGCAGCAATGGGCCCTGCTGTGAATTATTAGATCAAGAATTGTAATTACATGCCCCTGTTGAACAGGGGCTGAAAAATTGGGCCTTAGGCACTGGTGGCACAACACTACAACCCCTCACAGATACTGTACTTGGAGCACAGCAATGAGCCCTGTTGCAAAGTATTGCTTCAAAAATTGTAATGACACGCCCCTGTTAAACAGGGGCTGAAAAATTGGGCCTTAGGCACTGGTGGCACAACACTCCAACCCCTCACAGATACTGTACTTGGAGCACAGCAATGAGCCCTGTTGCAAAGTATTGCTTCAAAAATTGTAATGACACGCCCCTGTTAAACAGGGGCTGAAAAATTGGGCCTTAGGCACTGGTGGCACAACACTCCAACCCCTCACAGATACTATACTTGGAGCACAGCAATGAGCCCTATGGCAAATTATTGCTTCAAAAATTGTAATTACACGCCCCTGTTAAACAGGGGCTGAAAAATTGGGCCTTAGCCACTGGTGGCGACACCCATAAACAAAAATGATCTTCCAAGCTATCATCATCAATCGTATCATTGAGGACTCGGAGGAGGAGGATAGCCAGTCAACATAACAGCACAGGCACTCAGCATCAGCATCAGTCTTGAAGGGATGTGACATGTTAAAATCAATTAGTCTGTTATATCAGCATCAGGTGTGTGGTAGCTGGTGGTGATCCAAGACTGGTTCATCTTGATGAAAGTCAGTCGATCAACCGAGTCGGTGGACAGGCGCACCCTGTGATCCGTGACAAATCCTCCAGCAGCACTGAATGTGCGTTCCGAAAGAACGCTGGATGCAGGACAGGCCAGTAGCTCAATTGCATACTGTGCAAGCTCTGGCCAGTGATCCATCCTCAAGACCCAGTAAGCCAGAGGATTTTCGGTGGGGAAGGTGTCCAAGTCTGACCTTGCCCCTAGATATTCCTGCACCATGTTTATCAGACGCTGGCGATGGTTGCTGGAACCGATCATACTTTGGGGCTGCGGACTAAAGAATTGTCTGAACGCATCGGTCAGACGGCCACCTTCCCCACCGCTCCTTCTTTGACTGGCCGAAGCCTCAGCAACTCGTTGTCCAGGACCAGGAGTTTGTAACCTCCCAGTCTCTGGGAACGCGTTGCACAGACCTTTCTGCAAGGCCTCCCGGAGTTGTCTCATCCTCTGCTCCCTCTGCGATGGTAACATAAGGTCCGCAACCTTACCCTTGTACCGTGGATCAAGGAGAGTGGCCAGCCAGTAATGGTCCCTCTCCTTGATCCGAAGAATACGAGGATCCTTCCGCAGACTTTGCAGGATCAGGGAGGCCATGCAGCGTAGGTTTGCTGAGGCATTCGGTCCGGAGTCCTCTGGGTCACTAAGGACGACATGGTCCGCAGCCACCTCCTCCCAGCCACGTACAAGTCCACTGGTTTCTTGGGACTGTAATTCATCCCTAAAAGACTGCTGCTGATGATGCTGAGTGCCAGCCTCCACCTCCATGCTGACACAATCCTCCTCCTCCTCCTCCTCTTCCTGTGCGATGGGTGGGACAGAAGGAACACTGTCTGGGTAAAGGGGGCCTTGAGAGGCAAGGAAGTCCTCCTCTTCCTGCCTCTGTTCTGCCTCAAGTGCCCTGTCCATTATTCCACGCAGCGTGTGCTCCAACAGGTGGACAAGAGGTACAGTGTCACTGATGCATGCACTGTCACTGCTCACCATCCTCGTGGCCTCCTCAAATGGTGCCAGGACAGTGCATGCATCCCTGATCATGCCCCACTGGCGTGGAGAAAAAAAACCAAGCTCCCCTGACCCTGTCCTGGTGCCGTAGTCGCACAGGTACTCATTGATGGCCCTCTGCTGCGTGTGCAGCCGCTGCAGCATGGCCAACGTTGAGTTCCACCTGGTGGGCATGTCACATATAAGGCGGTTCTTGGGCAGGTTCAACTCCTTTTGCAGCTCAGCCAGGCGAGCACTGGCATTATAAGATCTGCGGAAATGCACACAGACTTTCCTGGCCTGCCTCAGGACATCCTGTAAGCCCGGGTACCTGCCCAAGAACCGCTGCACCACCAGGTTAAGGACGTGAGCCACACAGGGCACATGGGTCAGTTGTCCCTGTCGGAGGGCGGAGAGGAGGTTGGTGCCATTGTCGCAAACCACCATTCCTGGCTTAAGCTGGCGTGGCGTCAACCACCTCTCGGCCTGGCCCTGCAGAGCAGACAGGACCTCTGCCCCAGTGTGGCTTCTGTCCCCCAAACACACCAGCGCAAGCACGGCATGGCATCTTTTTGCCTGCGTACTTGCGTAGCCCCTTGAACGGCTACGGAGCACCGCTGGTTCAGAGGACAAAGCACAGGAAGAGGCCATGGAGGAAGAAGAAGAGGAGGGGGTGGAGGAGAGAGGTGTGTCACAACCAGTAGTAGCATTTTGGAGGCGTGGCGGTGGAACAACCTCCAACACTACTGCACCTTGTCCTGCATCCTTCCCAGCTGCCAAAAGAGTGACCCAATGGGCCGTGAAAGAAAGGTAACGTCCTTGTCCATGCGTGCTGGACCATGAGTCAGCGGTAATATGCACCTTACCGCTGACCGCCCTGTCCAGCGAGGCCAAGACATTGCCTTCCACATGCCGGTAGAGAGCCGGAATAGCCTTCCGTGAGAAAAAGTGGCGTTTGGGAACCTGCCACTGAGGAACCGCACATTGCACAAACTCACGGAAGGGGGCCGAGTCTACCAACTGAAAAGGCAGCAGTTGAAGCGCTAGCAATTTAGCCAAGCTAGCATTCAACCGCTGGGCATGTGGATGGCTGGGAGTGAACTTCTTTCGACGGTCCAGCAGCTGGGGCAGGGAAATTTGCCTGCTAGAATCGGACGTCGGTGTACTGCTAGCAGAGTGGCCGCAAGTACTTGGCTGTGACACACCTAATTCTACACCTTCATTCCTCTCAGTGCATGTTTCAGAGAGGACTGAAGTTATAGTGGGGTTGGAGATCCCAGCTGATGCGGTGCAAGGAGAGGTCCGCTTTGTTCTTTGGTGTGGGTCTTTGAGGTAGGCTTGCCAACGAGCTGCATGGCAGGTCAACATATGTCTGGTCAGGCATGTGGTACCCAAGCGGCTGATGTTTTGGCCACGCGATATACGCTTGAGACATATGTTGCAAACAGCAGCTGTGCGATCTGATGCACTAGCCTCAAAAAAGGCCCACACCAAAGAACTTTTTGAATGACGGGCAGAGGCAGCGCCCTGCACAGGCGGAGCTCTGCGGTGTGATTCCGTCGGTGTACTGCCCTTACGCTGGCCACCAAAGGGCATCCTGCCTCGTTGGAGATGTGCCTCCTCCTCATCCTCCTCCTCCTCCTCTCTCCTATTAGGCACCCACGTGGAGTCAGTGACCTCATCATCCCCTCCCTCCTCATCACTGGAGCCAATCTGGCAGTATGCTGCAGCTGCTGGAACATGACTGCCAGATTGGTGTCCTTCTTGAGCATCCCCTCTGTCTGCTCTCACGCTACTGCCTTCCTGTAGCTGGGTTTCATCATCAGACCCTTCGAAACGCTGGGCATCCTCCTGGAGCATGTACCCAACACTGTGCTCAAACAGTTCGGGGGACTCCTCAGGAGGAGGACATGGTGGGTCTAGGGAAGGAGTGACTGATGATGAGTCTGACATTGATACCAGGGAAGAGGACACTTTGGCAGCTGCTTTGCCAGTACCCTGAGCCTGGGTGAGAGAGGATGAGGAGGAGGAGGAGGGCTTGGTCATCCACTCTACCAAGTCTTCGGCATGATGTGGCTCAACATGTCCAGCTGCCGAAAAGAAGGACAAGCGTGTCCCATGGCCATGTGCTGATGACAATGCACCGCGTCCACGACCAGCACTGTTGCCCCCAGACACAGAGCCTGCTTGCCCTCTTTTATTGCCTCCTGACTGTCTGCCTCTCCTTGTTTGCCTTCCAGACATTCTAATAGATGGCCTGCAGGGAGATGGGAAAAAAGCAATAAGGGCTACCTTCAGGTGTCCTTCTCTGTCCCTTTACTTAAGGATTTCTAAATATGGTTGAGGATGATTGCTTTCGCACAGAATAGCACAACGACAATTTCCCTGACTGTCCAAAAAACAAGGATTTCAAAGATGGTTGATGAGGAATGCTTTAGCACAGTATATCACAAGGAGAATTTCCCTCACTGTCCTTCCCTGTCCCTAGAAACAAGGATTATCACAGTGAAAGAAACTGACACTCTTCCTACCTATAGTTTTCTGTCCCTAGAAAAAATGTTTTTTTAAAGATGGTTGATGATCAATGCTTTAGCACAGTATAGCACAAGGAGAATTTCCCTCAATGTCCTTCCCTGTCCCTAGAAACAAGGATTATCACAGTGAAAGAAACTGACACTCTTCCTACCTATAGTTTTCTGTCCCTAGAAAAAATGTTTTTTTAAAGATGGTTGATGATCAATGCTTTAGCACACTATAGCACAAGGAGAATTTCCCTCACTGTCCTTCCCTGTCCCTAGAAACAAGGATTATCACAGTGAAAGAAACTGACACTCTTCCTACCTATAGTTTTCTGTCCCTAGAAAAAATGTTTTTTTAAAGATGGTTGATGATCAATGCTTTAGCACAGTATAGCACAAGGAGAATTTCCCTCACTGTCCTTCCCTGTCCCTAGAAACAAGGATTATCACAGTGAAAGAAACTGACACTCTTCCTACCTATAGTTTTCTGTCCCTAGAAAAAATGTTTTTTTAAAGATGGTTGATGATCAATGCTTTAGCACAGTATAGCACAAGGAGAATTTCCCTCACTGTCCTTCCCTGTCCCTAGAAACAAGGATTATCACAGTGAAAGAAACTGACACTCTTCCTACCTATAGTTTTCTGTCCCTAGAAAAAATGTTTTTTTAAAGATGGTTGATGATCAATGCTTTAGCACACTATAGCACAAGGAGAATTTCCCTCACTGTCCTTCCCTGTCCCTAGAAACAAGGATTATCACAGTGAAAGAAACTGACACTCTCCCTACCTATAGTTTTCTGTCCCTAGAAAAAATGTTTTTTTAAAGATGGTTGATGATCAATGCTTTAGCACAGTATAGCACAAGGAGAATTTCCCTCACTGTCCTTCCCTGTCCCTAGAAACAAGGATTATCACAGTGAAAGAAACTGACACTCTTCCTACCTATAGTTTTCTGTCCCTAGAAAAAATGTTTTTTTAAAGATGGTTGATGATCAATGCTTTAGCACAGTATAGCACAAGGAGAATTTCCCTCACTGTCCTTCCCTGTACCTAGAAACAAGGATTATCACAGTGAAAGAAACTGACACTCTTCCTACCTATATTTTTCTGTCCCTAGAAAAAATGTTTTTTTAAAGATGGTTGATGATCAATGCTTTAGCACACTATAGCACAAGGAGAATTTCCCTCACTGTCCTTCCCTGTCCCTAGAAACAAGGATTATCACAGTGAAAGAAACTGACACTCTTCCTACCTATAGTTTTCTGTCCCTAGAAAAAATGTTTTTTTAAAGATGGTTGATGATCAATGCTTTAGCACACTATAGCACAAGGAGAATTTCCCTCACTGTCCTTCCCTGTCCCTAGAAACAAGGATTATCACAGTGAAAGAAACTGACACTCTTCCTACCTATAGTTTTCTGTCCCTAGAAAAAATGTTTTTTTAAAGATGGTTGATGATCAATGCTTTAGCACACTATAGCACAAGGAGAATTTCCCTCACTGTCCTTCCCTGTCCCTAGAAACAAGGATTATCACAGTGAAAGAAACTGACACTCTCCCTACCTATAGTTTTCTGTCCCTAGAAAAAATGTTTTTTTAAAGATGGTTGATGATCAATGCTTTAGCACAGTATAGCACAAGGAGAATTTCCCTCACTGTCCTTCCCTGTCCCTAGAAACAAGGATTATCACAGTGAAAGAAACTGACACTCTCCCTACCTATAGTTTTCTGTCCCTAGAAAAAATGTTTTTTTAAAGATGGTTGATGATCAATGCTTTAGCACAGTATAGCACAAGGAGAATTTCCCTCACTGTCCTTCCCTGTCCCTAGAAACAAGGATTATCACAGTGAAAGAAACTGACACTCTTCCTACCTATAGTTTTCTGTCCCTAGAAAAAATGTTTTTTTAAAGATGGTTGATGATCAATGCTTTAGCACACTATAGCACAAGGAGAATTTCCCTCACTGTCCTTCCCTGTCCCTAGAAACAAGGATTATCACAGTGAAAGAAACTGACACTCTTCCTACCTATAGTTTTCTGTCCCTAGAAAAAATGTTTTTTTAAAGATGGTTGATGATCAATGCTTTAGCACACTATAGCACAAGGAGAATTTCCCTCACTGTCCTTCCCTGTCCCTAGAAACAAGGATTATCACAGTGAAAGAAACTGACACTCTCCCTACCTATAGTTTTCTGTCCCTAGAAAAAATGTTTTTTTAAAGATGGTTGATGATCAATGCTTTAGCACACTATAGCACAAGGAGAATTTCCCTCACTGTCCTTCCCTGTCCCTAGAAACAAGGATTATCACAGTGAAAGAAACTGACACTCTTCCTACCTATAGTTTTCTGTCCCTAGAAAAAATGTTTTTTTAAAGATGGTTGATGATCAATGCTTTAGCACAGTATAGCACAAGGAGAATTTCCCTCACTGTCCTTCCCTGTCCCTAGAAACAAGGATTATCACAGTGAAAGAAACTGACACTCTTCCTACCTATAGTTTTCTGTCCCTAGAAAAAATGTTTTTTTAAAGATGGTTGATGATCAATGCTTTAGCACACTATAGCACAAGGAGAATTTCCCTCACTGTCCTTCCCTGTCCCTAGAAACAAGGATTATCACAGTGAAAGAAACTGACACTCTCCCTACCTATAGTTTTCTGTCCCTAGAAAAAATGTTTTTTTAAAGATGGTTGATGATCAATGCTTTAGCACAGTATAGCACAAGGAGAATTTCCCTCACTGTCCTTCCCTGTCCCTAGAAACAAGGATTATCACAGTGAAAGAAACTGACAGTCTTCCTACCTATAGTTTTCTGTCCCTAGAAAAAATGTTTTTTTAAAGATGGTTGATGATCAATGCTTTAGCACAGTATAGCACAAGGAGAATTTCCCTCACTGTCCTTCCCTGTCCCTAGAAACAAGGATTATCACAGTGAAAGAAACTGACACTCTTCCTACCTATAGTTTTCTGTCCCTAGAAAAAATGTTTTTTTAAAGATGGTTGATGATCAATGCTTTAGCACACTATAGCACAAGGAGAATTTCCCTCACTGTCCTTCCCTGTCCCTAGAAACAAGGATTATCACAGTGAAAGAAACTGACACTCTTCCTACCTATAGTTTTCTGTCCCTAGAAAAAATGTTTTTTTAAAGATGGTTGATGATCAATGCTTTAGCACACTATAGCACAAGGAGAATTTCCCCCACTGTCCTTCCCTGTCCCTAGAAACAAGGATTATCACAGTGAAAGAAACTGACACTCTTCCTACCTATAGTTTTCTGTCAATAGAAAAAATGTTTTTTTAAAGATGGTTGATGATCAATGCTTTAGCACACTATAGCACAAGGAGAATTTCCCTCACTGTCCTTCCCTGTCCCTAGAAACAAGGATTATCACAGTGAAAGAAACTGACACTCTTCCTACCTATAGTTTTCTGTCCCTAGAAAAAATGTTTTTTTAAAGATGGTTGATGATCAATGCTTTAGCACAGTATAGCACAAGGAGAATTTCCCTCACTGTCCTTCCCTGTCCCTAGAAACAAGGATTATCACAGTGAAAGAAACTGACACTCTTCCTACCTATAGTTTTCTGTCCCTAGAAATTTTTTTTTTTTAAAGATGGTTGATGATCAATGCTTTAGCACACTATAGCACAAGGAGAATTTCCCTCACTGTCCTTCCCTGTCCCTAGAAACAAGGATTATCACAGTGAAAGAAACTGACACTCTCCCTACCTATAGTTTTCTGTCCCTAGAAAAAATGTTTTTTTAAAGATGGTTGATGATCAATGCTTTAGCACACTATAGCACAAGGAGAATTTCCCTCACTGTCCTTCCCTGTCCCTAGAAACAAGGATTATCACAGTGAAAGAAACTGACACTCTTCCTACCTATAGTTTTCTGTCCCTAGAAAAAATGTTTTTTTAAAGATGGTTGATGATCAATGCTTTAGCACACTATAGCACAAGGAGAATTTCCCTCACTGTCCTTCCCTGTCCCTAGAAACAAGGATTATCACAGTGAAAGAAACTGACACTCTTCCTACCTATAGTTTTCTGTCCCTAGAAAAAATGTTTTTTTAAAGATGGTTGATGATCAATGCTTTAGCACACTATAGCACAAGGAGAATTTCCCTCACTGTCCTTCCCTGTCCCTAGAAACAAGGATTATCACAGTGAAAGAAACTGACACTCTCCCTACCTATAGTTTTCTGTCCCTAGAAAAAATGTTTTTTTAAAGATGGTTGATGATCAATGCTTTAGCACACTATAGCACAAGGAGAATTTCCCTCACTGTCCTTCCCTGTCCCTAGAAACAAGGATTATCACAGTGAAAGAAACTGACAGTCTTCCTACCTATAGTTTTCTGTCCCTAGAAAAAATGTTTTTTTAAAGATGGTTGATGATCAATGCTTTAGCACAGTATAGCACAAGGAGAATTTCCCTCACTGTCCTTCCCTGTCCCTAGAAACAAGGATTATCACAGTGAAAGAAACTGACACTCTTCCTACCTATAGTTTTCTGTCCCTAGAAAAAATGTTTTTTTAAAGATGGTTGATGATCAATGCTTTAGCACAGTATAGCACAAGGAGAATTTCCCTCACTGTCCTTCCCTGTCCCTAGAAACAAGGATTATCACAGTGAAAGAAACTGACACTCTTCCTACCTATAGTTTTCTGTCCCTAGAAAAAATGTTTTTTTAAAGATGGTTGATGATCAATGCTTTAGCACAGTATAGCAGGAGGAGAATTTCCCTCACTGTCCTTCCCTGTCCCTAGAAACAAGGATTATCACAGTGAAAGAAACTGACACTCTTCCTACCTATAGTTTTCTGTCCCTAGAAAAAATGTTTTTTTAAAGATGGTTGATGATCAATGCTTTAGCACACTATAGCACAAGGAGAATTTCCCTCACTGTCCTTCCCTGTCCCTAGAAACAAGGATTATCACAGTGAAAGAAACTGACACTCTTCCTACCTATAGTTTTCTGTCCCTAGAAAAAATGTTTTTTTAAAGATGGTTGATGATCAATGCTTTAGCACACTATAGCACAAGGATAATTTCCCTCACTGTCCTTCCCTGTCCCTAGAAACAAGGATTATCACAGTGAAAGAAACTGACACTCTCCCTACCTATAGTTTTCTGTCCCTAGAAAAAATGTTTTTTTAAAGATGGTTGATGATCAATGCTTTAGCACAGTATAGCACAAGGAGAATTTCCCTCACTGTCCTTCCCTGTCCCTAGAAACAAGGATTATCACAGTGAAAGAAACTGACAGTCTTCCTACCTATAGTTTTCTGTCCCTAGAAAAAATGTTTTTTTAAAGATGGTTGATGATCAATGCTTTAGCACACTATAGCACAAGGAGAATTTCCCTCACTGTCCTTCCCTGTCCCTAGAAACAAGGATTATCACAGTGAAAGAAACTGACACTCTCCCTACCTATAGTTTTCTGTCCCTAGAAAAAATGTTTTTTTAAAGATGGTTGATGATCAATGCTTTAGCACACTATAGCACAAGGAGAATTTCCCTCACTGTCCTTCCCTGTCCCTAGAAACAAGGATTATCACAGTGAAAGAAACTGACACTCTTCCTACCTATAGTTTTCTGTCCCTAGAAAAAATGTTTTTTTAAAGATGGTTGATGATCAATGCTTTAGCACACTATAGCACAAGGAGAATTTCCCTCACTGTCCTTCCCTGTCCCTAGAAACAAGGATTATCACAGTGAAAGAAACTGACACTCTTCCTACCTATAGTTTTCTGTCCCTAGAAAAAATGTTTTTTTAAAGATGTTTGATGATCAATGCTTTAGCACACTATAGCACAAGGAGAATTTCCCTCACTGTCCTTCCCTGTCCCTAGAAACAAGGATTATCACAGTGAAAGAAACTGACACTCTTCCTACCTATAGTTTTCTGTCCCTAGAAAAAATGTTTTTTTAAAGATGGTTGATGATCAATGCTTTAGCACACTATAGCACAAGGAGAATTTCCCTCACTGTCCTTCCCTGTCCCTAGAAACAAGGATTATCACAGTAAAACACACTGACACTCTCCCTACCTATAGTTTTCTGTCCCTAGAAAAAATGATTTTTTAAAGATGGTTGATGATCAATGCTTTAGCACACTATAGCACAAGGAGAATTTCCCTCACTGTCCTTCCCTGTCCCTAGAAACAAGGATTCGCACAGTAAAACACACTGACACTCTCCCTACCTATCCTTCTCTTTCCCTAAACTAAAGGAATCCAGGTTAAGCAAGAAAAAAAAAATGTCACTGTCCCTGCCTATGCTTCTCTTTCCCTGCTCCGGAACACACTACACTAGGCCGCCGTGCTGGCGGCCTTTTATAGTGTGGGGCGTGTACTAAACACCCTCAGCAATAATTGGCCACAGGCATCCTGCCTGTGGCCAATCATTGCTCTCCTCGCTGCCGGCGCTGTGATTGGCCAAGCATGCGGGGTCACAGTGCATGCTTGGCCAATCACAGCGCCTGGATGACACTGCGATGGCGTAGTGCATTGTGGGCCATTCGCGTCACTCGAATTAGGCGCGAACGGCCCAAATCGTTCGATCTTCGTCGAACGATCGAACAGCCGATGTTCGAGTCGAACGTATGTTCGACTCGAACACCGAGCTCATCCCTATACACCACAACCCCCTGCCAAATCCTAATATACCCAATTTTTCAAAAATATAACACCGAAAGCCCTTAGGCATGCCTTACACAAACAAGGAATTTTCTACTCTAGAAATTCAAGTGTATCTTCTCAGAGACACTTATGCATGCTTTCAATAATAAACATTACAGTGTAGTATATTAACCTCCCTGGCGGTATGATTCTGGAAGATTTTAGGTGCTGAAAGCGGTACCATTATTTTGCATGGAAATTTGGCGTTTTATATTGTAGGCCTGTAATTCTTAGTAATAACTCACCTAAATCTGTCCAAACCAGAGTCTAGTAGACATCTCGGGTATGATAAAGTTTGAAACACAAAATCATAAATTATAATATAATAAATAATAACAAATAATAATTTAATAATAATAATACTTTTTATTCAATACATTTTAGTAAATAATATAATCAAAAACACTGACATTTTTTTGGGTCAAACAAGGGTGCAATATTAGAAGTCATATTGCGTCAGTAAACGTCTTGAGTATGGAAAATTTTAAAACAAGGTACAGCACAAAGTCCAACGTCACAGTCGGGACAATAGAATCGGGTTTCTTTTCGGATTTTCCTTCCGGAGTCGTCATGCTCGGAGCAGCAAACAACACACATCCTTGTGGGTGCTATCTTCTTTTCAATAGGTGGAATGTGGTCCATAAAGTGACGACCAGTCAGGCGTTCCGGGTTCACAACGCCAGCAGCCCGACGTCCAGATCTGTTTACAGTCGTTGGCGTCTGGTGCTTTAGAAAAATGAGTCGGCAACCTTCCACACAAAGTCTGCATGTATCATAGGCCTGTCACTTTTTTTTTCAGAAGAATGAAAGCATTCCACAGGCACTGTTCCAATAGATGCCTGATTTTTTTTTTTTTTATAATATTTTTTTTGTTGCTTCCTCATGGCTGGATAAAAGGTCATGACCTGGTCAGCCCTGTCCACACCTCCCATGGTATTGTTGTAATCCAACACGACCTGTGGCTTCATGACATCTTTTCCACCTTTGGTATGTACCATTACAGTAGAGGTGTTGTGAATGGTACTCATAAGGCACACATTTTTTTTGTCCCGCCATTTCAGTGCCATCATTTTTCCTTTCTGCCAGGCAACTATTTCTCCTGCCCCAAGGTTTTTATTGGCAAAGGTTGGCGGCATGTCACGCCAGTTAGGCCTAACGGTCTCATAGGCATCCGTTTTGTTCAGGAAAAGGAACTCAAAGAGTTCTGGGGACATATAAAAATTGTCTGTGGTGACACAGTAGCCCTGGTTCAGCAATGGCTCAATCAAAGAAAGAACTGAAGCGGTTGCCATTCCAAACTGCTGAATCGATCGCTGAATTTGTTCCCTTTCCCGGTGTACAGGACTGAATTCCAGATGTACCCAGATCTGGATTCACACAGCATAAATGACTTCATGCCAAAACGAGCTCGCTTTGATGCGATGAACTGTATCCAGCTAAGTCTACCTTTGTAGGCCATAAGACTTTCATCGATACTTATATCTCTGTCCGGCACATAGGTCTGCTGGAAATTCTTCAGAATAAGTTGGTAAATCTCCCAATTTTTTTTCAGCTTTGGAGCTGGATGAGAACTCTCATCAAAGTCTTCATTATTTGCAAAATGCAAATATTTCATTATAAGCAAAAATTTGTATTCCGACATAACGGTGCCAAAAAAAGGAGTGGCCAGCAATTTGTTGGTTGTCCAGTGCCATTTCTGCAGGGGTTTCCCCACCACTCCCTGTAGAATTATAAAGGTCTAAAAACTTCCAGATGTCCTCTCTGGTTACCGGTTCCCATTTTCTGGTCCTTGAAAAGCGATGATGGGTAGCAGCTTGTTACTCCTGGTAGCGATTTGTCTCCAAAACAATTTTGGCAATAACTTCATCAGTCAGAAAGAGCTTGAGGTATGCCAAGGGGTTATATTCCTCAACTTCCACTTTGATCCCAGGTGCTCCTGTAAACTGAAATCTTGGGGGCGCTACGTGCTCCGTACCGCAATCAATCGAGCACCAAGTCCGCACATCGCTGGGCACAGTCGCAGGATCGTCGCTAAAATTGCTTTCTGCGTCTGATGACGAACTTCCGTACGAGTCGCTGTCACTCAACTCCTCTGCAAGCGATTCTGTATCGCTGTCGCTGACTTCCAGCAGGTCATATAGCGATTTTGAGGTGGAGGCGCGCTTTTTGGATGCCATGGTTGCTGTGCAGTTTACAAACACAAAGTACAGTAAAACTGCAGACAAGGGCACTGGAGAAAGCACTGGGGGGGGGGGGGGGGGCGGGGGGCAATCTAAGGTCACTTTAATTAATTTTTTATTGTAATCCAATAGGATTACATTGTATCAGTGTGTTTGTACTTTATACATTTTGAATTTACCGCCGTTGCGCCCCCCTGCTGCGTCGCGACGCTCGCAGGGAAGGGAATCAGGGGAACACACAGTGCATCGGGCGGAAGGTCCGGCCGCCGTACACTGAGGGAATACATTGCGGGATCCCAGAGACAAGGTAAGTCACCTCTTCCAGGATCCAGCGAGGCAAACCCGTGGCTCGGGGTTACCGCTTTAGGTACAAAAATCTCACCCCGAGCCACACTCGGGAATACCGCCAGGGAGGTTAAATACACTTGTGAAAAAATTAAGCAGGGTCAGGACAGTACATAATCTGCTCAAACAGGCCAAATGCATAAACAAAAGGCAGCGTCTTTTCAGAAAAAATGCTCAAGGGCAGTAACCTGCAGTAAACTCCATCACTCCTTACTGGGTAGTCTGATAAATACCAAGTGGCTCCTTAGATTTTGCACCTCCGGTCTTAGGCAAATTGGCCACTGTAACCACATTTTAAATGAGTATAGGCCTATACAGTATCTCAGTATAATATGAAAGCAATCAGCGCACATATATAGTGAATTGCATGCTGAACACTAAAACGGTAATCACAAAAAAACAAAAGGTACAATATATAAAAAAATGAAAGTGCAGCGCAATATAAAAAGTCCATGAATTAGGAGCAGCAATAACACCCCGTGATGCAGACAATCTTTCAAGTGTTTTTAATGTCATTTTTTAAACCAACGTTTTTCTCATCGTTTTTTTTTTCTTGTTTTCTCTCCACCCTGTCTTGCGTACACACGATCATGAAAAAAAACGCTCGAGCAAAGCGCAGCGACGTACAACACGTACGACGGCACTATAAAGGGGAAGTTCTGTTCGAAGGGCGCCACCCTTCATGTTAGTAAAGTTTGTTGAGCGACGATTCGCGCTTTTCAGCCTCGTGCTTTTCAGTCCGTTACAGCGTGACGAATGTGCTATCTCCATTACGAACGCTAGTTTTACCAGAACAAGCGCTCCTGTCTCATACTTGATTCTGAGCATGCGCGTTTTTTCCCCTCGTAAAAGCATACACACTACCGTTTTTCACGTTGTTAAAAAAAAACGACGTGAAAAAATAGAGCAGGTTCTAAATTTTTTTAGCCCATTTTTCACGTAGTTAAAAATGCTCTGGAGCCTACACACAATCGTTTTTAATGCCCAATTTAAAAAATGGCATTTTTAACGACGTGAAAAACGATTGTGTGTACGCGGCATAAGATGACAAATCCTCCACCATCAAAAAAAGTGCTTGCTTACCAGATAAGGTGGACCATTTGAATGAACAAGTGGTCAAATGTGCTTGTTCCCACCAATGGGGGAGATGTTATAGATGGATGCGATCCATAAGCGGATTTTGCAGACATCAATGGGTAAAGGTGATGGGTAAATGCGATCCAGCAGCGGATTTTGCAAACATCAATTGGAAAAGGTGATGGATGGAATAAAGATGGACAAGATCTCAGTGCAGACTGAAAAAATGTATTCCAAAGCGATATAAAAGATAAAATGAGGCTCAATGGCCAGACCGAACAGTACAATAAGGATAAAAACCACCCAGGACGGATGGATACATGTGATGGATTCACAGCATAGAGCCGCAAGCGGCGATAGATGGGACACGGGTGACGTCACAATGGAAAGCCCCTCCCCCGAGACTATGCTGTGAATCCATCACATGTATCCATCCATCCTGGGTGGTTTTTATACTTATTGTACTGTTCGGTCTGGCCATTGAGCCTCATTTTATCTTGTATATCGCTTTGGAATAAATTTATGGTGGGAACAAGCACTTTTTTTGATGGTGGAGGATTTGTCATCTTACACTTGAAGATTGTCTGCATCACGGGGTGTTATTGCTGCTCCTAATTCATGGACTTTTTATATTGCGCTGCACTATACAGTATCTCACAAAAATGAGTACACCCCTCACATTTTTGTAAATATTTTATTATAACTTTTCATGTGACAACACTAAAGAAATGACACTTTGCTACAATGTAAAGTAGTGAGTGTACAGCTTGTATAACAGTGTAAATTTGCGGTCCCCCTCAAAATAACTCAACACACAGTCATTAATGTCTAAACCGCTGGCAACAAAAGTGAGTACACCCCTTAGTGAAAATGTCCAAATTGCATCCAATTAGCCATTTTCCCTCCCCGGTGTCAAATGACTTGTTAGTGTTACAAGGTCTCAGGTGTGAATGAGGAGCAGATGTGTTACATTTGGTGTTATCGCTCTCACTCTGATACTGGTCACTGGAAGTTCAACATGGCACCTCATGGCAAAGAACTCTCTGAGGATCTGAAAAAAATATTTGTTGCTCTACATAAAGATGGCCTAGGTTATAATAAGATTGCCAAGACTCTGAAACTGAGCTGCAGCATGGTAGCCAAGACCCCACAGCGGTTTAACAGGACAGGTTCCACTCAGAACAGGCCTCACCATGGTTGACCAAAGAAGTTGAGTGCCCGTGCTCAGCATCATATCCAGAGGTTGTCTTTGGGAAATAGACAAATGAGTGCTGCCAGCATTGCTGCAGAGGTTGCAGGGGGTGGGGGAGTCAGCCTGTCATTGCTCAGACTATACGCTGCACACTGCATCAAATTGGTCTGCATGGCTGTTGCCTCAGAAGGAAGCCTCTTCTAAAGATGAGGCACAAGAAACCCCTCAAGCAGTTTGCTGAAGACAAGCAGACTAAGGACATGGATTACTGGAACCATGTCCTGTGGTCTGATGAGACCAAGATAAACATATTTGGTTCAGATGGTGTCAAGCGTGTGTGGCGGCAACCAGGTGAGGAGTACAAAGACAAGTGTGTGGCTCTTGCCTACAGTCAAGCATGGTGGTGAGAGTGTCATGGTCTGGGGTTCCATGAGTGCTGCCGGCACTGGGAGCTACATTTCATTGAGGGAACCATGAATGCCAACATGTACTGTGACATACTGAAGCAGAGCATGATCCCCTCCCTTCGGAGATTGGGCCGCAGGGCAGTATTCCAACATGATAACAACCCCAAACACACCTCCAAGACTAACACGGCCTTGCTAAAGAAGCTGAGGTAAAGGTGATGGACTGGCCAAGCATGTCTCCAGACCTAAACCCTATGGAGCATCTGTGGGGCATCCTCAAACAGAAGGTGGAGAAGCGCAAGGTCTCTAACATTCCTCAGCTTAATGATGTTGTCATGGAGGAGTGGAAGAGGACCTCAGTAGCAACCTGTGAAGCTCTGGTGAACTCTATGCCCAAAAGGGTAAGGCAGTGCTGGAAAATGGTGGCCACAAAATATTGACACTTTGGGCCCAATTTGGACATTTTCACTTAGGGGTGTACTCACTTTTGATGCTAAGCGGTTTAGACATTAAATGGTTGTGTTTTAAAGTTATTTTGAGGGGACAGCAAATTTACACTGTTATACAAGCTGTACACTCACTACTTTACATTGCAGCACAGTGTCATTTCTTCAGTGTTGTCACATGAAAAGATATAATAAAATATTTTCAAAAATGTGAAGGGTGTACTCACTTTTGTGAGATAGTGTAAATGCTGATAGAGAAGTAAGCCAGGAGTCAAGAGACAGGAGGTCTTACCCATGGGCCAGAGGAGGCCCAGCCAGGGGTCAAGAGACAGGAGGTCTCACCCAGGGGTAAGAGGTGCCCCAGCCAGTAGCCAAGAGGCTAGAGGTCTCACCCAGGGGTCAGAGGTGCTCCAGGCAGGAGATAGGAGGTGTCGCTCCAAAAGTCAGGTAGGCTCCTATTGGGTTGTCAGGAAAACCCCTATCCAGAAGCCAAGATTGGGCCGTGCAACAAGGCGATGTGACTAAAGGCCAAGAGAGCCAAGTAAACAATACAGTAAGAGGGAGTGGTAAGAAGAAAAGCAATTGTGCTGAAAAGTAGGGATACATTTTATTGTGCATAAAATTTAAAATATGTTGTTGCTACAGCATATCTGTACGTATTGCATCCATCAAAATATATGTTCACCTTGCCTGGAAGAATGAGCGCACATGGAGGAAAACTTCCTGGGCAACCAATCATCGCCCCGCAGCTGGTACAAGTAGGCTGGAATACAAAATAGCCCATAAATATATCTAAGATGCTCAAAAGAGGAAGAGTGTATATACACATTGTAACGGCACCCCAAGTATGAAAGGGGTTAACGCCGTTTAGGATATTCCCTCTCTGGACACACATCCACTGCCGATCCTCCACAGTCAGGCGACCGCTTCCCATAGGATTAATCCTTCCAAACATACGAGACAAACACTCTGTATGAAGTTTCCAACTGGACTGACAATCTTTAATGACAAACTCCCAGTTTTATACACACAGAGAGGAGGTTCTTACATTCTCCTCAGACAATACACCTTTGACCAGACCTAATTTACATGAGCTAATTAACTACAGTGATGACTCAGACACATGACCTTTAGGCTAGCCTCACTGTCTCCCAATACACATCTGACATCTTAGCAGACACAGGTGGGGGCTGGGTGTGGTGACATTAGCATCTAACAGTATGTGTCCCAACATCATGAAGGAGTCACTTTTCAGTTAACCTGTTGAGTTCATAATCAAACAGTAAATAGTTCTTTACAGAACATCCTGGGGAATATTGTGGAATAATATCACTGTCCCATTTTAAAGCAATCCAAGACATATTCTTAATGTCCATTATTTTCTTGCTCACCCTGTGCCCAAAGTGACCCCTGTCACACACACATATATAACTCTAAGATAATAAATTATGAATCATACTTTATGCATACATACTGTATATGCACATGCACATATATTGAACTATTCCAAACATTTGGTTATAATGTCTGTTAATCTTCCTATAATCTTCTAAATATTCTTACTTGAATAGATAAGATAGTATTAATGCATGACAGCCTACAATGGCTGTGAGTATAAGTACAGGATCACGTAACTTCAAGGAGGCCACTAACATCCCAGATGGCATAATGTAGGTGAAGGGTGTATTAGTGGCTACTCATATTTATGTAGGGCGCCTCATGTCATCAAGACCAAAGCAGGGTCCATAGCTCTGCATTTAATATGATAAAGCCGAGGGACAGTCCACCACCGGAGCTCAGGGGAGTTCCATCTGCCTAGATAGCAAAGGATTAGGTAAATAAAACGGTTTCTCCTCTCTCCTAGACAAAATGCAAGCTCAGACCCACTACACAGATTTTTTTTTCAGTTACCCGGAGTTGGGTTTTAAGCTTTAAAGAAAAGCAAGTATCTTAAAAAAAAATCTCATTCTTTAATAAAATAGTTTGAAATGGCATCCACTTTCTGACCCTGAGCAAATGGATTTTCTGTTATATAGGCACAAAGGTACAAAGACCAAAAAGCAGTCGTCTCTTGGGTTGATGTAAGTGATGGAAAGATCCATTCACCAGAAAACTCAGACTTCTCACTCAGCTGTCATGTGTCAGGAGCTAATACATTTGTATACTGTACTTCATATCTGAACAGTCAGAACCCGAGCTGCATTTCTAGGACAAATGAATTAACCATATGATGGATGCCTACACTACTTCTATTAATCCAGACTCATGCCTGAGAATTTTGGCATCTTGAATAAATGTTCCATTATCACTGACTACTTTTTAATATGTCCAGCCTAATGCCACGTACACACGATCCGAAAATCGAATGACAGATCGTCCGACTTTTTCCGTTTACTATACGCAAGCCGAAATTGCATAGGTTACTAAAGTCACGAAAATTCTCGTACGACAGAAAAAAAAAAAAAAAAAATCGGAAGTGATGTAGTGTGTTGTAATGTATTTGTGTTGTATTTTCGGACGACAACTGTACTGACTAAAACGAAAATCGTACGATTAGGTATCGTACGAGGAACATTTTTTGTGCATGTCCGATAAAATAATATTGGATGAACTGTCATGATTGGCTCACGAAAGCCTTATACTAACGATACGATTATCGTACGATTCTTCCTCGGACGACATTTTTCGGACGATATTCGGATCGTGTGTACGGGCCATAAGATAGAAGACCCCAGGCTCACAGGAAAAAGTCACAACGAAGGCCCAAATTTATGTAGGCATAAAGTAATTTGATTGCATTAGATTGCCACATCTTTGAATATGATAAATGAAAGACATGGGGGGCAATTCAATAATGCATCTGCAACATGTTCTGGTGGTATGATTCCTTTAAAACAGCCTGTGTCTTTTTATTGTTTATTTTTTTATATTCTTTATTTTATCGAAATTTATCATATACAAAGAAGTAAAAACATTTTCCCTACTCAATAGGGACATACATTAACACATTTTATTTCCAAACCTTTGTCTACCCTTACCCCCCCCCCCCCACACACTTTTCCCATCTCTTAATGAATCCCTCTCTAGTATTCTCATGGCTATGTTTTAGATATTCTATGTTATGTGAGTAACTTGTATAGCGCTGCAAATGCGAACTAAATCGCGTCAAGGCGCTTTGCATCCAGTGTCGTTGAGATCCTTCAGAAGAGGTGGGTCTTTAGTTTTTTCCTGAAGGCCCAATGGTTTTCTTCCATGCGGATGTTTGTGGGTAGCGCATTCCATAGCCTTGGTCCTTGGACAGCAAACCTTCATTCTCCCTTAGCTTTGTAGCGAGTCTTGGGGATGTGGAGGAGGTTTTGGTTGGTTGATCGGAGGTCGCGAGTAGTGGTGTAGTGTTTTATTTTCTCGCATAAGTATTGAGGTGCGTTTCCTTGTGCGCATTTGTGAGTGAGGCAGAGGGTCTTGAATGTGACCCGATCCTTTACGGCTAGCCAATGGAGGCTTCTCAGGGATGGTGAGATTGATTCCCAGGGTTTTTTTCCCGTTACCAGTCTGGCTGCTGTGTTTTGGAGGACTTGTAGACGTGCAATCTGGTATTTAGGTAGTCCTAGGTAAAGGGAGTTCGCGTAGTCAAGCCGGGAATTGATGATGGTTCCGACTACTACTGCTCTGTCTTTTTCCGGGATGAAGGGGGGTAATATTGATCTTTTTTGTTGTTGATGTGAAAGTAAAGTTGAGTGTCATCTGCAAAGGAGTGATAGCACAGGTCCTGTTCATTGATGATTTTGAGGAGTGGCCGGAGGTAGATGTTGAAGAGTACCGGTGACAGGGGTGATCCTTGAGGGACTCTGCATGTATTTGTGCGTGGTGCCGAGGTGAAGGCTCCCAGTTTCACTGTCTGGGATCGATTTTCTAGGAAGGATGCGAACCATGGTAGGTCCGCGTCTGCGACTCCTGCTACTTTGGTGAGGCACGTGAGCAGAATTTATTTTGTGATCTACTGTGTCAAAGGCTGCACCGAGGTCCAGCAGCACCAGGAGACACGATTCTCCATCATCTGCTGCTTCGAGTGCGTCGTCCCATATTTTGAGAAGTGCCGTTTCCGTCCCGTGGCCTGGATGGAACCCCGATTGTAGTGGGTCCAGGAGTTTGTGGGTATCCAAATGAAGTTGTAGTAGCTGTTGTGTTACTACTTTCTCGATGATCTTGGAGATGGTGTTCAGGCTTGTTACCGGTCTTCTAAAGTTTAGGTCTTTCGGGTCGAGGTTGGGTTTCTTTAGGAGGGGTTTGATTATTCCTTGCTTGAGGGAAGTCGGAACAATACCTTCTTTGAACGATTGATTTATGAAGTGTGTTATGGGGGGTGCCAAGATGTCGGTACATTCTTTCAGCAGTTTTGAGGGAATGATGTCGTTCGGTGAAGTGCTATCTCGGAGGCTTCTGATGATGTTTTTGGTGGTGTCGATTGTAATTGGGACTAGAGTAAATTTCTTTGATTGCAGATTATTTATATGGTTTTATACTTCCTTTGGCCGAGTGGGGTTGTTGGATTTTTTCTGCTGAATTATTTTCCGAATGTTATCGATTTTGTCGATAAAAATATTGGATAGTTCATTGCAGAATTCCTGTGTTTTGTTTGCTGAAGACTCCAGGCAAGTGGGATTCATGGTCTGAGCCACTAGTTTGAAGAGTTTGCGAGGACGGTTTAGGGCTTTTGCGATGGTGTTAGAGAAATGGTCTTTTTTTGCTTTGAAGATTGCTTTATGATATTTCCTGGTGAGTGCTTTGTAGGTTGTGTAGTTCTCCTTTGTTGAGTTTCTTCTCCAGGCTCCTTTTGCTATTCTGCGTTCTTGTTTCAGTAAAGTGAGAGCGTCATTGAACCAGCCCGCGTTGTTTTTGTGGATGAGTGCTCTGAGTCTTGGAGCAACTGTGTCTGCTGTCTGTAGCAAAGCTTTGTTCAGGGAGTTGAGTGTTTTTTCCGTTGAGTGATTTTGGTTTAGCATTGCCATTTTGTTCAATAGTGTGGTTTTGAAAAGCTCAGAGTGTAGTTTCTTCTGTGATCTTGTCCAGTGTGTTTTTGTTGATTGTATTGGTTTTTGGAGGGTGGTGTTGGTCGTTATAATAAATTTGATGGCATGGTGGTCTGTCCATGGTAGAGGCAGGTTGTCCAGTGTGTTGATGTCCATATTTTGTTTGAAGATTAGGTCGAGAGTGTGACCTGATACACGTGTAGGAGTATTTATCAGTTGTTGCAAGTCTAGTTTTTCTAGTTGGTCGATGCAGGCGGTGGCGATGGGGTCTTCGGAGGAGTTGGCCCAGAGGTTGAAGCCTCCAAGTAGCAGGAGGCTTTTGGTTTTCATGGTGTATGTCGAGAAGAATTCACTGAAAAGTGTGAGGAGTTGTGTCTTTGGTCCCGGTGGTCTGTAGCAAATCAGAATGTGGATGGTATCCTGGGGTGTAGTTTGAAGTTGTAAAGTGAGTGTTTCCATGAAAGGCAATGAGTTCTGTAGAGTTGGTTTGATGAGCGTAAAGTGGGCTTTGTAGATTACTGCTAGGCCTCCTTCTCTTTGTCCTGTTCTATGCTTGGTTAGGATATATAGGGATATAGTGGAACCAATCTGTATTTTCCTCCTGCATCAGCTGAAAGTAGGTTTCTCCTCCTCTCCCTCTCCCCGACATTCAGCTGCTACAGGAGAAAAATACAGGGGGATTGGTACCAATATATGCCACCGCCGCCTCCCCTCCTGTCCCTGTTCATCTTCTTTCTGCTGCCCGGGTCCCCCTTGCTCCTCCCCATTGTTTCAGGATGGATAGTGGGGAAGAGGCCGGTACATATGTCCCACATGCATATGTGTTGGAGCTTTGAGGTGCACACCCTAATGCAATAGGCTGCGCATGCCTATGATCTCTTGTATTTTATCAAACCACTCTCTAATTTTGTGGCTCTCTACTTCCTTCCATTTCCTCGGTATCAAGCTTTTTGCAGCATTCATCATATGTACAATCATTGAGTTTCTATATTCTTTTGTCGGAATATCTACCCCATGAAATAAACCATGGACATGTCTCTCAGGTATATCTATATTAGTGATTTCCTTAATATAACTCAGTATTTCCTTCCAGTACATTCTAATTTTGGGGCACCCCCACCATATATGGGCCATAGTTCCCGTTTGTTTACAGCCCTGCCAACACTCTGTTGTTTGTCCTATTTGATATTTCGCTAGTGTTTCTGGAGTTCTATACCACCGGGTTACGCACTTATAGTTCATTTCCACCATCCCATTGTTTACTGATGATCCATGTACTAGTTTCAGGATTTTTCCTACTTCTTGGTTCCTTCCTCGTTTCCCCAATTCCCTCTCCCAATTTTTTATAAATGTCGGAACTTCTAGCTCTTCCACTTCTATCAAAGTTTTATATATCCTAGATATATTCCAACTTGTTTTTTTGATGGTACATAATCGCTCTATCAGTGTAAGTGCTTCTCCTCCTCTTATTGGATGAGGAAGTGCTGCTATGAAGTGTTTTTAAACTGAAAATACCTCCATTCATTAATATCCAGCACATTTTTTTATTTTTTTATTCTTGTAAAGTGCAAATTTTTCCCCTTGTATTATATCACGTAGTTGTGCATTTTCTTTTTTAATCCAATTCCCCCCTATCAAGCTTTTCCCTGGTGCAAATAAATTATTTTCCTTTAGTGCCATTAATGGTGAATTATATTTCCATTTATTTTTCTTGTGTAGTGCATCCCAAATTTTCAATACTATCTGTGTCAATGTGTGTGTGTATTTTCTCCCAATGTCCTATAATGTGGTGGTATCCATATATTCCTTCCTAATTGTATTAGCCATTATGTGTTCTATATTAACCTACCTTTTCTCATTATTTGATTTAGTCCATTCCACCACGCGAGTTAACAAAACTGCCTTGTAATATTTTTGAAAGTCAGGTACATTTAATCCCCCTTGGCTTTTTACTTTCTACAGAGTTGCCAGAGAAATTCTAGGTTTCTTATTGTGCCATATTAATTTAGTGATTAAAATTCTTAAAGTTCTAAAATATGCTGGAGGTATATATATGGGGAGCATCTGAAACTTGTACGTGATCTTCGGAAGTATTTTCATCTTTAGGGTCTTAATCCGGCCCATCCATGATAGGGGGCGTGCTGCTATCCTTTTTATTTCTATTTTTATGTCCTCTAACAGTGGGATATAGTTTGCTTGATACATTTCCTCTGGCGATGCCGTTAATTTAATCCCAAGATATTTTATTTCCGTCCTTCTCCAAGGGAATGGGAACTCTTGTTGTAGACTCAGTTCCTCTTTCAATTTCATATTTATATTTATTATTTCGGATTTACTTGGGTTGATCTTAAAATTAGATAGATCTCCGTATTCATTTAGTGCTTTCATAAGGTTGGGCATTGTAATTCGGGGGTTTGATATATAGAATAATATATCTGCGAATGCCGCTTATTTATGCTCCTCTTCTCTGACTTTGAAGCCCCCTATGTCCGCGTCCCCCCGTACTGTTGCTAGAAGAGGTTACAGCGCAAGCACGAACAGGAGCGGAGACAGGGGGCATCCCTGTCTCATCCCGTTATTCATCCTAAAGGGGGGTGACAATGTTCCATTTACTTTCACCATGGCTGTAGGGCCCTTGTATAATGTTTGTATCCACTGCATCATCCTTGGTCCTATCCCCATGCTCTCTAGAGTGCCCATCATGAATCCCCAGTCTACCCTGTCGAAAGCCTTTTCGGCATCTATCGACAGGAGTAGACCGGGGACTCTCCCTTCTTTTATTTTTTGAAGTAACAGAAGTGTTCTTACCCCATTGTCCCTCCCCTCTCTCCTTGATACAAAGCCCATTTGATCAGGATGGACCAGCTCCATCATTAAATCTTTCATCCTTGTTGCTAATATTTTTGTGTCCGCGTTTAACAATGATATAGGACCTATAGTTTGAACACTTAGTGCTATCTTTGCCTTCTTTTGCTATAATGGTAATTGATGCCAATAAGGCCTCTTTACTCATCTCATACCTTCTTCCCAATCCATTCGTATATGTGCACAGTTTTGGGGTCAGGATTTCTTTAAACCTTTTTAATTATAATGTTGTGTATCCATATGGCCCTGGACTTTTTCCTGACGCCCGATTGATCTCCTCTACCGTTATTGGTGTTTCTAGAGATATTGCTCTTTCCTCTGTTATCCGGGGGATCCTAGCTTTTTTTAAATATTATTTTATTCTTTCTTTTTTCCCCTCGTTCCATTGTCCTTTCTAAATAAACTGAGTATAATTGTTAATTAAAGTCTCTGAAGAATGTCGCTATGTCCCTTGTATTATAGATCATTTCCCCTTTTTTATTATTTTTTTTTTCTATGAAGTTCATTGATTTTTTTTCTCTTAACATCCTTGCTAGGCACTTGCTGTTTTTATTCCCCCATTGATATCTTACCTTTGAGACTTTATTGAAGGTTTTCCTTATTTCCTGTTCTAATAGTTCCTTTAGTTCATCTCTTTTTATTACCAGTTCTTGCAACAGTTCCTGATCTTGCCCTCTCCCTTTTTTGTGTCTTTGCTCTAATAGGTATATTTCTTCTATCAATTTTGCCCTCTTTTTTATTCTTTCCTTCTTTCTCCTAGTTCCCATTGAGATTAGGATTCCCCTTATGTAGGCTTTATGAGCCTCCCACAGGGTATCGTCCGCAATTTCACTGGTTCCGTTTAAACTAAAATATTGCTCTAATTCTTTTTTATTATCTCCTCCCCTTGTTTATCTAGAAGATTTTCATTTAGCCTCCATGAATACGCTTGTATCCAAGTTTCTGGTATCTTTATTTTCATGGTCATTGGCACGTGGTCAGATAGTGTAGTTATTTCTATATTGGTGGAGACTACCAAGTCTAGTGTTCTATGTTCTATCAGACAATAGTTGATCCTAGTGTATGTCCCGTGTACAGGGGAGTAGAAAGTATAATCTTGTGTCCTGGGGTGTTGTATTCTCCATATATCTACTAACTGATGGTGGTATAATTTCAGTTTTATCGCCTTCAATTGGGGGCGTTCCTCGTCCCCTGTACACGGAATGTACTGTCTTGTTTTGGATCCATACAAAAATTCAGGTCCCCCGCCATGAACACTTCCCCTTTTTTAAACTCCGATAATTTTTCCAGGGCTTCCCCCAAATATACGGTTGGGCCTTTATTAGGGCAATATGTATTGGCCAATGTGCATTCCATTCCCAACAGCTTCCCCTTCAAGAACAGAAATCTTCCCTCCGGGTCAGTTAATCTGTCCTCCAGGGAGAATCGGACTCCCCTACCTATTCCAATTGCAACCCCTTTTGCCTTTTTTGTCATTGAGTCGCCATAATACCAAGTTGGGAGCTGATGGGAATACAACCTCACAATAGTTTCATGGGACAGGTGTTTCTCCTGTAAGAAGACCACCCCGGGACCATGATGCTCGATCTCTTTCAAGATTTTATGCCTTTTTGTTGGTGTATTCACCCCTTGCACATTGTAGGTCAAAAAATTAACTGTAGTCATGATATAGTTATTTGCAACCTGTTTTCATAGAGAGGGATTATTTGCCTCCTATTTTCATAAAGATGTGATCTACTTCTGGAGTTTACGATTATACTTTATGGGGTCTATGTTTTGTCCCCCCCCCCTCCTCCCACATCCCTCCCCCGCCTCTCTCCGGCTCCTGACTCGCAAATGGAGTCCAAAAAATACTTCCAGGGATGAGATAGCACATAACCCTTCTCTTGTCATTGCACATAATCCTACTCTTGTCTCCGCATTAATACCCTGTACTTCCAGGGATGGGATAGCACATAACCCTACTCTTGTCTCTCTATTAATACCTTGTACTTCCAGGGATGGGATAGCACATAACCCTACTCTTGTCTCTCTATTAATACCCTGTACTTCCAGGGATGGGATAGCACATAACCCTACTATTGTCTCTCCATTAATACCCCGTACTTCCAGGAATAGGATATCACATAACCCTACTCTTGTCTCTCCATTAATACCCTGTACTTCCAGGGATGGGATAGAACATAATCCTCCTCTTGTCTCTCCATTAATACCCTGTACTTCCAAGGATGGGGAAGCATATCACACAACCCCTGTTTCCCCATAAATATCCAGGACTTCCAGTTTTTATTTACAACTCTGTGAATTCTGAATACTTTATTGATCCCAAAGAGAAATTATTGCAACACATGCCAGACTCAACAAAGTGTAGCGAATGAATGACAAATTTAAATTTGACAGGAGGCAGAAAGGAGAAGAACCCCCTAATTCTGTAAGGGGTGGGTTGAGGACAGGGGGTTGTGGACATTTACCATGTTTCATGTTACATCCTAGATATGGGCGTAACAAGAAACATTCTTGGAAAGGCGATGTAAGCTTTAAGCCCCATACACACGGTAGGACTTTTGACCAACAAACTTCATTTTGAGCAAGTTGGACCAACAATCCGACCGTGTGTACGCTCCATCGGACAAACTTTTTTTTTTGTTTTCATCGGACAAAAGTTGGGTCTGCAAACGGACAAACTTTTGGCCAACAAAAGTCCGATGGAGCAAAGTCCGACCGTGTGTACAGAAAACCATAGGACTTTTGTCCGATGGACAAAACAACTAATGTTAAAATCAACCAACAATAGCAGAAGTTGACCAAAGGGTGGCGGTAAAGAGCAGAAAATAGAAGAAAAACCACGTGATGTTGCAAAAAGTTTTAGGAAAGTTTGCAGAAAAGTCGTGTGGTGTGTATGCTATGGGTGTGCCAACTCCGTTCGGACAAAAATCCAGGGAAAAGTCAGATGGAAGTCCGACCGTGTGTTAGTCAGCAAACAAATTCAACACCTTGTATAAATATTCCAAGAATTGGTAGTATGAATATTTTGGGGGTACGGGTGACAGTAACAGCCAAAGTAGCTAATATTCCTGTATCACACTGTTGCCAACAATCAGTATAAAAAAGGTGCACCCTTTATTATTAAAGCATTTGTTACCCCAACACTTCCTATTACTGATATATGCCTGTGCAATCATATACTTTTATGAGAAACTATCCTGTTTGTATTGCTTTATTTATGTGACATTCCTGGTGTTCCTGCCAGTCCCCTTACTTTCCTATTAAAAAACTGACCACGGTGTAGGAGAGCACATCGTGGTCAGTTCTCTAGCTATGCTATGCTGTGTACTCTTCTCCAATGATCAGACTTGCCCTGAGGCCTGGTTTACACCTATGCATTTTTTAGGGCATTTTCAGTTTTGCACAAACACACTACAGTCCATTTAACATGGTTTCCTATGAATGTAGTTCACATCTGTGCATTTTATGGAAAGGGCCAGGGACTTTTTTCTGTTTTTGGTTCCATAGACTTCAGTGGATCAAAAACACGTATTGAAAAATCCAAAATGCACCTGCAATACTCAAACTGCAACCTGCATAGGTGTGAATCTAACACGCACCCGCTGCACAACTATTCCCTGGGAAGCTCAGTGTACTGCTGCCACCCCTCCCCCCAGCTCTTATGCAGCTGAGAACAGAGGGAGTGTGATCACTTATAAATAAGGGAAAAATATATTTATATATTTTTTATATATATATACAAAAATGTTTTGCCTTTCATTTCTATTTTGAAGTAAAAAGGTTGTTTTACAAGGTGATTGTTTACAATCACTTTAACTGCTTTAGACAACGACAGGATGTTGAATGTTAGCCTTAAAAAGCAGATGACTGTTCTAAGCCCTCACTACCCCATCCAAAACGTAGACTTTACATACACTTTAGGGCCCTTTCACGTGTCCGTGTACGGGCTCCGTTTTGCTCAGCAGGGATCGCTCCGTCGATCCCCGCTGAGCAGGCAGATGACAGGTCGGTCTCTGCACACTGCGCAGGGACCGACCTGTCAATGCGCCGCTCTCCTCTATGGGGGATCGGATAAAGAAGGATCGTAGAGTCCGTTTTCATCCGATCCACCAGACGGATGGAAAATAGGGTTTCCATCCGTCACACTTTGGCGAATCGGAGCGGGTCGGATGTCAGCGGACATGTCACTGCTGACATCCGTCGCTCCATAGAGGTGCACGGAGCGTCAGTTCAGGTCTGCCTAAAAAACTGATAGGCGGACCTGAACGGAAGAGGTAATGTGCAAAATGTGGTAACCCCACACAATCCTTTCGATTTTTTTTTTCTCCAATCTAAAATCAGTAAAACAAACCTTGCACCTAACTATTACTTTTTACACTGCTTTATTAAATAAACATTCATATACCTTAAAGGCAACAAGAATTGCATGAATACGAAAGAACATCGGTTATTTTATTATATTAGATTGCATTTAATTTTACACAACAATTTAAATCATCAGTGAGATTCTCTTACAAATTACTATGCAGAGAGGAGAATTCAGTAGCTTTTACCATCACATTTTCTCAATCATGATCAGAGTGAATTAATATAGCCTTACAGCAATAGCGTGCCTACCTTTCTCTCTATCAAACATTTTAATCAGTTCATTAAACCAGATCATATTATTTATCTTTAGGAACAGTGGTAAACTGCATTGTAGGAAAACCCACAGGAAGAACCTGCTATGAACAATATGTCTCTGATTTCCTCTGTAGACGGCCATTTTGCCGGGTCACTAACTTCTATAGAGTTTTTAAGCCATGGGAATAAGCTTGTTCATAGACCATATTTCTGATATCTGTATTTCCTAAAGTCTTTTTTCCCCCCCACTGTGCTCATGAGGCACTAATGGAAACTGTTTCCCAGCCTGAATACAACAGAATGTCCCATGTCTATTACTATTTTCAGGATCTTCTTTACAGACTGTTTAACTCACAGCCATTTGCCAGCGTTAAGCCTTGTACTCACGCTGCTTACAATTTACATCTCGCCAAGCCCAATGAAGTGCTGACAATTTCATTCTGCTACAACACATGTTTTTTTTCCCCTTCCCATCCCAAAAATTAGCCTTCAAACGATGTGCCTGTATTATATTACACCCTCTGCTACAGACGCACCGTGGTGGGGTGCTGGTAGTTAAGACGCTGATTCCGATTCAATGAGCTGGGAAACTGTCGCTTGTCTCCGTTACAATATCATGGGACACAAAGCCTCTAATAGCTACTTCACAGTTTATTGAATGCAGCCCATTTCATTTATAGGCAGTGGTGCTGCTAGTCTTTGAATTAGTATAAGATCATGTGACTGGCTCTGTCCTATTTTATGAACATTTCTAGCCTGACAGCACTTCACAGCATGAAATAAAAAAGATGCCAATGTAGAGTGAGATGAATAAACTATACAAAGCTAGCACAATACAGAATGGGCACCAGTGAAGGTCAAGGACATTAGAGGGTCTCTTTGCAGAATTTGCAGTCCCTAATACAAATCTGTCCCTGTTGTGCAACATATGTACCACCTTCCTTCCAAGTGCCTGGTGGAAGACTGACATGTGCCAAAACTTATGTCTGCATTGTACCTGCATCACCACATTGCCCATGCTCCGATGTTTCAGCATCCTGCAGTTTTTTTGGTCCACTAGAAAGATGACCTACATCAGGGAGAAGGAAGGCCAACATTTAAGCATCAGTAGGGATATTTTGATCTTTTTAAGGGACCTTTGGGTTTTGGATATCCGGTGCAATTTTATTTTTTGGGGGGGGGGCGCAAACGAACTGAAAAATACTAAAACAAAAACATCAAATGCAGCCACTGTGCCCATCAATTGCAGCCAACTGTGCCCAGCAAATGCAGCCAACTGTGCCCATCATATGCATCCAACTGTGCCCATCATATGCAGCCACTGTTCCCATCCTATGTAGCCAACTGTGTCCATCATATGCTGCCAACTGTGCCCATCATATGCAGCCAACTGTGCCCATCATATGCAGCCACTGTGCCCATCATATGCAGCCAACTGTGCCCATCCTATGCAGCCACTGTGCCCATCCTATGCAGCCAACTGTGTCCATTCTATGCAGCCAACTGTGCCTATCATATGCAGCCACTGTGCCCATCATATGCAGCCAACTGTGCCCAGCAAATGCAGCCAGCTGTGCCCATCATATGCAGCCAACTGTGCCCATCATATGCAGCCAACTGTGTCCAGCAAATGCAGCCACTGTGACACCCCTTGCCCGATCGCCTGCTGTCTGACCGGCAGGCACTTTCCCCATCTTGGTGGTGGGTCAGGCAACAGGGGATGGCGGCGAGCTGTGGGACAGGTAGGGCAGGTCAGGAGGCGGCTCCTGAGTCCTCCATGCGTCTCTTCTTGCCTTCTGCTAGGCAGCCAATGGGATCACCTGTGCTTTCAGCCAATCAGGTGACGGGTATTAGACCCACGCCTCCTGATTGGCGGAAAGGCAGTTTAGTGTTAGAAAAGCAAATATTCATTTGCTTATCTAACACACCTAGATGGACTGCGAGCACAATGCTCTGCGCTCCAAGTCCACCCTTTTTTGAAGCCTATTAGAGCCTATGGCTCTAATTAGGTGCTTCAAAAAACACCCCGCCACTGTAATTCAGGTGCCCGACGTCCTAAAAGGGGCCAGACGCCTGAATAGGGGGTGGCTACAGCGGCCATGAATAGATTCATGCTGTGCATGAATCTATCCAATCTACATAGAGGGGGCTGGCGTGAAAGAGGGGGCGGCGCCCGTGCGCCCTTAATGGTCGGGCCACCCCTGATACAGTACATGTTAACATGTTCACAGCTTGTCTTAAGTATAACATCTTGCAAAGCTAGCTATAGTGGCTTAGTACTTTTTTCTGGTAGCCCTTGGGTCATTGGTTGACACGACCTACATGGAGTTTGCCTGTTCTCCTTGTGCCAGTGTGGGTTTCCTTCCACACTCCAAAGACATGCTCGTAGGTTAACTGGTTCCTCTCTAAATTGTCCCTGGAATGTGAGTTAGGGACCTTAGATTGTAGGCATATTGAGGGCAGGGGCTGATATGAATGTACAATGTACCTGTATATCTAAAAGCACAGCATAAATTGTTAGTGCTATACAGTATAAATACCTGTAATAAATGAATATAGTCCTCACCAGTAGTTTCTCAGCATTTGCAAAAAACAGACATTAGGTGCTAATATTTAGCATAATTTTAATGATTGTACCGCGATTTTGCCGCGATTCGCGGCCGCGATTTCGACAAGACAGTCATACGATTGTGGATCTGACTTTACCCACGACTTGAAGTACGACTTCAATTAGCAGGGACGCGACTTTGATCCCCCAAATAATTAGAGGGAACTCTACTCGAATTAAAAAAAAACAAAACGGCATGGGTTCCCCCTTCATGGGCATACCGGGCCCATCGGTCTGGTATGGATTTTATGGGGGACCCCCACGCCAAAAAAAACAGCATGGGTTCCCCCCAAAATCCATACCGGGCCCTGCGTCCCCACCCAAAAGCACCTTGCCCCCATTTTGATGAGGACAAGGGCCCCTTCTCGACAACCCTGGCCGCTGGTTGTCAGGGTCTGCGGGCAGGGGGGTTATCAGAATCTGGGAGCCCCTTTAATAAGGGGTTGTTTTTTTAAATTAAATTAAATTTGGGTGGAGTTCCCCCTAATTATTTGGGGGACCAAAGTCGCGTCCCTGCTCATTGAATTCGTACTTCAAGTCGTGGGCAAAGTCGGATCCACAATCGTATGACTGTCTTGTCAAAATCGCGGCCGCGAATCGTGGTAAAATTGTGCGACTTTGAAGTCGCACAAGTGTGAAACGGGCCTAAGTCAGACATCACAAAGACTCTAGGATCCCTTTAATGCTGCACGTTGTTAAAGGTGATGTTTTACTAACTTTGCACATTAATACATTCCTGATATGTCTCAATATACACTGACAGTATACATTTTCATAAAAGCCTTTTATCATTGGAAAGCAATGCTTGAGCTCTATTCAAGTCAGGCAACACTGCTCCAGGTCTGCCTGCCAGTATATTCCTTCCCACCCCTCTCACTCAGGTGGAAGCTCGTTCCGCTGAAACGATGTAAACTAAACAATCCAGACAGCTGCACTCCAAGATTTTTCTTGTTTATTGAAATAGAAAAGCAACTTCTTACAGCTACACCAGCACATAATCATGGGAGTCTCAATTAACCACTTCAGCCCCGGGAGAATTTACCCCCTTCCTGACCAGAGCACTTTTTGAGATGCGGCACTGCGTCGCTTTAACTGATAATTGCGCGGTCATGCGACGTTGCACCCTAACAAAATTGACGTCCTTTTTTTCCCACAAATAGAGCTTTCTTTTGGTGGTATTTGATCACCTCTGCGGTTTTTATTTTTTGCGCTATAAACAAAAAAAAAGCGTACATTTTGAAAAAAAAAGCAATAGATCCCCAAAAAATATATTAAAAAAATGTTTTCCTCATTTTAGGCCAATATGTATTGTTCTACATATTTTTGGTAAAAAAAAAATCGCAATAAGTCTATATTGATTGGTTTGCGCAAAAGTTATAGCGTCTACAAAATAGGGGATAGATTTATAGCATTTGTTTTATATTTTTTTTTTATTAGTAATGGCGGCGATCTGCGATTTTTATCGTAACTGCGACATTATGGCGAACACATCGGACACTTCTGACACTTTATTGGGACCATTGTCATTCATACAGCGATCAGTGCTATAAAAATGCACTGATTACTGTGTAAATGACACTGGCAGGGAAGGGGTTAAACACTGGGGGGCAATCAAGGGGTTAAGTGTGTCCTAGGAAGTGATTCTAACTGTGGGGGGGATGGGCTACCACTGACATGACAGCGATTACTGCTCCCGATGACAGGGAGCAGTAGATCCCTGTCATGTCACTAGGCAGAACAGGGAAATGCCTTGTTTATATAGGCATCTTCCTGTTCCGCAGCTCTGTGACACAATCGCGGGACACCGGCAGACATCGAGTCCGCCGGTCCCATGAGCACGGTCCTGGAGCACGTGGTGGGCGCGCGCCCACTGTGCCGCAATTTAAAGGGGAAGTACCTGTATGCCCATTTGCGCAGCCGTGCCATTGTGCCGACGTATATCATCGTGCGCTGGTCGGCAAGCGGTTAACTACTGATATAGCGTGAAAAATACAAATACATGTGTAGCGGGGTGTTCCCCTTTAATGCAGAGAGACAAGAAGTTCCAGGTGAGAGGTGAGTCGGGAGGAAGTAAAGAGACATTATGGAAGTGAAAGCAGAGGAGAGAGAGACTACATCTCCCAGTACATCTTGCAGCACCCAGGGTGCATTGCTCCAGAACAGAGACTGCTGGGGCAGACTTTATAAAGGGGAGGCGGAGTTTTGGTCGGCCTCTTTGGACACCCCTCTCCTAGCAAGAGGATGTCTGTGCTGAACTGCTGTGTGCACAAGGCCTGAAGCCTGGGCCGTGTGCTCCTTTCCAAAGAGCCCTCTGCCAGCCTAGCAGAGCTTTAGAGACATCTAATCCTCCTTGCTGCAGTACACCAGAAGGATTGAAGACTTGGATGTCGGTGGATTCCTGTTCCTAGACGAATCGATGGAGGGAACGGACTTGGACTTGTCCAGGTGGTGAGAGCTGTTTAAAGACAGATCCTTTATCTTTACTATTCGTTGGGATTACAAAGTTGTTCTTCAAGTGCACCACCGAGAGATTGCTAGCGAATATTGTTTCACTGAACTTCCATTTAGATCAGTCAGGCCTGACTGCATAGGTAGACATTGCTGGGTGTTAGTCTACCCATGAGGGGAAGTAGCTGTAAAAGGGCAGCGCTAGAGTTGCATAGCAATACTTTATTATTCTGATTACTCTGTTTATCTTTATTACTGTTTATTGCAGGGATCTGCAACTTGTTATACTGTTGTTTATTACTTGCCCATTAGCCTCAGTAAAATATCTGGGTAAAGTACATTTGGTGTCAGTTCCGCTTACTTTAATAGGAGTTTTAAAGTATATTCTGTGTATGTTTGTTATAGGACTGCGTCACCAACAGTTGCGATCACGCGGTCCTATCTCTCTATCACCAGCTGTGCCACGGCAGGTTAGAGCCGATTGCCGGGGGTTGACAGCGGTGCACTGCAGGGCCCAAATCAATATCAGCGGCTCTCTTAACTGGGGGTAGCGCTACACGTGGGAGCTCGAGTCCGGGATCCTTGTACGTTGCACGCTGCAAGCAAGCCGGTCAGAAGTACCAGCATGGACCCGCTGGCAATGTCACAGTGGTGCGCAGCGATTGGCGCCGATCCAACCGCGGCGGTAGTCATTGTACTCCCGGGGGAAAGATGGAAGGAAGAGGAGATAAAACAGCTCGTATTGTTACTGTCTCCGAGCCACAAAGCATGGGTGATGGATTTTAGGCCAGATCCAGTGATCTCGTTTACATACGCACTGGTAGAATGGAAAAACGAAATCCCAGAACATTTTAAAAGTCAGAGTATACAAGCCATAGATAATCAGATCTATCACTTGATACATACGCTGCCAGTGAAGGAAGAATGGTTTCAGACACCAAAGCCATCACTCCCACAATTATCTCCACCACTATCCCCTAAAGCAGAAAAGCTTAAGGAACTATTAAGCCCGGGATCACCGCTGGCCGCTATAGGGCCTGAATTGTTGAATGCTCTAGGAGACCTTGTAATTAAGTGCCAGAAAAGCAGTACGGTGCATGTGGAGGCCGGTTACCGGAAGCTTAGCACCTTCTCAGGGAAGCTCCCCGTCCCTGCGGGGGAGGAAGATTTTGACACTTGGATGGAACAGGCATTGCAGGCAGTAGAAGCATGGGAGGTGCCTGAGGCACAGAAGAGACAGCGAGTCTTAGAAAGTCTGAAAGGTGCCGCGGCAGAAGCGGTGAAGAGCTTCCGGTTTGGAAATGAAAACTGTACAGCTCAAGATTGCCTGGCCATGCTGCAGGAAGAGTTTGGTCAGCTGGAGAAGGTGTCAGAGATGATTTATCAAATTGAACACACTCTCCAGCAGCCGAATGAGAAACTGTCAGAATATGTTAGAAGGCTGAACAGGCAGTTATGCAAGATTGTACTGAAGAAGGGAATGCTGCCCAAAGATGCAGATGAAGCACGCATGAAGCAGATCATGAGGGGAGCGCGGCGCTCAGACCCGGTCTGGCTGCACCTGAAAACCTCAGGAGGAGGAATGTCACTAACCTACTCTGATCTAATAAAAATTATTAGGGACGAAGAGGCGCTGCAGGAAGATCAGCAGGTGGCCAAGGCGAATGTCACACCTGTACCAGTGTTGGTCCATTCTGTCAAGAGCCCAGAAAGAGATGCGGAGGTTGACACTCTGAAATCGCAAATGGCCGAAGTGTTGGAGATGCTGACCTCTTTGATGGAGAAAGATCAGAGAAGACGAGAGAAACCAAGCCCAAGAAAGGAGTTGTTCCCGAACACCTCAGCACCGGCCTCCCTACAGGACCGAGAAGAGGTGATTTGCTATAACTGCGGAGGGAGTGGCCACTTTGCTAACGTATGCTCCAGCCCAAAGAAGAAGAGAACAGATAATTGCAAGCCGGCGGGAAACTCCAAAGGGCCCCGGTGAAGGAGTCAACCGGGTGCCCATCATCTTCAGTGCGCTCCAAACTAAAAAAAAGGCCAAGAATGGAGGAGACAAAACTCCTAGGAGGAGGTATAGTACACCCCCACCAAGATGTACCCCAGAGGGAGGGGGCAAGACCCCTCAGTGGAAGTACAGCACCCCAAAGAAGGAACATCCACCTAAAAGGAACAATAACATCCCTCAGCGGGTTTGTGCCCCCATTGAGAGGGAGAAAGTCAATGCATGCCAGGCTCAGGAAAAATTAAAGTCCAAAAGGAGCAGGGCAAGGGTCGAAAGCAAAAAAAAAGAGGTGACCCCAGTCCGGCCATACCCAAAGGAACTGGTGGGCCCGTCTCCTACTGTGCCCATTCAAGTGGAAGGAGTCTATACTAAAGCTCTTTTGGACACCGGAGCACAGGTGACTTTACTATACCGGGACTTCTATGATAGGCACTTGAGTCATCTGCCTATCCAGAAGATAGAAGAGCTTGAGATATGGGGACTTGGAACCCAGAGTTTCCCTTATGATGGGTACCTGCCCATAAAGATGACTTTCGACCCATCCGTGGCTGGGAAGGCTGAAGTGTTTGACACCCTGGCAGTTGTGTGTCCCCGGCCGCCTGGAGCCAGCAAGATTTCCCTGATCATTGGGACAAACACGGATCTAGTCAGGAGACTCCTGACCCCTCTAGTGAAAGAGAGAAACCATTCAGCCACCAAAATCCATCCCATGCTAAAGACGGCCTACCAACGACTGGTCTTAGAGCAGAAGACCCCGGGAGAGGGGATAGGGAAGGTGTGGAGACTTGGCAGAGAAGGAGTAGTGCTACAGCCCGGAGAAGTAACCTGTCTTAGGGCCACTGTGAAGCTTTCGTGGGAACAACCTGGCCCCTTTGTCATGCTGGAATCAGACCCAAGGGAAGAGTCCTCAGGCCTGGAAGTGATACCAGAAGTGATTCCGTTCAAGGCCCTGAAGAAGGCCCATGGCAGAGTTCCGGTGAGTGTTAGGAACACTACGGGAGGACCCATGGAGATCCCTGCCAGAGTGTTGCTTGGTCAGGTGAGCCCTGCTGCCCTGGTCACTTGGTCCGAAGTCAAGGGGACGGGTGACGGAGGAGATGTTTGGGGGAAACTGTCCGTGGAAAACCCAAACCTACCCAGGGCTTGGAAAGAAAGAGCCAAGGCCCAGCTGACCAGGTGGGAGAAGATCTTTTCCGAAGATGAATTCGATGTGGGGTGTGCAAGAAGTGCCACCCATCGGATCCGCCTCCAAGAAGATAAGCCCTTCCGAGAGAGGGTCAGGCGGGTCCCCCTGGCAGATCTGGAGGATCTGAGGGAACAACTTGTAGAACTAAAGAAGACTGGTGTGATCCGGGAGTCTAGAAGTCCCTATGCCTCCCCAATCGTGGTGGTCAGAAAGAAGAATGGGTCGTTGAGGCTTTGTATCGATTACAGGACTCTCAACAGGAGAACCATCCCTGACCAATACACCACGCCAAGGATAGAAGATGCCCTACAAAGTTTGTCTGGAGCCAAATGGTTCAGTGTGATGGACCTCAAGAGTGGGTACTATCAAATCCCTATGCACCCAGAAGACAGGGAGAAGACAGCCTTCATAACCCCGGTGGGATTCTTCGAATTCAATAGGATGCCTCAGGGTCTGTCTGGAGCTCCTGCTACCTTTCAACGCCTTATGGAGAAGACTGTTGGAGACATGAATCTTATAGAAGTCCTTGTGTACTTGGACGATGTCATTGTCTTTGGAAGAACCTTGGAAGAACATGAAGCCAGGTTGGAGAAAGTATTGAGAAGACTCAGCGAAGAGGGACTTAAGCTTTCCCCCGAGAAGTGTCGGTTCTACCAGTCTTCTGTGAACTATCTAGGGCACATAGTGTCTGAAGAAGGGGTGGCCACAGATCCTGAGAAGTTGGAAGCAGTCACTTCCTGGCCACGACCCACCACAGTAACAGAGCTCAGATCCTTCCTGGGGTTCTGCTCCTATTATAGGAGGTTTGTGGAGGGGTTTGCTCGGATTGCCCGCCCGTTGAATGAATTGCTAAAGGCAGAAGGGGAAGAGGATGACTCAGGGCCCAGGAGGCCTGGTGAGTCAGTTCAAGATCAGTGGAACCCAAGGTGTGAAGAGGCCTTTCATGCTCTGAAGAGGAGCTTAACCACTGCCCCAGTCCTGGCCTACGCCGACCCTACCAGACCTTATGAATTACATGTGGATGCCAGCCATGAGGGTCTAGGTGGTGTACTCTACCAAGAACATGAAGGACAACTGCGACCAGTGGCCTATGTGAGCAGGAGCCTGACCCCCTCAGAAAAGAATTACCCCACTCATAAGCTGGAATTCCTGGCCCTCAAATGGGCGGTAGTAGACAAGCTAAAAGACTACTTGTATGGGGCAGAGTTTACTGTGAAGACAGACAACAACCCCCTGACCTACCTCTTCACCACCGCGAAACTAGATGCCACCGGACACAGGTGGTTGGCCGCATTGTCTGGATTCAACTTCAGTCTGAAGTACAGACCAGGAGCCGGAAATAGGGATGCAGATGCCCTGTCCCGGAGGTCTCATGCCACGACAAATGACTGGGAAGATTGGACCCAAGTGGCACCGGACGGGGTGCGGGCCCTTTGTCAAGGGGCTGAATTCCAAGCCAGAGGAGGCTCCAGAGCAGAAGAAATAGGGGTTACCATGGTAGGAGTCCCCAAACACTATTGTGGGGTAACTCAACTGGAGGAAGACAACCTACCGAGACTGTCCAAGAAGGAGTTGAGGTGTGACCAATTGGAAGACCCCATGGGGAGATTGGTCCTCGAAGCCCTGGAGAATCAGGATCCCAACAAATTCCTACATCACCCCTCAAAGGAGGCTCGCCTGTTGAGGAAGGAATTGGACAGGCTACAGGTACATCAGGGAGTGGTCTACCGAAGGGGCCCCTCTGATGACTCAGAAGATAAGTGGCAGTTATTTCTTCCAGAGAAGCACCGAGAGACTGTACTAATTGCCCTGCATGACCATCATGGTCACCTAGGGGCAGAAAGGACCTTCCAGCTTGTCAGAAATCGGTTCTATTGGCCCTGCATGAGGGCAGAAGTAGAGGAGTATTGCCATTCCTGTGCACGATGCATTCAGAGAAAGACCCTACCCCATCAAGCTGCCCCAATGGGCCACTTACAGAGTCAAGGCCCAATGGATCTGGTATGCATTGACTTTCTCTGCCTCGAACCCGACCTGAGTGGATTGGGGAATGTTCTGGTAATAACCGACCATTTCACCCGCTATGCTCAAGCTTTCCCAACCAAAGACCAGAAGGCATCCACCGTGGCCAAGATACTTATGGAGAAGTATTTTGTCCATTACGGACTACCACAGAGACTCCACTCAGATCAAGGAAGGGACTTTGAGAGTCGGTTGATCCGAAGACTTTTGGATTCATTAGGAATAAAGAAGACCAGAACCACGCCTTACCACCCACAAGGAGATGCTCAGCCGGAGAGATTTAACCGGACCCTGCTCAACATGTTGGGAACCTTAGAAACAGAGAAGAAGCAACACTGGAGTCAGCACATATCAGCCCTAGTACATGCCTATAACTGTACCACAAGTGACGCCACTGGCTACTCCCCTTATCGACTTATGTTTGGGAGAGAAGCAAGGCTACCTGTGGACCTGGCCTTTGGCACTTCTATAGACAATACCTCAGCTACATCCCACAAGGGATACGTGGACAGACTTAGACGTAGCTTGCAGGTGGCCTATGAACAAGCCCAGGCGGCTTCGGATCAAAGGGGGGCCCGCAACAAGAGAAATTTTGATCTGAAGGTTTGAGTGCAAGATCTGCAGCCCGGGGACCGAGTACTGCTACGCAATCTGGGGGTCCCTGGAAAACACAAGCTTGCCGACAGGTGGAGATCTGAGCCCTATGTTGTCTGTAGGAAGTTGCCCGGTTTGCCTGTCTACAAACTAAAGCCAGAAGGAAAGGTGGGTCCACTGAAGACGTGGCATCGGAACCACCTGCTCCCACTTGCTGAGGCAGTCAGAATACCTCCCGTGAGAGACTCCCCTGAACCGGCCTCTATCCTGGATATTCCTAGGCCGAACACTCGGTCCCAGACCTCTCGAGCCAAAGATGGGGAGGCCTCCCAATTGAGTACAGAAGAAGGTGGAGAACTGGACTGGCTGTGGCCTCCCTCGACTCTGGGAACGTCCGCCATAGATCTCCCAAATGGAGGGGATACCCCAGATGCAACGCTGAATCCGGAGGCTACTGAATTCATACCCTTCAGTCCCTCAGCTGATTACTGGGAAGATGTTCCTGACACTTGCGCAGAGGAGGACTCTAGAGATTCCATACGTCAGTCGACTTCTGAATCAGAGGTTCCAGAACCAGCAATGTTACCTGAACTTACTCCTGAAGAAGAGCCTGTGGTGCCAGAGTCAGAAGCACCAAGAGAGCAGAGGGCTCGCAGAGTCATCAGGCCTCCCAAGAAACTAACTTACCCCCAAATGGGGACGAGCTCAGAGGACTCTGTTGTAACGGCTAGGAGAAGTGTTGAACAACCTGATCCTTCCACCGTCCATTTGGTGGAGGGCAACCCCAGCTCACTCTCTGGCACAGTTAGGCAGGCCACTCATGGTAGTGTGACCTGTGGGCAAGAGAGTTCCATCCCAAAGTTTTGGTGGGAATTCCCTATGCCAACATCATGCTCGACATTGTCCAAAATGGTAAACAGTATTTGTTGAAGTTTATCTTTGGGGACCAAAGAGTTCAAGTGGGGGGAGTGTGTAGCGGGGTGTTCCCCTTTAATGCAGAGAGACAAGAAGTTCCAGGTGAGAGGTGAGTCGGGAGGAAGTAAAGAGACATTATGGAAGTGAAAGCAGAGGAGAGAGAGACTACATCTCCCAGTACATCTTGCAGCACCCAGGGTGCATTGCTCCAGAACAGAGACTGCTGGGGCAGACTTTATAAAGGGGAGGCGGAGTTTTGGTCGGCCTCTTTGGACACCCCTCTCCTAGCAAGAGGATGTCTGTGCTGAACTGCTGTGTGCACAAGGCCTGAAGCCTGGGCCGTGTGCTCCTTTCCAAAGAGCCCTCTGCCAGCCTAGCAGAGCTTTAGAGACATCTAATCCTCCTTGCTGCAGTACACCAGAAGGATTGAAGACTTGGATGTCGGTGGATTCCTGTTCCTAGATGAATCGATGGAGGGAACGGACTTGGACTTGTCCAGGTGGTGAGAGCTGTTTAAAGACAGATCCTTTATCTTTACTATTCGTTGGGATTACAAAGTTGTTCTTAAAGTGCACCACCGAGAGATTGCTAGCGAATATTGTTTCACTGAACTTCCATTTAGATCAGTCAGGCCTGACTGCATAGGTAGACATTGCTGGGTGTTAGTCTACCCATGAGGGGAAGTAGCTGTAAAAGGGCAGCGCTAGAGTTGCATAGCAATACTTTATTATTCTGATTACTCTGTTTATCTTTATTACTGTTTATTGCAGGGATCTGCAACTTGTTATACTGTTGTTTATTACTTGCCCATTAGCCTCAGTAAAATATCTGGGTAAAGTACATTTGGTGTCAGTTCCGCTTACTTTAATAGGAGTTTTAAAGTATATTCTGTGTATGTTTGTTATAGGACTGCGTCACCAACAGTTGCGATCACGCGGTCCTATCTCTCTATCACCAGCTGTGCCACGGGAGGTTAGAGCCGATTGCCGGGGGTTGACAGCGGTGCACTGCAGGGCCCAAATCAATATCAGCGGCTCTCTTAACTGGGGGTAGCGCTACACATACATGGTTATTTTTTTCATTTATTTTTTAAGCCAGAAAGCTGTAGAAATAAAAAACAAACAGATTCCCCCATCCACACAAATTAGGTAAATGGAGACCCCCCTCCCCCCCTCCCAATGGAACATTGTAAGTATAACAGCTAATTGGGATCAGTCGCTGATTGACAGAAATTTTTCCCACATGTCTCTTTGACAGAAGTTTGGCAATCCACTTCTGTTGAGCGGGGGAACCCAACCACTGATCAAGATTCAGCCAGTACAGCCTCGTACACACGGCCGGTTTTCTCGTCAAGAAAGGACAAGAAAACTGCCGGGAGAGCTTTCTTGCCGAGAAAACCGGCCGTGTGTACGAAGCTTTCAGGTTTCTCGTCAAGAAAACTGGCCAGAATATTGACGAGAAAAATAGAGAACCTGCTCTCTATTTTCTCGTTGAGATTCTCGTCGGCTTGTTTCCCGACGAGAAACCCGAGAGTGTGTACGCTTACCTGTCGCCGTGGAAACCCATGCATGCTCAAAATGACTTTGACGCATGCGCGGTAGCTTTCTAGGCATAGGTAGGGTGTAGCAAGATGGCGGCGGCATCGAATGTGACGAGCGCACGCTTGTCGTAGTCTTTGACGTCACCGCGTTCGCTCCATTCAAAAGAACAGCGGTTCTTTTGAATCAAGCGTGTGTACACTCGGCCGGGACAAGATTCTTGTCAAGAATCTCGTCAGGAAAAACAACGTGTTTTTTCCTGACGAGATTCTCGGCCGTGTGTATGAGGCTTAAGCCTGGTTTAAAAAGTTTGCTTAAATAACTTGTACTTTTATGTTTCAAGAAGATACAGCATTTTCTGGTTCCCTGGGAACCAGTCTGCAATATATTTCTTTAATCTTCATAAATTTTGTAACAGTTAGGAACCAGGAAGTGTCCAAAAGACAACATATTAATCATGTGTGAAAGTTCAAGGGAATTTTAAACGGAAAAAAATTAAACCCATCTAGTATATGGAAGCTTTATGACCTTAAAGGAAACATGGGGGCCAGCATTGCTCAGTTCTCATTCTACACATGTTCATTGCTTGGATAATATGCAATCCATCTTACACTAACACTAAGCCAAGGACTTGGAACAAATGTTCAGATCAGGAAAGTTATAATAAAGCCCAGAACTCCCTATTTGCATACTTGTTCTGGTATGTCACTCAACGTATTGAAAGTAAATGGTCAGCATAGCAGCTAATTAGCTAGCATTGCAAAAGGAGAAGTCAGTAATGGTGGCGTCCTTGTTTACCTCAGGAAAGGTTTCCTTTTAGAATTTATATAGTATAGATGTCCCCCAGAGGCGGCTCTAGGCTTTGTGAGGCCTTAGGCAAAACTTGACACGGGGCCCCGCTCACGCCCATGATGGGAAAAATAATTCAAGGACAAGAGCCTCTTCCCCACAACCCTTGCCGGTGGTTGGGGGGTCTGCGTGCAGGGGGCTTATCGGAATCTGGAAGTCCACTTTAACAAGGCGGCCCCCAGATCCTGCTCTTTAATAACTAAGGGGCGGGGGCCACCTGGAGATGTCACCTGGTGAACCCGCCCCCTTGTGACGTCATTGACTGAGGGCATGCTGGGTCATTGACGTCACAAGGGGTGGTGTCACAGATATTCACTGGTTGTTAGGGATGCTGGCGGCCCCGCTCCTGAGTCAGGGCTCTTAATGCTGCCTGAGCACAGCAGCGTTAAGGTCCCCTGTCCCTCAAAACTGGAGTAATGCATTAGGTAAGTTAGGTGGCCGTGAGGCCCCTGTGAGTGCGAGGCCTTAATTTGCCTAATTAAAGAGCTGCCTCTGATGTCCCCTCACACTAGATTGCCTCTCTGTTTTTCATGCCTCAACATCCCCAAACCAAAACCTTGTCTTCTCCCCTTGAACCTCTCACTGGGTGTGCTCATGGATTAAAATTTTCATTTGATTTTCGACTGTGTTTTTTCTGTGAAGAAATCAAAATAAAAAAGGCACAAAAAACAAACAACCCTCAGGTGCCATTAAAAATCCATGCAATTGTAAAAAATCACCTTCATTTTGCTTTACCCATTGATTTCCAAACATTTTGCTAAAACTTGAGTGAAGCTAAACCATCAGTTTCACTCATCCTACTTAGAAGCCCTTCCAGGACCTGTATGCTGAAATATACACTCACCGGCCACTTTATTATGTACATCTTGCTAGTACTGGTTTGGACCCCCTTTTGCCTTCAGAACGGCCTAAATTTATCATGGCATAGATTCAACAAGGTGTTGGAAACATTCCTCAGAGATTTTGGTCCATATTTACATGATAGCATCACGCAGTTGCTGCAGATTTGATCCATGATGCAAATCTCCTGTTCCACCACATCCCAAAGGTGCTCTATTGGGTTTAGATCTGGTAACTGTGAAGGTCATTGGAGTACTGTGAACTCATTGCCTTGTTCAAGAAACAAGTTTGAGATGATTGGAGCTTTGTGCATTATCCTGCTGGAAGGAGCCATCAGAAAATGGGTACACTGTAGTCATAAAGGGATGGACATGGTCATCAACAATAATCAGGTAGGCCTTGGCATTTAAACAATGCTTAAAGCGGAGTTCCACCCTAAAGAGGAACTTCCACTCATCTGATTCCTCCCCCCTCCGGTGCCACAATTGGCACCTTTTGGGGGGACGGGGGGGGGGGGGTACAGGATACCTGTCTTTGACAGGTATCCTTTCCCACTTCTGGGAGCCTCAGCCGTGGATATTGACATCACGGCTGGGGCTCCCTCCTCCCCCAGCCACCGGGCCAGTAGGAGAGAGGAGCAGGCTTCACGCATGCGCAGTAGGGTTCCTGGCGATAAGCAATGGTGGCGGCAGCACCCGACAGCTGATGGAAACATCAGCTGCGGGTGCCGACATTGCTGGACTTCAGCACAGGTAAGTGTCCGATAATAAAAAACAAGCAGCTGCAGTATCTGGCTCTGAACACCGCTTTAATTGGTACTAAGGGGCCCAAAGTGTGCCAAGAAAATATCCCCCACACCATTACCCCACCACCAGCCTGAAATGTTAATACAAGGCAGGATGGATCCATGCTTTCATGTTGATTATGCCAAATTCTGATCCTCCCATCTGAATGTTGCATCTGAAATAGAGTCTCATCAGACCAGACAACGTTTTTCGAATCTTCTATTGTCCAATTTTGGTGATCCTGTGGGAATTGTCAGTTAAAGCGACGCAGTGCAGTATTGCAAAAAATAGCCCGGTCATTGGGCAGCCAAATCTTCCGGGGCTGAAGTGGTTAATTTTTACTCTCATATGACTGGGTATTCTTTGCAAAGTGTTTTATCAGTCTTTTGCGGCGTACACACGATTGGAATTTCTGACAACAAATGTTCGATGTGAGCTTTTGGTTGGATATTCCGACCGTGTGTAGGCTCCAACGGACATTTGCCGTCGGAATTTCTGACAACAAATGTTTGAGAGCTGGTTCTCAATTTTTCCAACAACAAAATATAGTGAAGTATAGTATAGTGATTAGATAATTGATGTTTAAGTATTAAGTAGTTTTTCAGCAGCAACAACCCAATTCTTCCAGAGAGAGATTTAATTGACTTCCAACACAAAACAAAGTCCAATACTTGTAACAGATGACAAAATCCTAGTGCATTACCAGTGGCTAGGTTTATTAAAAATATATTAAAAGATTACAAATATTCACAAAGCAAGTATGATAGTAGGCACATATAACATTCCATCAATGGGAATTGCCTCCTGCTGGAACCAGATACCAGAGAGTCCAGACGACAGGTATTACAGCTACGGCTGACGCGTTGCGAAGGCGAACCCTCTTCCTCAGAGCCAGAAAGTGATAGTCCTATGTCCTATGTCCTATGATAGACTATCACTTTCTGGCTCTGAGGAAGAGGGTTCGCCTTCGCAACGCGTCAGCCGTAGCTGTAATACCTGTCATCTGGACTCTCTGGTATCTGGTTCCAGCAGGAGGCAATTCCCATTGATGGAATGTTATATGTGCCTACTATCATACTTGCTTTGTGAGTATTTGTAATCTTTTAATATATTTTTAATAAACCTAGCCACTGGTAATGCACTAGGTCGCTGCGCCCTCTTTTTTCCTTCTACATTTTAGTCTTAAAGAATACCAATTATTCTGAGGAGGTCAGCAAGATTCCTGGTCATTTCCTTTCTTACGGAACACTCTGGTTGTGTCACTAAGAGACCAAACTTCCAAGCGCAGGAGATTGTTTGTGTGTAGATGACAAAATCCAACAGAGTGAATATGACAACGAATACCATCCTTCAGAGTCCCATGTTTAGATCTGTGCCTTCATATTCATGGGGATATATAAAAACTGACTGAATGCCAGCTTGCTCAAATACTCGTCTGACCAGGGCCATCTTTAATGTTGATTGGACACTGGGCAAAAATTTTCTTGGGGCCCCCCGATGCAATTTTGCTCTCCACCTGCTCTGAGACATACAATAAATATCAGCTAGATTTAAAATCAGTTTACTGTATCAGATCAGGCAGTGATTGCGATTGGTTGCCAGAGGTTACAGCATATCATTATCACTTACTGACTGGTTGCTAGAGGTTACAGCACACATTACAGCTCACTGATTGGTTGCTAAAGGTTACAGCACATCATCTCTTCACTGCAGAGGGGCATGATATACATATGAATGTCGCCTTTATTTACATATGAATGCCGCCGCCCCCAGCTATTTACATAGGAATGTCACCGCTATTTACATATGAATGCTCCCGTTATTTACATACGAATGACGGTTATTTAAAGGAGTTATTTACGGTCATGTAAACACAGAGTCTGCAGGTGAATCATCTGTACACAACAATAGGGCAGAGCTGGGCAGCATTAGTAGCAGCACTTCACACTGAGATATCAGGGCACAGCAAAGGACTAAAACTTCAAGGGACAAGGGAATTTAAACTGGGATAGTTGGCAAGTAAGAGACAGCTGCTTTGGGCCACACAACAATGACAGGGCCCAGGGCAGCTGCCCCTTTTGCCCTGCCCTAAAGATGGCCCTGTGTCTGACACTGGGGGGGGGGGGTTCTTCCAGGTCAACCAAATGTTTCCCATGAATACCCCCTCAAGTCTAATTACCATCAATAAATACTTAAACAATGTACCCTTTGATATGTGCAATTATATTAACAGGTACCAATGTAACCTGTACAACCTTTAACACCCTTTTTATGTGTAAAATGGACTTGTCCTGCATTCTTGCATATTAACATCAACAAGTCCCCTTTGATATGTACAATTAGATTACAGATATCAAATGTGGCCTGAGCACAGTTTTAATGTGTAAAATAGACTTGTCCTAGAATGCCTGTATGTAACACATATAAACCGTGCCATACATATAACACAATATATTGAGATTGCAGGCCACACCCACCCAGACCAGAACTTCCCCAGATACAACTAATTAAATAAATACCTGAAACATTTTATTTGGCAAAAACTTGGCCGCGACACCTTTTTTGGTTTTTCACAAATAATTTTCCATAAATCTTTATTACCATTCAAAACTTCATAAATATTCAAATACCATATTTCTACCTGCTTTTTTGCTGTCAACCGGAAAGAGGAAGAACCCTGCACCTGCTTACCCTTTTATAGGCAATCCCAAAAATTCCAGAAAATTCCCTGAACCCCCATTGGCTCTTCCTTCCTAGCTGTAATCCGCCCCCCTAAAGGGCCGGGCTCCTGACAAAACTGAACTACTGCTGCCAAACTTAACCTAATTTTTATTAATTTGGGCTAGGGAGGCCGCAATCTCAGGAAAGTGGCCCCATAATGTGACCCCTTTATTCAATAAAATACATATACCTATATATTAATATTAGAACACAAAAGTTCTTGTCGGAAATTCCGATCGTGTATATGCAATTCCGACGCACAAAAAAAACATGCATGCTCGGAATCAATTCGACGCATGCTCGGAATCATTGAACTTAATTTTTCTCGGCTCGTCGTAGTGTTGCACGTCACCGCGTTCTTGGCGTTCGGAATTTCTGACAACATTTGTGTGACCATGTGTCTGCAAGACAAATTTGAGCGAACATCCGTCGGAAAAAAATCCACGGTTTTGTTGTCGGAATGTCCGATCGTCTGTACGCGCCATTAGTTTGACATCTTAGATAAGTAAAAATTCTCTTTCAATGTGAACATGCTCTAATCTTTTAGGATATAAAGCCCAAGGTCAATGTCTGTCACATGGGCATATTATGAGTATGGTAAAAGTTCCAAAGGCTGGTATTTGGGCAGTAACTTGGCATATGAGTACAGCGATCCTGACATGTAGGACAGCACACTAAGTGTAATCAACAGCCGTGTTATCTCTAATTAGAAGAGTATCACTAATGTTCCATAGTTAGGAATGGAGAAAACTGCTAGTTTAATTTAAAGCTAAAAACCCCATTAAGACCCCCTGAAGAGAGAGTTACAGCTGTAATGAAAAGAATTAATTAGAATGTACATTAAACTCATATACCATAACTGTACCTGATCATTTGCTATTCCCGTTATATCTGTTATTTATGTTATAAAACTGAATGCGGAAAGAACAAAGAAGAAAAAATAATAATAATAATAAAACACAATAAAGATAATGAGTTTTCTTTGTTGTAATCTACAAAAATGCAAAGCTCAACACTTCCTAACTTTATCAATGAAGCAGAGATGAGAATGAGAAGCAATACATATTTATGGTATAAAATTTGCATGTCTGCATACGGCGCACATATGGTTGGAAATTTCTCGCTGCGGTTCCCAGCATGGGCTCATGTATTATTATACCTGTCCCTTGATAACCGCCAGACATCAGAACCATTACGGAAATGCCACACATCTGGTAATTAGGAAAGTTTTCAGCTGAATTTTCATTTCAATTTGTCTTTTATTTTTTTTTCCTTCCTATACTTGCCCTCAGTGTACGGAATACTCACGATTCCAAATCAATTAAAAATATGCGCGTTGATTGCCTCCAATCAGCACAATTCAGCTTCATTAAAATACATGGCATCTATGAAAAAACGTCAATAAATCTCAGCTTAGACAAAGAGGAGACGATCCGACTGAACTGCTGGAAGACTGCGAGTCTCAGAGGTGATTATGGCTCTCGCTGTGAGGATCATTGCAATAAAATACAAGGGACTTAATATAGTTATACTTAAAGTGTGCTGGATCCATAAAATACCAACTTACACTTGTCACCGTATTTTCATTTTTCATGCATAAGTTAATTAAATTGTCAATATAATAAGTGTAATTGCTGTATGACTTAAATTATATTTTCTGATTTGTTGACTTGAACTCGTTCTTTTATGGCTAAATTAATTAATAATTCATAATACACATATGAAGTAGATACATCTTAGGGGGAAATGTAATGTACCTGCAGGTAATTATGTGTACAACTTTGAAAAAAAATATATGTTCATTTGTTAATCATTCTTTAAAACAAAGTAACAAATAAATGTTGGCCTTTTTATTGTTATGTACTAGTTTCCTTTTTTACTGTACCATCGTGATGCAAACGTGGTCTAGAAAAAGCTTCTGAACTTATGTCTCTGCTGGATAATAGACACAGCAAGGTGCCAGATCATATTTTTATGGTTACAGTGAAGTGCAGTAGCTCCCTGATGATTTTCTGAAAATCAGTATTTGCATAAGCATAGGCATGTCCCTGCTGTGTTAATGTGTGGGCCTGGCATTAGAAATGCACATCCCTTTTCTCTGCAGGGTCAATCCTAAGGCCCATTGGAGTTTCTAAAGCTTTTAAAAAACCACAGACTTTCTAAAAATTGCCATTTGCATAGGCACAAGAGCGCCCCTCGTATCCCATGTCAGTGCTCAAGCTTAGAAAAAAAGACACCAATAGTGTTGATCTTGAAATTCACAGTGTTAGGCTGGCCATACATGGTGCACATTTCTTTCCTTCAACCATGGGTTGCAGGAAAGAAATTCACATGATTCCACCATCAACACCGACAGTGTTGGGGGGAATCAGCAATTGTCTTCTCCAGGGTGGGGGAATCCATCCCCGCCAGGAGAAGACAGTGATTAGTGCTAGCGGCTATAGTAGCCGCTAGCAGTGATCGCCAGAGAATCAGCCAGGCTGGTTGTACCCAAGTTGATTGATCAATTAACTTGGTACAATCCGCCTGCCCATTAACAATTCGAATCTCGTATCTGGCCGGCCTTAGACCCCTTTCACACTGAGGCATTTTTCAGGCACTTTTGGGCTAAAAATAGCACCTGTAAAGCACCTGAAAAATGCCTCCCCTGCAGCCCCAGTGTGAGAGCCCGAGAGTTTTCACACTGGGGCAGTGCGCTTGCAGGACATTAGAAAAAGTCCTGCAAGTAGCATCTTTGGGGCGGTTTAATAGAGGTATACACCGCTCTTCCACCACCCCTGACCATTGAAATTAATGTATAAAAGTAAAATGGCGCAAAACTGAAAACCAAAAAGAGTATCCAATGGTGAACAAACAAAAAAGTACTGAATGAGCATACAATTATATGCACAAAGAGGCAACAAGTCCACTCTTTGTGAAGAAGTCAATAATTGATGCACATTGGCAGTGCAGGTGCAGTATGCTGGATGGTAATATAATTGGGATATGATGTGGGAGGGATGAAAAGAGGAAAAGGTTAAGTCCGCGCTCACGGCAGCCATCCAGGGGGAACAGAACTCATGTTCCCAAACACTGAAAAACACAAGAACAGGAAGCACCTCTGGGTGCAGACTGTATAAAAAGTTTAATCAAATAGAAAGGTTTGTAAAAACACTCACATTTAAGTGGTAAGTTTGTGCATGATAAGGTCCCAAACAACCAGGGTCATCAGTGATATCTGTCTCTATGGAGCCGATGGATGTGCTGTCTCTGCAGTTGTCTCTGTAGCCACTAGATGGTATACAGCCGGCAGCAGTGGATGGACATCAGAGCGAGGCTTGAGGAGCAGACTGTAATCCAGGCGTGGAGAGATGATGTCACTGGAATACGCAACGTTTCTCGAGCTGACGTGCCGTGAATGACCTGACGGCCGCGCTCATTCTTCAGGCTAATTTGCAGGAACCAGTGACGAAGGATATAAGGAGAGCCCTTTGATTAAACTTTTTATACAGTCTGCACCCAGAGGCGCGTCCTGTTCTTGTGTTTTCATTGAAATTAATGGGCAGTGCTTTGGCGCTTTTAACCCTTTCTTCAGCTGCTAACGTGTGAAAGGGCTCTTAGATTCAGACAGAATTTCATGAATTTGATTGTACCAAGTGTGATATGGGGGATTTTTAGTCCACGCCAGTCTGAACTGTGGGTTTTAGGGCTTGCCAGCCCAATTTTATTAAACAAACTAGAGTGAAATACAAAATGCTACAGAAAAATGGTAACCGATTGCGCACCCAAAGCCGACAAACTGTGACCAACACGAAACCAGTTAATGTAAGAAGGCTTCAGCTCTGGTCTCCATCCGCAGGAGAGGTCCCTCAGAAGCATTTGGCCCCCTAGTGGGCTTAATCACTCAGCCTGTAGTTACAGCTCCCTGCTAGAGGAAACCACTCCTGGCTTCTCAATAGGAGTTTTCCTAACACCCCGGGCTCTCTCACCTCTGAGACGTACAGATTCCCTCAGTTCCCTGGACTCGCCTAGTTGTCTCAGCTTTTTCAGATTCTCTTAGTCTCCCAGTCTCACTTAGCCACCTTAACTCTCTCAGCCCAGTGTACATGGAATCTCTCCAACATGAACCTCTGTCTCCTGACAGGAACACACACCTGTTTTAAAACTGGAGCACATCGCCCTCCTGGCTGCGGCCCTGAGCTATACCCAAGCCTCGCTTATAACGGATGTGCATACCTGCACACTCACATAGGTTGCAGGTCTCCAATAAGACCCGGACACAGGATTGAAGGCTCTCCAAAGACACTTTGAAGCCTTCAAAACCCAGTTTTATATGCTCAGAATAAAAACTCTGAAGCAATACACTCTGCATACATGCGAATCCTCTGTCATTTCTACATCCATTTTCACAGTGGCGGGGCATTGCACTGTCACACAAGCTAAATCCAAATTTCAGTGTTATTTTGATTACTCAGTTTTCCAAAATACTTCTGTTAGCCACATGACTTCCAAAGAACCAATTAAAAAATCTATCTCCTTTAGTTTAAAAGGTAGCCTCCTCCCACAGTTCCTCACTGTGACTGGGTGGGAGAAGGCAATGTAGAAAGATATTATTTTCTCCTGCACATCCAAACTTTAAGATTTTTTATTTTTTTTGGGGAATAAGAGACTTGCACTATTTCTTTCACGTACCCTGCTTGTGACCATATTCCTACTGCTGTCTGAGCACTCCAAAGCTGCCCTCCCCATGTAAGGTGTTTCTGGGCTGCTAGGAGATGGTTTCTGATTGTACCCCAGTGTTCCAATGTTTCGCCCTATCGTCTCATCATGCAATGCAAGCATTATTTTTCCTTCTTTATTGGGACTTCTGCTTGGAAATTCTGCTTGCAAGTTTTAAAAAATTCTGCTTGCAAGTTTTAAAAATTCCAGCCAGGGCTAATTGACCTTTTCTGAAGTTCGCACATGGCCAGTCACTAGGCAGGAGGAGTTGTATCTATTCCCCATTAACTTTAAAGTAATTTTTTTTTGATAAGTTGCATTTTATAAACTCCTTTTGTGAACAGAAATATATTATCTAATCCCTTTCCAGCAGTGGCTTTAGTGCTGAAGCTTTTGGCTTTCTGTTGGTTTCCAGCCAGGCTTACCATGAAAGCAAATTGTCAGTTTGCATCATGATCTTCACCTCAGCCAATCCTAGAATTCTACATTCATTGGAAGCTGGACAAATGTATATATGCAAGCAAGTCAATACTTAAACTTCAACTGATGTCATACTTACCTGCTCTGTGCAATGCCCCCCCCCCCCAGGCACTTTGGGCTCTACTCCTCCCTGAGTGTCCCCATAGAAAGCCACTTTGTTACGGGGGTACTTGTGCGTGCTCACTCCCTAGCCCTGCTTTTTATGTCCATTATGCACACAGAGCCAGGCTTGACCCCGCCCCCTGCTCCCTCATCACTCACTCTGAGCCAATGAGGTGTTAGAGAACCAAGAGGGCCTTGGCTCTTGTGCACATCGATGGATTTAAATCAAGCTTAGGTATATATTTAGGGGGGGGGGGGCTGCGGGGGGAATTGCATGCAGAAAGGTTTTTACCTTACTGCATAGAATGCAGTATGGTAAAAAACCTTCTGCCTATACAACCACTTTCAGCTTTAATAGCACAGGGTTCATAAGAGGAAAGTATAGACAGCAGGCTCTGCTTTCTTTTAATGTATGTACTGTAATGGGAGAGCATACTGTGTAAATTGTGTGTGAAGAATGGGAGAGGTGAACTTTTCCCTACAGACAGTACAATACATTTCCAGTTTTATCATTTTATCAGCATATCTCTAAAAGATAAGAGTGACTGTAAAAACAGGAAGTACCACTCAGGCTGCCCATATCTGAGCACAAAGCTCACCAAGAACAAAAACTGATAGATCTGCCCATCTACCAACGTGCACTGCCCACAGGTCGATGACAAATGCTAAATAGATTACATTAATTTTGCTAATGCACTGTTTTTTATTTTTAATATATTAGCTTTTATGCCTGGGAGATGGATAGATTACCAATTCTTTTTTTAATCAAAGCTATCAATTTTAAAATGTTGAAATATGTTGAATATTGAAATTCCTTTAGAAATATATATAGCACTGCCCCTGAAGGAGCTTGTGGAGTGTTTGGGTGCTGTTACTCTGCCTAGTGATGGCCTGCCCTGTACCTGAGTAACACGGACACACCTGGAACTGTTGAATGGACTTTATTAAAATAGATTTCCAGCCTAAACCTAACTAGTCTTAAAAATGTCCCCTCCCCTTCTTAACGAATGCTGGCTGACTTGTGTAAAAAAAGATACATATACTATTTTCAGCTCGCTCCAGTCCGGTCACGTGATCCAGCTCCCGTGTGTCAGCCAGTGGTGGCTGCAGGGGAGAGGAGGGACTGATAACAATGGATGAGCCACAGCAGCCTATGGGTGATGTCACTCTCTCTTAACTACCAGCCATTGTCAAGTGCTCTCTCCTCTCCCCTGCAGCTGACACTGGCTGACACAGGGTGTCACATGACCGGACTGTAGTGGGCTGAAAATAGGTAAATATTTTTTACACAGACTAGCCAGCATAAAAGTTAGGAGGGGAAGGGGGCATTTTTAAGAGTAGTTAGGTACTGTATGGGCTGGAATTCTACTTTAAAGAAGTCAAAAGCCCTGAAAGGCAAGAAGAGCTGGACAGGAAATGCAGCAACAAACCACATAGCAAATAAAAATGAATCAATTAAAATAGCAAAAAAACAAACAAAAAAAAAAAAAAAACAGGCAGTATGGTGAACAAGGGAAATGGCAACTGTAAGGCTTACCTAGAATGCAAATGCCCTAATTAGAGGACTGGGCAGTGGGATATAGAACTACAGTCCTGCTACTCACTGCAAACATTAGCGGAAGTAGCAGCAGCAGCAGTCTCCTGTACACAGCCTTCCAACTGCTTGTGGGTTCCTGCTAAACTCCCTGCAGTTCATAGAGCAGATACCAGCAAAGCCAATCAAGATCTTCTCCCTCTATGAGTTACCAGGGGTAAACTTAGTCAAGGCTGTGATGACAGGCAATCCAAATACTCTGTGGCTCTTCTCTCCCTGAGTTTTGTCAGTGGCAATAAACAGGACAACAAGCTGGAGGAGGAAACGCTCTGCCATGCAGCCTAAAGGGTACACCAGCTAGGGCCACAGATCAGGAGTCTTCAAACTACGGCCCTCCAGGTGTTCAGGAACTACAATTCCCATCATGCCTAGTCATGTCTGTGAATGTCAGAGATTTGCAATGTCTCATGGGATTTGTAATTCTGCAACAGCTGGAGGGCCGTAGTTTGAGGATCCCTGCCATAGATATATAGATAGATAGATGGATGGATGGATAGAGGGAGTTACCTTTTTGGTCCCAGGATGTTAATGCACCTCTAAACCGGGGGTCCTCATGCCACTACACAGTCTTTAGAAATAGTAGCATCACATCTGTTCTGCCAGATACACTCAATGTCTCTCCTGCAAAACTCAAACTATGGCCATCACTTGCAGATATTAGGCCTTGTGGTAAATGTTAGACAAATAGCAAGAACTTCCAACCATCGGCTGGGATCTATATTGCTCCCTCTTGGCTAATAATGCCCCTTACTGCTGATAATAGCTCTGACTATGGAAAGGGCAAGGGAGCATATCTCAGCTTAATTTGAACATACAGTCGTGTTTTTTTTACGGCATTGTCTGGGCTTAGAGCCATATAGTCAAGTTCTCTGTACAGTTTACACATGGGTTCGTTAGGGCAGAAGAAGTTTTATTGGTTAATAAAGGTACATGCAGGGATGGCGATAACAAAACAAAAGCAAATTATTGGACTGGTTTTAATAGGTTCACAGTAATACAGTAATCCTTGGAAATGCCTAGAGCGGTATCACCTCTAAATGGAGCCCTGCTGTACTGGATAAATTCACTATTTAATGCTGATATTTGTAAGGTCCTAAGAGACATGATACAACCACAGCCATGGGTATGGATTGAGGGTCCTGTGTGGTCCCTTAGTTAATTCATTTCTACCCTAAGAAGATGAGGGGGAATAGGTTACATAGTAATTGAATATGCATGAGAAGCAAAACTATTGCTTCAGGATAATAAAAGATATGGCAGATTGCATGCATGCTCATTTTAACATATTTTTTCCACTGTTTCATATTCTGTAATGCTTCTGTTGAATCGCAAAAGATGCATTTCAGACAATTTTATTCAAAGAATATGGTTTGATTATTTATTTGTTTGATAAGTTCACAACATAACTGATTTAGGAAGGAGCTAACAATGCAGCTAAGATGTATAAAGTGTAGTAAATCATTGCACTTAATTATAATTAGATTTCATTCCATCTGTCATACAGTAAACCAAAATCTCATTGGTTTTTAAGGGCTACGTCACTCCATGTAGTTTAATAATGTTGATTATAATCAAAAACAGCAAATTATAGATGTTAAAAGCCATACCTTCCCAAAAATGATATTTCATTTTTGCATACTTACTGACAAATTGCGTTACTTTCTGGATTCTTATACAGGGGGTCCCCGACTTACGAACGCCCGAGTTACGAACTTCTCCTACTTACGAACCGGGTGCTGCGGGGACCCTCTGCCATTTTGGGTGGACCGTCTGCTGTTCTGCGCATGCGAGGCCAGACGCAGCCTCGGGAAATGTCGGAAATGTCTGTAATTGGCTGCGCATGTGCAGAACGGCATTCGACGGAACATCGGAAAACATCGGAAATGTCCGTAATTGCCGGTCTGCGCATGCGCGGCCGACTTATTTCCGATATACAAACAGGAGGAAAGTCCCTAACGGGTTCGTAACCCGAGGACCCCCTGTATGTCTTGCAGACTCCATGGGGGAAATATCCCTGGCAGAATTTTTGAATCTGCCACATAGGCACAGTAATTACAAATAGGGGTGTTAAATGCCACCTGATCAATTTCCTCTAAAGTAAATGTGCATGTTGCCAATGCAGGACAAAGTAACAGTTTCACTTAAAGAGTAACTCCAGTTTTGTTGAGAAAAGGTGAAGGTGCCTGGGACAACGAACCCCGTGACAAAATGGCCGGCCCCCTTTAAACCTTCCCCCGGCATGCGTAGCGGGTTCCCCGCCCCACCACACGGTTGCCAAAGAAAGACAAAAGGGGATTCGACACAGCAATGACTCGTCCATCGGCCCAAAGTGGCAGCGCCACCCGGTGGACCGCCGGAGATACACCACCGGTGTCACCGTAGAGATTCAAAAGTTTTCCCCGGGAAAGTAAATACCCGCTACATTTGTTTATAGCGCAAAAAAATAAAAACCGGCAGAGGGGATCAAATACCACCAAAAGAAATCTCTATTTATAGGAAAAAAAGGACGCAAATTTTGTTTGGGTAGAGCATTGCATGGCCGCTTAATTGTCAGGTAAAGCGACGCAGTGCCAAATTGTAAAAAGTGCTCTGATCAGGAAGGGGGTAAAATCTTCCAGGGCTGAAGTGGTTAAGAGGGAAGTTTCAGGAAAAATAAATAAAAATAAAGAACATTGAAGTAAAATAAGGGTCAGTGCCCATCAATTCAGCCTGATCAGTGCCAGTGGTGGCCCGTGCATTGTGGGCCCACGGGCACCGCCCCCCCCCAAACACCTCCGCGCCCTCCCTATCCATGTGCCGGCCCCTTTCAGGACAGCGGGCAAAATAATTCCTATGGCGGGGGTGTTTTTTTTGAAGCACCTGATTAGAGACAGAGGCTCTAATAGGCTTAAAAATAGGGTGGGCTTGGGGTGCAGAGAATGCACCCTGATCCCACCCAATTGTGTGACCATAGCAAATCAATTTTTGCTATTTTCACACCACAGTTTCTCCCCGCCAATCAGTAGGCAGGTCAGTGAGACCCGTTTCCCGATTGGCCAAATCGGCAGACGATCCTATTGGATGCCTAGCGCTGTGGAAGAGGAGACACGCTGGAGCCGAACCTGCTGCTGCCCGGATGACACAGGAGGAGAGGAGGACACAGCCCGTCGCATAGTAAGTGCCGGACCTCCCAGGGCTGACAGTGGTGCCGTGAGCCCTCTGGGTTGAACGAAAAAAAAAACTAGTAGTATGTGTGAGGTTTTAGCCATTGTGGCTATGGAAATACAGGTACTTCTGGGTAGGGGGAGCATGTGATCTATACCTCTTCCTACCAAGTGACATTTCTGGTGGTTTGTATTTGACTACTTAGGCACCTAGTGCTGTCACAGGGTGGTGGGGGAAATATTTCTCATCCCTCAGGACTTTTAGTTTACACAGGGCTTCCTCTTTTCTCTTCTAGTGGCCAACTTTATTGTTGCTTGTCTCTATGTTGGAGATTTCCCCTAAAGACAATGGGCAAGACGTGAGGGGTAATCTCCCCTTCGGAACACAGAAAACAAAACCTTAGAGTAGTTTTAAACTGTACAAACTTTTTCACTCTTTTTGTGTTTTAGGTTTGTCCTAGGTAGAGTTTTTTAAGGATCTGAGCATCCATCAATCTTTATTTTGCACAATGTGGTTGTAGATATATATGCTTTACGCTTTGAGTGTGTACTACAATCACCTGCTGGCAGAAAACATGATTTATCAAGGAGAAACAATTGTCAGTAGGATGAAAAATACAGCCTAGCTGATTTTGCTTTATAGTATCTGTTGGTTAAATGTCTACTTTTGTCTGATGCTATTCATAAACACCAGGCTGATAATAGCCCTTAAAGCGGAGGTCCACCCATTTTTTTTTTTTTTAAAAAGCCAGCAGCTACAAATACTGCAGCTGCTGACATTTAATAAATGGACACTTACCTGTCCAGTTCGCCCGCGATGTCGGCAGCCGAGGCCGAGCAATCGCTCGTCTCTTTGCTGCCTCCGCCACCATCCTCGGTGAGGGAATCAGGAAGTAAAGCGTTGCGGCTTCACTGCCTGATTCCCGACTGCGCATGCGCAAGCTGCACGGCACGCCCTCACTGGTCCCCGCTGTCTCCTGGGAACTGTGTGTTTCCCAGAAGACAGCGGGGGGTGGAGAGGAAGTGGTGTGACTCCCGTGGGAGTCATTCCCAGAAGTGGGTACAAATACCTGAATTATACAGGTATCTGAACACCTCTCCCCCCTAAAAGGTGCCAAATGTGACACCGGAGGGGGGGAGGGTTCCGAAAAGCGGATGTTCACTTTTTGTGTGGACCTCCGCTTTAACTCTAGTATGGTTTAAAATCTAGTATGGTTTAAAATCACCAATAGCATAATTACTTTATTAACGTGCATTAGGTTGAGATGTAGGGTTGTGGCATCACCCAGTCCAAGGCATTTTAAATCACCTATGAGACATGGCTTTCTACAAGCTTTTCTATGAGTTTTTTTTGTGTATAGACATCTCAAGTTGCCTGTTAGTACCTTTAAACAATTAATGGGCTTTGAAAGATAGTTCTACTTTATAGTAGCAACTATAATTGAATTCATTTTCGGATAGCTCTGAGCAGTAGTAAACTAAATTAAATAACAGATGTTGACTCAAGAGGAGGTGGAATTAGATTAATTAGCGAAGCCTAGAGTGTGGATTAAAGAACGAGAAGCAGAAAGGCATCTGTTTATGGGAAATTCATCATATCAACCAACTTTCTTCAGGTTGTATCTGAAAGCGTAGAATTAAGAAAATTGACCAAGGCAGGGCACTGATATCACTCTATATGCCGAAACGCTATATGGTATACATAAAACAAAAGATTCGAAACATTTAGGTTTTTGCATTACTACCAACTGGAAGAGAAGTATACAAAAAGAAAAAAAAAAAAGGTTGGGACTTAGAATGAGGCATGTACAGCATGGCTAAAAAATGAGTCAAATTGTAAAAAAAATATGATGGCATAAAATAATACCATGGGTACATACATAGATTTTGAACATACACATGACGTATTGCAGACCATATTCATGGAAAAGATTATAACAACACAACACATTGCATTATGTGGTATAGGACATATGTCCTCAATGTCATAGGATCACTTAAAAAGCAGGATCGTGAAGTAAAATCAAGATGAATGAAATACATTGAACCGTTTATAAAGAACAAAATGCATCCAAATATGTCTGACGCGTTTTGATGCTATTCACCACGGACAGGACTCCTCTCTTAGTGAAGGGTTTGTCACAAGTTGACACTTGGAAGGTGAATTTGTCTTGTTTGATGTTCCACAACAAACCCAGACTTTGCTGTACAGGAGGCACATCTGTACCTAAGTCAAGGTTTTTTAGACTAGTGGCATAGTCCTCAGAGTGAAAGGCATTCATAAGTTCCTGGCTGTTGGATATAATCTTGTGCAGTCTAAGGTTTGCTACAGACAGCATCTCCTTTGTTCTGGTGAGAAGCAGGGATGAGCCGAACACCCCCCTGTTCGGTTCGCACCAGAACCTGCGAACAGACAAAATGTTTGTGTGAAATTTAGAACCCTATTAAATACAATGGACTCGAACGTTCGAAATCTAAAGTGTTAATTATAAAGGCTAATATGCAAGTTATTGTCCCAAAAAGTGTTTGGGGACCTGGGTCCTGCCCCAGGGGACATGTATCAATGCAAAAAAAAGTTTTAAAAACGGCCGTTTTTTCGGGAGCAGTGATTTTAATAATGCTTAAAATGAAAAAATAAAAGTGAAATATTCCTTTAAATTTCGTACCTGGGGGGTGTGTATGATATGCATGTAAAGTGGCGCATGTTTCCCGTGCTTAGAACTGTCCCTGCAAAAAAAATCATTTTTGAAAGAAAAAAAGTCATTTAAAACTGACTCGCGGCTATTAATGAATTTGCCGGCTCCCGGCAATACATTTAAAAGTCATTGATAAAAAAAAAAAAAAAGCGTGGGGGTTCCCCAGAATTCAATTACCAGGCCCTTCAGGTCTGGAATGGATATTAAGGGGAACTCCACCCCAAATTTAAAAAAAAATGCCGTGGAGTCCCCCTAAAAATCCATACCAGACCCCTTATCCGAGCACGCAACCTGGCCGGCCGCAGGGGAAAAGGGGGGGACGAGAGAGCGGCCCCCCTCCCTCCTGAACCGTACCAGGTCACATGCCCTCAACATGGGGAGGATGTCCCCATGTTGATGGGGACAAGGGCCTCATCCCCACAACCCTTGCCCGGTGGTTGTGGGGGTCTGCGGGCGGGGGGCTTATCGGAATCTGGAAGACCCCTTTAACAAAGGGGACCCCCAGATCCCGGCCCCCCCCTATGTGAATTGGTAAGGGGTACATTGTACCCCTACCATTTCACGAAGAAAGCGTAAAAAAATGTTTAAAAAAACACACAAACACCTTGAAAAAGTCCTTTATTTAAAAAAACAAACAAAAAAAAAACATTCCAGCGGTGAAATCCAGTGTCCCGCGGCAATCCCGATGTCCAGCGCTGTCCTTCATTGGTTGTGCCTGAGCGGACCTGATGGGGAACTCCCTCTCAGTGTTTTAAATGTATAGACCCGCCCCTTCTAAAGTTCCCCATCAGGTCCACTCAGCGGACCAGATGCGGAACATGAGAAGGGGCGGGTCTATACATGTATTACCAAAGTGAGAGCAGTTCCCCATCAGGTCCACCCCCTCGGTATGTCGGACCCGCCTACGTCATTGGCTTGAGCGGGGAACTTCCTTCACTATGTAAATTTAAATTACACAGTGAAGGAAGTTCCCCGCTCAAGCCAATGACGTAGGCGGGTCCGACATACCGAGGGGGCGGACCTGATGGGGAACTGCTCTCACTTTGGTAATACATGTATAGACCCGCCCCTTCTCATGTTCCGCATCTGGTCCGCTGAGCGGACCTGATGGGGAACTTTAGAAGGGGCGGGTCTATACATTTAAAATACTGAGAGGGAGTTCCCCATCAGGTCCGCTCAGGCACAACCAATGAAGGACAGCGCTGGACATCGGGATCGCCGCGGGACACTGGATTTCACCGCTGGAATGTTTTTTTTTTTTTAAATAAAGGACTTTTTCAAGGTGTTTGTGTGTTTTTTTAAACATTTTTTTACGCTTTCTTCGTGAAATGGTAGGGGTACAATGTACCCCTTACCAATTCACATAGGGGGGGGCGGGATCTGGGGGTCCCCTTTGTTAAAGGGGTCTTCCAGATTCCGATAAGCCCCCCGCCTGCAGACCCCCACAACCACCGGGCAAGGGTTGTGGGGATGAGGCCCTTGTCCCCATCAACATGGGGACATCCTCCCCATGTTGAGGGCATGTGGCCTGGTACGGTTCAGGAGGGAGGGGGGGCCGCTCTCTCGTCCCCCCCTTTTCCCCTGCGGCCGGCCAGGTTGCGTGCTCGGATAAGGGGTCTGGTATGGATTTTTAGGGGACTCCACGCCATTTTTTTTTTAATTTGGGGTGGAGTTCCCCTTAAAATCCATGCCAGATCTGAAGGGCCTGGAATGGATATTTGGGGGAACCCCACGTCAATTTTTTTTTAAATTTGCGGCGGGGTTCCCCTTAATATCCATTCCAGACCTGAAGGGCCTGGTAATTGAATTCTGGGGAACCCCCACGCTTTTTTTTTTATTAATGACTTTTCTATGTATTGCCGGGAGCCGACAATTCATTAATAGCCGCGAGTCAGTTTTAAATGACTTTTTTTCTTTCAAAAATGACATTTTTTGCAGGGACAGTTCTAAGCACGGGAAACATGCGCCACTTTACATGCATATCATACATACCCCCCAGGTACGAAATTTAAAGGAATATTTCACTTTTGTTTTTTCATTTTAAGCATTATTAAAATCACTGCTCCCGAAAAAACGGCCGTTTTTAAAACTTCTTTTTGCATTGATACATGTCCCCTGGGGCAGGACCCGGGTCCCCAAACACTTTTTAGGACAATAACTTGCATATAAGCCTTTATAATTAGCACTTTAGATTTCTCCCATAGATTTTTCGAATTTGCCGCGAACACCCCAATTTGTTCGCTGTTCGGCGAACGGGCGAACAGGCAATGTTCGAGTCGAACATGAGTTCGACTCGAACTCGAAGCTCATCCCTAGTGAGAAGATCAATTGCTTCTTTAGCAGTTGGAAAGGACTTAAGTGCGTCGTCAACGTAGAAGTTTCTTTCAACAAATTGACGGGCATCAGATCCATATTCAACTTCTCCAGTCTGAGCTGTTCTCCTTAGCCCATAAGTTGCCACTGCTGGGGAAGGACTGTTACCGAAGACATGTACCTTCATGCGATAATCTATAACTTCCTTGTTGAGGTCATTGTCCTTGTGCCATAGAAACCTGAGGTAGTTTCTGTTGTCTTCTCTGACGATGAAGCAGTGAAACATCTGTTGAATGTCAGCCATTATTGCTACAGGCTCTTGTCTGAAACGAATCAAGACTCCTATTAGACTGTTGTTCAAGTTGGGTCCCGTAAGGAGCATGTTGTTAAGAGAAACACCTTCGTGCTGAGCACTGGAATCAAAGACAACTCTGATTTGGTCTGGTTTGCGTGGGTGATACACGCCAAAGGATGGAAGGTACCAGTATTCTTCTCCCTCCTTTAGTGGGGGAGCAGGCTCTGCGTGATCTCTGTCAAATACATTTTGCATAAAGTCCACAAAGTGCCTTTGCATCTCTGGTCTCCTGCTTAAGTTTAGTTTTAAGGAGGAGAATCTACTGATAGCCTGCTGTAAGTTGTTGGGCAATCTCTCTCTTGGGAGACGAAAGGGTAGGGGTGCTACCCAGTTATTGGAGTCATCTTGAAAGAACTCATTGTCCATAACCTTGATGAATTCTTTGTCTTCCATTGAAGGAGCCATTATGTCATCTTCACTGCTTGCATTAAACACTGTAGAGCCGAAGTCGCCATCATGGCAGGAGAAAGGGCTTGTGTCACCTGAGATACCATGTTGCCATTCGTGGCTGGCTATCTTCTCTTTCACCCAGTAGTGATGTGGGCATGGCTCAAAGTAAGTGTTTCGGCCATTTGGTAGAACATTTGTCTTGAATGACGGAATGTTGGTAGGTCTTTTCATTTTGCCTATACAGACATTGCCTATGATGACCCACCCTAGATCCGTGCGCTGGGCAAATGGAGCATCTGGGGGTCCACTGACTTGTCTGTGTACCTTGTGAACTCTTAGAATGTCTCTTCCTAACAGAAGAAGGATCTGAGCATTTTTGTCAAGCGGCGGTATCTCATTTGCTATTACCTTGAGGTGAGGGTGATGGAAAGCAGCAGCTGGAGTAGGGATTTCTTCCCTGTTAGCAGGTATCTGATTGCACTCAACAAGTGTAGGTAAGGGTAATTGCAAGTTACCTTTCAGAGAAGATACCATGAGTCCATGAGCCCTTCTTCCAGAAACCTCTATAGTTCCACTACAGGTACCCAAGGTGTAAGGATGAGCTTCGCCTTTTATTTCAAATAGATTGAACAATTCTAATTTTGCAAGTGATCGATTGCTCTGATCGTCTAAGATAGCATATGCCTTTAGAGATTTTTCTGGTTGATCCTTGTGGTATATGTTCACCAAGCATATCTTAGCACAGGACTTACCACAGCGGTCTTCTCCACAAACTTCAGTGCAGGATGAAGAAATGATGGTAGAATTAGGCACTTGGTCTGTATTCTCCCCGCCATGCATTAACCTGGGAGGAGCGTTGGCAGGTTGTGCAGAGCTGGGCTCAAGAGGATGGAGGGCTTGCACATGTTCTTCAGAGCCACACTCTATGCACTTGATGGACACATTACAGTCCCTTGCAAAATGTTCTGTAGAAGCACAGCACCTGAAACATACCCTAAATGTTTTTAAAAGCTCCTTGCGCTCTTCCAGAGGCTTTTTCCTAAAGCCGATACATTTATTGAGGGGGTGTGGCTTCTTGTGTATGGGACACTCTCTGTTAAGGTTTTCAATATTCCTACTCTGTTTGTTCGTGGCCACAACTGTGGTAGGAGTGGGAAGGATGTCAGTCTTTTTCACGGACACTGGGCCTCTATGGTTTCTATAGTTGCCCTGAAGACTGGTACTCTTAGGAAAGGGTGAGAAGAGGCTGTACTCACCGTAGGAAAAACTTGGATCATTCTTGGTCTCTGCAATTTCCCTGATGAATTCACAGAAGAAAGATAATGGAGGGAAGGAAACCTTGTTCTCTCTTTTGTATGATGACCCTAGTGCAGTCCATTTCTCTTGCAAACCATACGGGAGCTTGGAGACAATTGGGTTTACCCCTCTTGGAGTGTCAAGGTAACTGAGTCCAGGTAGTTTTTGGTCTGTCTTGGCTAGCTGAAGGTCAAGGAGAAGGTCACTCAGTCTCTGGAACTCCTTGTTGTCCTTACCGGATATCTTTGGGAAAGTTTCCAGACGCATGAACAAGGCATTTTCTATAGCTTCTGGACTGCCATAACTTTGCTCTAGTCGCTCCCATGGGGGGAGGCCTGCAGTAGGATTGTCCATGAAAACCGATCTTAATGGCTTAACACGTGCAGCAGATAGAGGACCAAGCCATTTGATCAGCAGATTCAATTCTTGATCAGCTGTAATGCCAAGATTGCTGATTGTAGTTCTGAAGGCACATTTCCAACTTCTGTAGTTCTCAGGTTGGTCATCAAAACTTGTAAGACCAGTCTTTGTGAGCTCTCTGCGAAGCATGTACCTCACAAACTCTTCTGTCTCAGTTGTCTCCGCCTTTATGTGAGATGCTGTTGGCTGAATGGTGCTGATTGCGTTATCTTTGACATTGTTGTTAAAGGACACAGGGAAATATGGTGCAGCAGATGCATCCAGGTGAGTTGCTTGCTTGAAGTCAGTTGTTCCAATGGTACGTTGATTCAAGGCTGTACCGATGACTGGAGATTGATGACTAGCTTGAAGCTTGCGCTGATGCTCTGTGACGTATGAAGGCAGGCAAGGTAGGCAGGTAGGAAATGCAGTGGAGTGATTTTGTGTGCAGGAAGTTGCTGGAACCTCTTTAACTTGAAGCTGTGAAGGAGTCTCTATGTAGTCGGGAGCATTGGAGACAATGGAGTGTGCACTGCAGTGGCTTAGGACATAGTCTTTAGTGCGTTTGAGGGGGTCTTCCATATCAGCTATGTTTAGGTTAATGCTGTCTTTCTCACTTGCACCTTCGTCTGCACTGATAGCTTGCTGTAGGACCCTTAGCTTTGCCATAGCTGCGTCATGTTTACACTGTTCATTTAAGGTTTCCATTGTTGCTCTTTGAGGTGCTGACTGAGCTTCCGACTCTGCTCTCTGAGCTTCCAACTCTGCTCTTTGACGTGCTGACTGCGCTTCCAACTCTGCTCTCTGAGCTTCCAACTCTGCTCTTTTTTCTGCATATGCCACCTGCACTTTGCTGGCTTCCACTTCAGCGCGGGCATTAATAAGTCGCTCACTGAGTGTTGAGTATCTTGAACTATGGGATCTTGATGAGTTTTTAGAACGTCTGGTGGAAACAGATCTGTGAGATGCAGTGTCCTGTAACAGCTTTATCTTTGCTTCTGCCTTTAATCTGGTTTGCTGGATAAAACTGTTTCTTTCAATATTGAGAGCATTGACGCGCTTTAATTGCGTCATCGCATTTTCTGACTTCATGTTTTGTAAGACATTAGTGAATTTGATGCTGGTAAGCTGATAAAGCTCATATGAGGCAGAAAGTTGTTTAATGGCGCCCTCTAGTGTCAGTAGTTCACGTTCAACAGACACTGTATTAGCTTCAGCAAGGATTTTCTCCCAGACTAATTCCAAGCTATTTGACAATTCAGTCCTTGAAGCTTCATAATTCTCCATTACTTTCCAAGTGGGTTTAACTGAGCGTTTGGGTAACTCAGTTTCTTCAGGAACTTGTGGGGAGGTAGATGTGAGTTCACATGCAGGAGCTTGGTCACTCATGATAGCAGACTGACTGTGAGAGCAGGCAGGATCTGTGTGCTGAAATATGACACTGTGCAGATTGTCTCAAGCTATAAGGCTGCCATGTGCTGCTTTGTCCCTTCTTTTTTCTTGCTATGAGGGCAGTAAATCTTGTCTGTATCAGTACTGACATGCAGAAATCTTGTAATTAGGCTGTGAAACTCCGTTTTTCTACTGTTCTGTCTCAACTACAAAGCGATAAAGTTCATCTCCAGGTTGATGTAGGCCTTACACAAGCTGGTTTGATATTCATCCCTTGCATCGATACAGGCAGCTTAACTCAATGAATAAACTCACAGTTAGGACGATAGACGATGAATCCTTTTGAATGTTCCATTTAATGATGGATATTCATAGGTAGAAAAACGTTGCAGTTGTAAGCCACATGTAAGATGTTAGCATGGAAGAAATACAGGAGTAATGACCGAGAGTCAAGAAGTGGAGCAGAAATATAAAGAACTACGGCGAGAGAGAGAGTTCAGCTAGAAAGAAGGGGACAGACCTTAAAGACACAGAGCAAGAATAATCACATAGTGTAACACAACATCAACCAACTTTCTTCAGGTTGTATCTGAAAGCGTAGAATTTAGTAAATTGACCAAGGCAGGGCACTGATATCACTCTATATGCTGAAACGCTATATGGTATACAGAAAACAAAAGATTAGTAACATTTAGGTGTTTTCATTAGTACCAACTGGGTGAGAAGCAGCTTGCAATAAGCATGTAGTCTATGGTGCATAAAGTATAAATATTAAGTTCATTGTAACAAGTCCATATCCATGGTGAAACTTTAGCTTTCAGCCCTAGGAAACCATTGCTTATGGTATTCAGTATAAATATAGAACTCTTGCCCTAAGCGGCCCCTCATCATCTCACACACACACACACACACACACACACCACTTCACTTCTACCTGTATCCTAACTCTGATCCTTCGTTACAAAAACGTTTGCCTTCATTTGCATACTCACCTATGCTAAGGTCCTTTGCACCGGAGACCAACCTTTCCTTTACTGAAAGATGCCCGTGCCAAAGTTCAACTATTTCTTTATAGGGTATAAGTCATATGTGCAAGACGGACAGTCCAGATTTTATTTCTGTACATGACAGACTTGCCAGAATTACAGTGTGGGTGGTGCCTAAAGCAACAGTATGACTAGAAGTATTGATCACTGGCCTACTAATAGAGCAAAAACGTTCTATATCTAAAAAGAGCTGTATGGATCAACTTGCAGCACAAATGTCCATTGGAAAGTACCGGTAATAGATGTGGAGTAAAGATTCAATATGGCTGCCTGCAACAAGTTGTCTTACAGTAGAAGTGTGGGGGAAAAGAAAAAAGGAAAAACAAACATACATGCCCATAATTATGCCTGCAGCATTGATCCAATGCTGCAGCTTTCCCCTGCCAAGTCTTAGACAAAGAAATGAGTGATCACATTAACTCTGATTGGTCAATCCATTCTGAGCAGAGAGCAGTTACTGCTCTCTGCCGTGCCCCTTCAGTGCTCAGTGAAGCTCCGGGCTGAGGAGGGGGCGGAAGTGGCTGGCTTAGACTCCCAACGGCATGCTGAGAGGCTGAGCCAGCTGCCAGTAAAGCATCTATGTGGATCCCAATGTAAAAGTCAGGATCCTTCCAGAACCTGGGCTGTCTCTGTGGCAAGCAACAGCAGGTCACAGAAGTGAAGAAATAAGGGCATTTCTGTGACTCAGAAGAGAAGTATGGGCAAAAAAGCCTTGTTTTTTTAAGTAGTTGTGAACATACACTATATTGTTAAAAGTATTAGGATGCCTGCCTTTACATGCACATGAACTTTAATGCGTAGGTTCTTAAGCCCTGTACACACGACCGAGAATCCAGTCGTAAAAAAAACGTCGGTTTTCTCGACGAGATTCTTGTCAAGCTTGACGGGATTCTTGTCAAGCTTTCCTTGCATACACACTGTCAATCAAAAATCTTGTCATTGTAAAGCGGGGTGACGTACAACACGTACGACGGCAGTATAAAGGGGAAGTTCGATTCCAATGGCGCCACCCCTTGGGCTGCTTTTGCTGATCTCGTGTTATCGCGTGTTAGTAAAACGTTTTGGTGAGAGACAATTCACGCTTTTCAGCCTCGTGCTTTTCAGTTCATTACAGCATGACGAATGTGCTATTTCCATTACGAACGCTAGTTTTACCAGAAGGAGCGCTCCCGTCTCATACTTGATTCTGAGTATGCACGTTTTTTTCAGACTCGGAAAAGCATACACACGAGAATCCCGACGAGAAAAATGAGAATCATAACGACAAAAAAGAGAGCAGGTTCTCTATTTTTCTCGTCGAGATTCCCAGAAGTTTTCTCGACGAGAAACTATACACACGAACGGTTTTCTCTGCAAAAAAATCTGCCAGCAGTTTGCTTGTCGTTTCTTGCCGAGAAAAACGGTCGTGTGTACGAGACTTTAGTTCGTAGGTTTCAATATTGAGCTGTCCCAACCTTTGCAGCCATAACAGCTTCAACTCTCCTGGAAATGCTGTCCACAAGGCTTAGGAGTGTGACTATGGGAATATTTGATCATTCTTCCAGAAGCGCATTCGTGAGGTCAGGCACCGATGTTGGACCTGAAGGCCTGGCTCGCATTCTCCACTCTAATTCATCCTAAAGGTGTTCTATGGGGTTGAGGTCAGGACTCTGTGCAAGCCTGTCAAGTTCCTCCACCCCAAACTCGCTCATTCATGTCTTTATGGACCTTGTTTTGTGCACTGGTCCAAATCATTTGGTGGAGGGTGGATTATGGTGTGGGGTTGTTTTTCAGGGGTTGGGCTTGGACCCTTAGTTCCAGTGAAGGGAACTCTTAAGGCGTCAGCATACAAGACATTTTGGACAAGTTCATGCTCCCAACTTTGTGGGAACAGTTTGGGGAAGGAAGGGGGGCACAGGAGAAGTGCCGGCAGTGTGCTGTGCACACCGGCTGCGCTACTTAGATAATAACTGAAACATGTGCCGAGTACACTCCTGCACCCGACACAAGCCTAAGACCAGCCCCACCCTTCACTTCCCTGTCAGGCGAGTAACCTCTGCCCGACAGGAGCTTCCTAGTCCCGGCCAGCGTGACGTCACTGAGAGGCCGGCCGAGAGGCGGGATGGGAAAGGAGCATAGAGTGCTGCCGCCCGCCGGAGCTGTGACCTGCGAGAGCGATCAAGGAGGAACCAAGCAGTGCATCATACAAGTAAGCAGATTGTCATCTGCAGGTGACATAATTAACTCTTTGAATGGGGGGGGGGGGGCAGCGGCTGAGGGGAGTTTGCTTAATTAGCAATGGTATTAGTAATATGCAGCAGGAAAGGGGGTTAATGTACTGTCACTGATGCATTAGTGACCAGTGGCAGTTAATTAACCCCTTTTTGCTGCATTAGTAGCACCAGTGGGTTAATTACACTGACACTGGTGCCACTAATGCAGCACAAAAGGGTTAATTAACTGCCACTGGTCACTAATGCATCAGTGACAGCACATTAACCCCCTTTCCTGCTGCATATTACAAATACCATTGCTAGCTAGCCACTTGCCAACCCACCAAGGGTTGCAGCTACAGGCACCAGGACATACCCACACGTCGCTGCCTGTTTCGGGTGCATACTCCTCCAGCATACTCCCCTGTGATTGTACACAGTGGGAGTCTGTCAGCAGATCCCAGCCAATGATTCATGGCTGTGTCCAATCACAGCCCAGAGCTCTGTGTTGACAATCAACACAGAGCTTTGTACAGAGGGAACGATTGTTTTTTTGTTTTGTTTTTTCCATGCAAAGCAGGGAAAATAAACAAATCAATCTGTTGTAAAAAGCAGCACATATGACATATTGTTAGACACACAGTTAAGCCCTTAATTGCCCCTAGATGTTAATCCCTTCCCAGCCAATGTCATCCGACTTTGAATCTGCCAATGCAAGCTGCTCTGAAGTCACCCCCAAGTAGTGCAGGAACCTTTTTCTAAGTCGAAGTGACTTAAGTCGCTCCAATTAGAATGGTCCCATTGCACTGAATGGAGCCCGACTTGTCAGGCGACTCAGTTGTCTGATAAGTTGCCCTAGTGTGAACTATGCCTAAGTCACTGATCGCCGCCAATACAAGTATAAAAAAAAATTCCAGTATATATCCCATAGTTTGTAAGCGCTGTGGCTTTCACACAAACCAATTAATATACACTAATTGTGATTTTTTTATTTATTTTTAATCAAAGACATGTAGCAGAATAATTTTTTTTTATTAGATGTTTTATAGCAGAAAGTAAAAAAATATATTTTTAAACATTTTGATAAAAACTAAAAAACACATGGGTGTGCAAATACCACCAAAATAAAGCTTTATTTGTGTGAAAAAAATTATATAAATTTATTTTGGATACAGTGTTGCATGACCGTGCAATAACCAGTTAAAGTAGCGCATTTCTATATAGCAAAAAATGGAATGGTCATGAGGGGGTAAAATCTTTCAGAGTTTAAGTGGTTAATTAACCCCCCCTCCCTTCCCAGAGAGTTAACCACTCCAGTTAGTTCATATGGGGATCGCAGACACTGCCATCAACGCTGGAGGTTACTACATAAGCTATCGCCATTGCTGGGGATTATTGTTGCAGAAACTGACGCAAATGCTGTGGGTTGTTATTGCATATTAAATTATCGAATTAAACCTTATTTAAATTGTATTATTTTAAGTATTTTCTTGTTTTTAAATGTCACTGACTCTTTCTTTACACCGGGGGGGGGGGGTTCCATCCTCCCCCTGGGCACCGGATGGCCTTGTCCCGGCACTGAAACCAGGTACTTCAGATAGAAGACGCATATGAAAACGATAGAGGCTATGAGTTTTAAAGTACACATATGTGAAAACACAGAGAAAAAAATAATATTTAGGGTAATATACACTTTAACTCTTTCTTAAGACCTTTGTATTAATAAAAATATGGCTGTTTTTCAAATAAGATTACAATATCAAAAATTCTGTGTAAGGCCGGGTTCACACTGCTCCGACATGAAGTCGGATGACTTCTGATCCAACTTTGCCCTACAACTTCATGTCTGACTTTGATGCGACTTCAATGAACAGGATTCCGACTTTGATCCGACAATACCAGGCCCTTTGAGTCTGATATGAATCTTGAGGGGGGAACTCAACGCCAAAATTTAAAATAAAATAAAAATAAATAATAAAATAAAATAAAACGCCATGGGGTCCCCCTCCCCAAGACCATACCAGACCCTTCGGCCTGGTACGGTATTTTAGAAGGAACCCCACGCCGTCAGACCCCTACCCTAACACACAGCCATGCAGTTCAGGAAAGGGGGGGACGAGCGAGCCCCCCCCCCCGAAACATTCCATGTTGAGGCCACATGCCTCAATGGTGACTGGATTCTACTTAAGGACATTTTCTTTTTTCTCACATTTACTGAGCTTTTATTGTGGAACACTATTTTGGACTGAATTGATATATCTATATATTGTAGTTGATTAAGGATTTAGATTTATTTATTTATCTGAGTTAGCGCCGGACTTTTACTTTATTCTGATCATTTTATTAAGGTGAATTTTTTCACTGTATTATTTTCACATATTTTTGGCGCCACTACTAGTTATTTGAATATACACTAATAAAATCTTTTATTTTTACTATTTTCAAAATGAAAAGTTACAAGATGGACCCAAGATAAGTTCTTTCAAAAATGTTAAATGACTTTATTTTGCCTAAACACTTGCAGTATAATGGCTGGTGCATTTATCATGCAGAAATCTCTTGTTAATTTTGCCTTTGGGTAACTTCTGATCTAAGTATTGTATTTAATTTTACCAAATAATATAGCATTTGTGTAAAAACAGAAATGTTGCTTAAGGGGCTCTCCCCAGCTTCGGTGAAACAGATGTTCAGTCTCAGGGATTCAAGTAATGTAGAGAGGATATACAATTTATTTTTAAAAACTTCAGGCAATACACATAATATAATTTGCTGTATAGTAAAAAAACAACTTACCTACGTCTTTAAGGATTATTATTCATACCACACAGCATGGAAGTGTAGAAGAGGAGCAATCAGACATAATGTGAAACAGATTCAATATAAGGTAGCAGCTTTATTCATAGCGGGGGATTTATCATGCAAGTGTATTTCTAGTGAAAATAAAAGTGGTTGTAAACCCCCCTGAGACATTTTTACGTATAGGTAAGCCTATGATAAGGCTTACTATATATACTGAAAATATCTCCAACACGTGTGCCGTTTAGGAGATATTTACCTTGTAGTGCGCCGATGAGGTAATCTGCGCATGCGCAGTGAAGAAACGGCCCTCCGTGACGTTTCTTCCCCAGCGTGTGCCATGACTAGTGGCTCCCGCGCGCATGCGTGGGAGTGACGTCACGCGACTCCGGCCAGTCACAGAGCCAGAATCCGTGGCCTCGGAAGGAAGAGGGGCGAAGATGGATGCTTCCACCAGCGGGGGCACCGCTGGCTTGATTTGCAGGTAAGTGCCACATAATGGGCAAGTACTCAATGCATACTAGCCCATTATGCTTTTACTTTGTAGGGAATAAAGAGGAAGTAAAACCCATCAAGGTTTACTTCCTCTTTAAGCCAATATTTTTTAGATGGATGTGTCCCTTGTGTTGATGCCTTTTCTGTTAGGTGAAAACGTCCTCTGTCCATAAGCTTTCCCCACCCCACCTCCATAATGTCCCAGTGCGGTGGGGGTTAATAGAACCATGGAAGCCATCACAGGCACTTATCAAGAGTGCCCGGCTATGCCCACCTTTCCGCCCAACTCCACTATTCATAGAAGCTGTACTACAGCTTCTATGTATTAAATGGAATCTATCAATGGGATTAGGTGGCTGATTAAAAGGTTCAGCCCCTCCATTCATAGCTCGCTTTTCATTAATATAAGTTTGGCTTCTATGAATGAAGGACCTTAGCGGAAAGGCTGGTATAGTTAGACTCTTGATGAGAGCCTGTGAAAGCTTAACAGCACTGGAAGATTTTGGTTATGGACAGAGGAGGATTTCACCTAACAGGAGAGGCATCGGCACAAGGAATATGTCTTAAGCCTCGTACACACGGCCGGGAACCCCGTTAGGAAAAAAACGTCAGTTTTCCTGACGGGATTCCTGGCAAGCTTTCCTTGCTCGCTGAGTGTACACACGACCATTCAAAAGAACCGCCGTTCTTTTGAATGGCAAGAACGCGGTGACGTCATCGACTACAACGAGCTTGCTACACTCTACACTACCCTTGTAAGCTACTGCGCATGCGTCGAAGTCTCATTGAGCATGCATGGGCTTACCTGGGACAGGAAACACTCTGCTGAGAATCCCGACGAGAAAATAGAGAGCAGGTTCTCTATTTTTCTCGTCGGGATTCCGGGCAGTTTTTTCGCCGAGAAACCATACACACGGCCGATTTTCTCGGCAAAAAGCTATCCCAGCAGCTTTCTTGTCGAGAAAACTGGCCGTGTGTACGAGGCTTTATTGCTGGAAGTTATGTTTCTTGTGCTGATTTTTTTGTGTTCTTTATTATTATTGTCATCATAAGTGCCATTGGATTTTTGGGTTCTCCCTCACATGCACAGCCAGGTAACACAACATTTCTAGCATTCACTCAGTAGTCAAAAACCAGTCCAGGATGCTTTGTTTTGTTTTTGTTTTATATTGGGTTGAATTTGGATAAGAATGGGATAGTGTGGGATGCCCAGAACGTAGCTTAAATGCATGGAATCAATCCTGAAAAGAAGGATCATTGATCACCTAAAAATACACAACTTGCTGGACCCAATGCAGCATGGCTTTACTGAGGGAAGATCATGTCAGACCAATCTGGTTGAATTTTTTGACTATAAAAAACTAAAACTAAAACTAAACTGCGGTTGTAACCGGGATTCATTCGGAACAGAAAGCAGTCACTAGCACAGTACTCAGTCAAAAGCACAGTACTCAGTCCTGTTCTAGTCAATCTATATGTAAGTGATATAACTAAAGTTTGTGGGGCAAGGTATGTCTTTTTGCTGATGATACAAAGGTGTGTAATGGGGTTGATGTCCCTGGAGGTGTCTGTAACATAGAACATGATTTGGCATTGCTGGAAAATTGATCAAAGCAGTGGAAACTGAAGTTCAATGTTTCTAAAAGTAAAATAATGCACCTAGTGAAAAAGAAACCCTAGAAAGAGTACAACATTGGGGGTATAGTAGCCACTACAGAAGAAAAATATTTGGGGGTACTTGTTTCAGATGATTGCAAATTGAGCAAACAGTGTGACCAGGCAGTGGGAAAGGCGAATAGAATTCTAGGATGCATCACTAGAGGGATCACCAGCAGAAAGAAAAGCCCGGAGCAAAAAAATGAGAGAAAAGAAATGAGCGGAGGGCTGGCATGACTAGGGAAACAGGGTACAGGATGTTAGAAGTATTAGGATTGGGTAGGAAGTTTAGTGGGAGGGGGAGTAAGTAGGAAAAGGAGTTGTCCCCTCCCCCAGGTCACCACAGTGTGAAGGAAAGTTTAGGGAGACAGAGCTATGGCAGAGGGGGAGCTGTTTCGGGCCTAGCTGCGGTCGGAAGCGGCACCAGGGAGCGCAGGTTGGTTACAGGAGACCCTGGGGCCAATGCTTGCTTGAAGGGTGGTGGGGGCAGGTACAGGGGGGGAGGGAGACAACGCGAGCTTGAAGGTTACTGCCTTCAGAGCGCTTCTTACCCGACTATCCCCTAGAGCCCAGCGCCAGCCAATTAGTCTCCCCTTGGCCCCATTCGGGCCCCCCCCCGCTGAGCGTTCACATTGCTCACAAGGGGGGGTCCCGGGAATCATCCCCCTCATAGTCAGGGCCCGGCGGGCGGCCGCACCGGCGGTTCGGGGTGGCCAGGCAGCTCGCTCGACACATGGACCAGAAGCGTGCGGGCCTCACCCCTGATGGGACGGTAGCGGGGGGTGGAGCCTCAGCGGGGGAGATCGTCGGTCGCGGTCACTGTGCCCTCTGCAGCCTCGGCCAGGTGACCCCCAGGTGATGATGGATCGCCAGGGGAGGGTGACAACGCACCTGATGTCTCTCGGCAGGGCGGGGGGGAAGTCGTCCCCCCCGGCCCGCGAAAAGCGACAGAGAAGTCCATGGGCGGGTCTGGAGCTCAGTGGCGGGGCCGGAGGGCTGCCAGATCCTCGGCATCCAGAGACGCTGCTCCCTGAGGGCTTTCATCAGATGGTCGCAGGGCGAGCTGACGGCTTCGGAAGACGATCGGTTTCCCCTGAGATGATCGGCAGAGATGGAGGCGAGACGGTCGGCTGGTGGGAATTTTTCCTAGGCAGCCCGGTAAGAAAAAAAAAAAAAAAAAATATTTTTTTCTTTGCCATATAGGGGATAGTATAGTGGGTCCGTGGGGGGTGGTCCTACTGCAGGTGCTGGGGAGACATTGGTAACGGGGGGGCTACTGCAGGTGCTGGGGAGGCATCGGTAACGGGGGGGGGCTCGCAGGGTGATTCTCCCCGGGTGGACACAATGGATGGGGCTGCACTTGGGGGGAGCTTCAGGCTCGCAGGGTTTTTTATTGGTGGGGCTCAAAGATTTTGGTTGGTGGATTTGAGAAGGTGGTCGGGCCGTGTGGTCCCGCTTGCAGGGAGGGATAGTATATCCTCATCACCCGTAGCGGTGCCGGCTGTGTGGGAGTCTGCGCATGACAGCTGATAGTGGGGTGCAAGTGGAGCAGAGGGTTTTGAAGTTCGTGGTAGCAGGGGACGCCGCTGGAAAACGGGATGTCATACGTTTGGCTGATTTAGCCACAGGTACAGTTGGTTTTAGGGTCCGCTGGGTGCTTACTTAAAGCCTGAGGTCCGGGATAAGATCTAAAAGGGTGAGTACGTAGAGATGTTGTTCACTCCTGCTGTTAAAAAAAAAAAAAAAAAAAATTAAAAAATTAAAATTTGGGGTTACGCCAGGGTATTCCAACAATGGGAGGTGGTGAGAAGGGGAGGTATTGGTTGATTACATGTACTATTGGAAATAAGTTGCAAGCATTTGACATGAGGGTGATTGGGGGGAAGAACCCTGAACCCTGTCGGAGCTCTTTTATTACCCAAATTCGGTAGGGGATGCTTACAGGGTTCACGGAGGTGCGGTTTGGATGCGGTCTGGGAGCAGTTTGGCGTAGGAGGGGATACATCCGGCACTACGGTGGGATCACAACGACATCAGGCTGGGAATGCGCCTTGTGACATCTGCTAGGCCCCAAGGGCAGTTGTTTCCTGGTAGGGGCGGGTGTTACTCCACCCAACCCACCCCCCCCACCACAGTATAACAGTCCGGCTGGAGTAAGTAGGCCTGTTAGCGGTACACGTAGGGCACGGGTAAATTCGGTGGAGTGTGTCGGTACAAGCACTAAGGTTCTGGGTTTGGGGGGGGGGTTGGGATCACACCCTGTCGGTATGCTTCAAACACGGGAAAGAAAGGACGCCGGTGATGGGGGAACGGCGGCGGCCGTTTCTTGGTAGGTATACGGATGGTACAGCAGCGTAGCTGTTAGACTAAGGTTTTTTCTTTTCAGTGGGGTTTCACATGCCGTGTGATTTATGTTCGGCCATGCTGCGTCCCAATGTAGTTTCTGAGAAACTGCCCAGGGTAAGTAGCATTAGGACGCATAGGCGGCTCTTTCCCTTCCCAATCTTTTGTTGATTTGGGGGTTCCCCTTTGGGGTGTAGTGCCAAAGTAGGAGCTCAACAAATTTGGGCTGATGCACCACCTTTCTTCCCAAAAGGGGGGTTGGTCAACAATGCCATTGACACGGGAGGACACACAGTGAGTTACGCTTCCTTGGATGCGGCACTGTATTGGGCTCGTCGGATTGGTCAGGGCCGCCCGGACAGCTTCCGGTTGTGGGGTTGGTGGGGTACTGGGGTTTTTTATGTCGATATGGGTCTGCAGATTGGTTGCTCTGTCTCCGGGGCACTGTTTAGCAGTTCAACTCATTGGGGGAAGGTGTGATGAGGGATGTGTCAGGAGTATCGCCCATCAGCCATTATTTGGACGATTTTCTGTGCGTAGGCCTGGCGTCGCCAACTATCTTCGGGGTGCTCCTGTCTACATTGGAGCACGTCGCAAGGATCAGATCACCTAAGCATTTTGTGCGTTGGGTGGACTCACAGGGAGGATTTGCGGGTGTGCCTCATTACTGGACGGGTTTCCCAGGAGGGGACTGGGGGGGTTTGGTGCGGTTAAGAACTTTGAGTGGGGGTGGTACACAGTGTCGGGTGGCTCGACAGGTTTGGGGGCATTCTTTCAAGGCGGGTATAGTGGGCCTTCGGTCTTGGATTGACAGGGGTTTTCACACAAGATCTGGTGCTGCTGGAGTCATTTCCAGTGGTATGGTGGGGCGCCTCAGTAAGGGAGATGAAGGTTTGGTTCCACGGGTATAACCTGGGTATGGTACGAGTGATCAAGAGTCGCTGTGTCGTCTCCCCCGGTTGTTTCAGCTGTTGCCACACTCGGTGTGGTTATGCCTGCAAGTGCATGTGTCATTTACTTGGTGCATCTAACGCCAGTGGAGAACGTCATAGCTGGAGCGTTTCCTCGCTTTTCAGTGGGGATAGTTTCCGGGTGGTGGAGCTGGTGGCGGGGTAACGTGGGGTGTCCCGTCCTGTCTGGAGGTGTGAGATTCCATCGGAGTCGTCCACTTCTCGGAAGGCTAGGCAGTAGTGGCAGGTGGTAGTTCACATGAGTGAAGTGGATTCGGTGGGGCGAGGGGGTTAGACTGTTGACGTTATACTTTATTTCTAGAAATAGGACCAATGGGGTGGCCGGGCTCGCGTTAAAAAAAAATAAATAAATAAAGAACTAGCGGCTTTGACGTTTCTGGTCAAAGGCTGGGTTGCCCGGAATTTACGGAAGAATTTTGGGTGTCTCCTGGTTATATCATAAAAAAATAAAAAAATAATAATAATAATAAAATGTTTGGGCAGCTGCAGGGTTTGGGCAGCAGCATATGAGGTTTCCCTAGTTAGAGGGAGTTGTTTTCGTTGGCAAGTTTATTCTCGTTTTCCAAAAAAAAAAAAAAAAAAAGGAATAATAATAATAAATAAATTTGGGGCCTTTTTGGTTTGGGGAGCTGGTCAGCCTTTCCAAGTCCGTCAAAGGGGGAATGTGGGTTTATGAGATTAGGTGCAAGAAGGAGGGGGTGTCGTTGGTGTTACTGATATACAAGATGGAGCAGGTAGGCAGGGGTCAGTTGGTGCGGGCTTGGCTCCGCCTGGCTAGCAGTGGTGTCCGGAGGGGGCCGTGACGGGGGTTTTTATTTGGGAGGTGCGTCCCGGGGCAGTCGGGTCCTTCTTAATGCACACGGACGGGTCCCCCTTTGTTGTTCAGGTTTCACAGGGTTTCAGTTTCCAGGAAGTGCTGCCGGGTTGGGGCTTGGATGAGAGGGCATGTTCTTCTCGTTTCTTTCAGGGTTGGGGCTGCGACCGAGGCGGCTAAGGTGGGATGGATGCTGAGGCGGTTAAGCGCTTTGGTAGGTGGGAGTCTTGTAGATTTGTGCTATACATTCGCCCCCATCAGCTGGTGGGATTCGAATAGTGGTGGGCTGGGTGGAGAGAGTGTATGGGGCTGTGATGATTTTGGGCTTGCTGAGGTCTTGGTGGCTTGTTTCTTTCTCTTCTTGCAGGTTCGGTACAGGCTCTGGCCTGGATACTGGGCCATTCGATCGTGTTTAAAAATACATAAAAAAAAAAAAAAAGGGGTAATGAGGGACGGATGTGGGGCCAGAGGGTCAGTAGGTGGGGTTTCCAAGCCAGGAGGTTTGTGCTAGATGGCTGGGAGTTCCGGGAATGCTATGGAGTGGAGGGGCTCCAGAGGTACAGCTTTGCACGTCTGTATAGGCCGCCTGACGTTTTGGTCCTGCACGTAGGTGATAATGATTTAGGGGTAAGGTCGAAGGCATTCCCGGACATGGTCATTGGGTGGTTGGACATTGTCACTCGGACCGCATGGAATGGGGCTTGGTCTTAAGAGGGTATCTACAGGGCCCGTACGAAGCTTAATTGGGAAGTGAGTAGATTTGTAGTGAGGAATGAAGGGTTGGTGGTAAGGCACATGGAGTTGGTGGTGGATGTCTGGAGGTACCTGCGGGGCAATGGTGTGCACCTCACTGCTGTGGGGTGTGACTTATGGGCATTGGGAATGCAATATAGCATACAGTGAGCTCTGGGGTGTGGGGGGCCCCCAAGGGTAAGGTTTTCCCCTTGGGTGCTGTGGCGGGTGTTGGTCTTTGCGGATGAAGGAAGATACCTTGGAAGGAATGAGTTCAGGACCTATCGTTGGTATGGGTCCTGATGGTTGGATTTCAGCTAACGGAGGTTTAGCTAAAATGTGTTGGTAACGGGTGCACTGCGGTCCGTGGTTGTCTCTGAGCCAGCCGGTCGGCTTGAGGCCTATAAGCATATGAGAGGTACCGCAGTGCAATATTTTATCAGATGGTTATGGAGGTTCCCGCAAAAGACCAACGCTAGGATTTTGATATTATTTTGGAAATATATTTATTTAATAAATAAGGCTGCTACGGCCTATGTTTTACTCCAATTTCGGTGTGGTCTCGTTAATTTAGGATTATGGGTAAGAAGTTGGAGCAAACAGGGGGTAAGCAGTAAGTACATCTGTTATACATTAGTCAAGAAAAGCCCGGAGCAAAAAATGAGAGAAAAGAAATGAGCGGAGGGCTGGCATGACTAGGGAAACAGGGTACAGGATGTTAGAAGTATTAGGATTGGGTAGGAAGTTTAGTGGGAGGGGGAGTAAGTAGGAAAAGGAGTTGTCCCCTCCCCCAGGTCACCACAGTGTGAAGGAAAGTTCCCGCCCACCCTCCCCTGGTTATGTCCGTATGGTCAGGTTTGTGTTGTTGTTCTTTCTATTAACAGGTATGGTGTTCTGGATGTCGTGGCAGTAGCGGGTGTTGGTCTTTGCGGATGAAGGAAGATACCTTGGAAGGAATGAGTTCAGGACCTATCGTTGGTATGGGTCCTGATGGTTGGATTTCAGCTAACGGAGGTTTAGCTAAAATGTGTTGGTAACGGGTGCACTGCGGTCCGTGGTTGTCTCTGAGCCAGCCGGTCGGCTTGAGGCCTATAAGCATATGAGAGGTACCGCAGTGCAATATTTTATCAGATGGTTATGGAGGTTCCCGCAAAAGACCAACGCTAGGATTTTGATATTATTTTGGAAATATATTTATTTAATAAATAAGGCTGCTACGGCCTATGTTTTACTCCAATTTCGGTGTGGTCTCGTTAATTTAGGATTATGGGTAAGAAGTTGGAGCAAACAGGGGGTAAGCAGTAAGTACATCTGTTATACATTAGTCATGAAGGAGGTTCTGATTCCCTGCCTATATACATTTTTAGTGAGATCTAATTTAGAATACTGTGTCCAGGTGTGGAGACCTCACTTACACAAAGATATTCATAAGATATAACGAGTCCAGAGACAGATAACAGAAATGGTGAAAGGTCTGGGGGATAAAACACACTGAGAGCGACTTCAGGAACTTAATATGTACAGTCTGGAGGAAAGAAGGGAAAAGAGAGACATGATTGAAATCTTTAAATACATCAAGGGCGTGAATACGGTTCAGGAGGGCAGTTTTTTCAATATAAAACCAAAATCAAGAATACGGGGACATGATCTCAAACTAACTGGTGGAAAGTTCAAAACCAATTGTAGGAAGTATTAGTTTACTGAAAGAGTAGCTGATGCTTGTGTAGTGATACCCCCAAACTAAGGGAGCCGCTGGTTTGCTTTTGGACCCTGTACACAGCACAGCCAACCCCCGGCAATCTACTCAACCCTTCTCTGGCACAGCTAGTCTAGGGGTGGTGTTTTTGTATAGCTCTATACCAGTTCATGTACAATCCCCCAATACTGTTCTAACAGTGATAAGATAGATTAATAGACTCCAATACCAGATTGATCAACTGTAAAAAGGGTTTACTTGTGAATAAAGGAATTAACGAACAATATCACATATAACACATGCATGCAGAGCCCTGCAGTAATACTAACACTGGTTAACTTTAGTGCACAAACAGTTCTATCTCACACTAACATTTAGCTAGAGTCCCGTTAGCAATATGGCGCCCAGCAATACTATCAACTCCCAGTCAGGCCTGACTCAGTTAAGGCTCAGTGTTTTAGACAAGGAATCTTCGCATGCAAGATGATCGGTGGTGCACATACAGGAACAATATTTGTAATCCAATAATGGCCTGAGGCAATGTAAGCAACTCCCCGGAGACTATGTAACTCAGTCCCACAGCTAGTCTCCTGACAGGAAAAAGGAAAATATAACCCGATGGGCCAAGGCAGTCAATGGGCCTAATAAAGTACTCGGTTATAGTTGTGAGCAGGTGCTCTCTCACCCCTCCGGACTCGATCCCAGTCCGGGACTCCCACCGCTGTGCCCACACACACACAGGCTCTGCCACCGCCTGATCTCCGGTTCACTGAAGTCCCTGAAGCAGGTAGATGTCTGCAGCCACACAGGCTCCGCAGCAAGGTGGAAGGCTCTCTGGAGGTGTGCAAGGCCCAGGCCTCGCAGCAGGTCCGCACAGGAAGTCCTCTTGCCAGCCGCGTGGTGTCCAAAGAGGCCGAGCTTAGCCTCGCCCTCCCCTTTTATACCCCACCCATGAGTCTCTGCAGCAGCCCAATGCACCCTGGGTGCCAAACGGGGTTCTGGGTAACGTAGTCCATGGGGCTTCAGCGGAGACCCCGCTACACTTGGAATAAACTTTCAGCAGAGGTAGTGAGACAGATCTATAGACAATAAAGGTATCGAAAAAAAGAACAAAATAAAAAAATTTAATGGGCAGAATCAATTGACTACTCTGTCTTTTTCTGCCATCACTTTTCTATGTTTTTAACTTGAAACTGTCTCTGCTTCCAAAAATCACACAGCTGTCCTCCCATAGGATAAATGGATCAGCTCCACTGGTTAAAGAAAGGATTTGCAACACTGAATGCAGGTGCTTTCTCTCTGTAGCTGTGCTGGCTTCAAATGGCTCTAAGCTGTCCCTCTGTAGATAGCTAGCTGGGAATTGCACCTGGCTGCTTTTCCTCTATAGGCTCTGGGGTGTAGTAATTTAGGCAGCTTAGAAAGATCCTGTAGCTCAATGGGTGACTGCTGAACAGGCCTCCTGCTGGACAGGTCCCAATGGTTTCTAGGGTGACTCAGCTAAGCCTAGCCAAGGCTAAAGCCCTGTACACACGGTCGGAATTTCCGATGGAAAAAGTCCGATGGGAGCTTTTCATCGTGTGTATGCCCCATCGGACTTTTTCCGTTGGAAATTCCAACGGACTTAGATAGAGAACAAAAAAATTCCTATTGGAAAATCCATTCGTCTGTATGCATAATGCAATTCCGACGCACTAAAAACCACACATGCTCAGAATCAAGTCGACGCATGCTCGGAAGCATTTAACTTCATTTTTCTCGGCTCGTCGTAGTGTTGTACGTCACTGCGTTCTTGACGGTCGGAATTGGGTGTGACCGTGTGTATGCAAGCCAAGCTTGAGCGGAATTCCATCGGAAAAAACATCCGATTTCTTTCCAATGGAAAATTCGACCGTGTGTACAAGGCATAAGGGTGTGAGGCATCCTCTCCTGCTATTTCTCTCTTCTCCTCACGTGGTCAGACTCCAGAATACGTATAGGCTATCTCTCCACCTTCTGGGCTGTCCTCATCCAGGAAATGGAGGAGACTCCATAAATATTCAGACCTTTACTTTGCCCCTCTGCTCTCTAAGTTCTAGAACTCTCCAACAGTTCTAGAAGCCAGGGGGAGGTGACAGAAACTCAGCCCTTGGAGCTCTGCCAAACTAACTCTAAACAAATGTAGCAAGGTCCCGGGGACCCAGAGGCCTAATGGTGACCTCAAGGGTTAGAGAGAGCTGACATTCTTCCTTGTAGAGTGGGTAACCAGGCATAGTGGTTGTGATGCAAGAAGAAATGATTGGCGCAAGTCATTTTTTGAATGCGAACAAAAGATTTATTGTCTCTTAACAGAACTGTGAGAGAGAGGGTTAGGGCCAGGACACCCTTCAGTAGATGCAATAATAATTGGCAGACTTCTATAGGTAGACGGCTATACAGTGATAGACCTCCAGCCAGATAACACTTCTGTATAGGTAGGACCGCTGTCTCCTATGGCACTAATCTTGCAACAGTCACTAATAGAGATGAGCCGAACACCCCCTGGTTCAGTTGACAGCAGAACATGCAAACAGACAAAAAATTTGTACGAACATGCGAACACCGTTAAAGTCTATGGAACACGAAAAATCAAAAGTGTTCATTTTTTTAAGTAAGGACTCTGGTTTCTACTGCCCCATGTTATTTCCCTTTCATTGTAGTCTATGCCTAGAATATCATTTAACCACATGCCGACCGGGCCATAGCCGAAAGACGGCTACAGTGCGGTCGGCTTATTCTGGGAGAGCGTCCATGAACGTCCTCACAGAATCTCGCTCCTGCGCATCACGGAACGGGGTGAAGGGCCAATGACAGCGGCTTTTTACCACGTGATGTCTCTGGATTGCCCACAGTGCTGATCTGTGCCTATCCATGCTCTTTGTGTGCCCATCCATGCTCCATATGTGCCCATCCATGTTCCATATGTGCTCATCCATGTTCCATATGTGCTCATCAATGCTCCATCCATCCCTGGCTCATCTGTGCTCCATCCATGCTCCATCCATCCCTGGCTCATCCGTGCTCCATCTATCCCATTGGCTGATCCTTGCTCCATCCATCCCTGGCTCATCTGTGCTCCATTCATCTGTGCTCATCCGTGCTCCATCCTTCCGTGCTCATCCTTGCTCCATCCATCCGTGCTCCATCCATCCCTGGCTCATCCGTGCTCCATCCATCCATGCTCCATCCATCCCTGGCTCATCTGTGCTCCATCTATCCCTGGTTCATCCGTGCTCCAATCCGTGCTTCATCCATCCCTGGCTCATCCATGCTCCATCTATCCCTGGCTCATCAATGCTCCATCCGTGCTCATGCCCATCCACGGCTCATTCATGCTCATCCAAGCCTCATCTGTGCTCCATCCATGCTGCATCCATGCCACATCAGTGCTCATCTGTGCCACATCAGTGCTCATCCGTGCCACATCAGTGCTCATCTGCGTCACATCCATGCCACATCAGTTCTCATCCGTGCCACATCAGTTCTCATCAGTTCTCATCCGTGCCACATCAGTTCTCATCCATGCCACATCAGTGCTCATCCGTGCCACATCCATGCCACATCAGTTTTCATCCATGCCGTATCCTTGCCACTACAGTGCCCATCCGTGTCTCACAAAAGTGTAATAGGTAGTCAAATTTGATTTGAAATGTATGTCCCTGACGGTGCTCCCTGCCTGTTGGGCCTCTGTATGTGGCCAGGCTGTGGAAAAGTCTCACATATGTGGTATCGCCATACTCGTGAAGAGTAGCAGAATGTATTTTGGAGTGTCATTTTTGCTATGTACATGCTATGTGTTAGAAATATCTTAGAAATGGACAACTTTGTGTAAAAAAAATGCGTTTTCATTTTCTTTCCATGTTTTCCAAAGACTTATGAAAAAAATTACATGTTCAAAATACTCATTATGCCTCATAAAATATACGTTGGGGTGTGTACTTTCCAAAATGGGGTAATTTTATGGACGTTTCCATTGTCCTGGTGCTCCAGGGCCTTCAAAAGTGTAAGAGGTGGTCAAAAAATGAAATGTGTAATTTATGTCCCCAGAACGCTTGATGGTGCTCCCTGCATGTTTGGCCTCTGTATTTGGCCAGGGTGTGTAAAAGTCTCACACATGTGGTATCGCCATATTCAGGAGGAGTAGTAGAATGTGTTTTGGGGTGTCATTTGTGGTATGCATATGATGTGAGAGAGAAAAAACTTGTTAATATGACAATTTTGTGAAAATAAAATCCTTATTTTGAAAAGAATTGTGGGAAAAAATTACAGCTTCAAAAAACTCACCATGCCTCTTACTAAATACATTGGATTGTCTACTTTCCAAAAATGGGTCATTTGAGGGGTATTTGTACTTTCCTGGCTTGTTAGTGTCTAAAGAAATGAGATAGGCCGCCAGTACATCAGGTGTTATCAGGTGAGACCAATTTTCAGTGATTGGCACCATAGCTTGTAGACTCTATAACTTTCACACAGACCAAATAATATGCACTTATTTGGGTTATTTTTACCAAAGAAGTGTAGCAGTATAAATTTTGGCCAAGATTTATGAAGAAAAATTTCTAATTTGCTAAATTTTCTAACCGAAACAAAGAAAAAAAATTTTTTTGACAAAATTTTCAGTCCTTTTTCATTTATAGCGCAAAAACCCCCCAAAAAACAGAGATGATCAAATTCCACCAAAAGAAAGCTCTATTTGTGTGGGAAAAAAAGGATAAAAAATTCATATGGGGTAGCGTTTTGCCATTCAAAATGTGAGAGAACTGAAAGCTGAAAATTGGTCTGGTTAGGAAGGGGGTTTAAGTGCCCAGTGGGCAAGTGGTTAAGTGACAATCTTTGGATCTCTCATTTTTCATCTGTAATTGCTTGTATTTTATGGGATATTGATCAATGTATTATAAACCAACTTTTGGCTTCTGCAGATCATCATGCTGAAGTATCATAGGCCTTTTCCTCTTTTATCACTCTGTTTTATAGATTTTGTAGTAAAGCATTTTATCTATTCTTCCTTTTCACGCCATAACAAATCCACGAGGAGACAGAAAGATGAAGACAGTTGTGTTGTTACATTTATATGAGGTGTGTGCTGTACATAGTACAGGTCCCCATAGCATGCTCTGTGGCATTTCCTTAATTGACTTTCTGTCTTCACTGCATCATGAGTTCTAATGGATCTCTTCTGACAGTTCCCGATGTTGGATAACATTTTGGTGAGCAGTAAAAGGCAGTCCAGGCAGTTTTACACAGATGGGCATTCAGGTGATTTGAGGGCTACTAAAGCTACAGGCTCATGTCGGCAAGTGTTTGTTGCCAGTTTTTTTCTCTGAAAGTTGGAAAATACAGATTCATTTTGCAGTGGCTGATTCATATTTTTTGTTTTTTGTTTTTGTGTGTGTGCAGATTTGCAAGCTGCATTCATTCAGGGAGAACTGCAGGCAAGACACAAAATTAAGTACCATAATGTATTTTGAAAGTGACCGTTTTTTGGCCCTGGCAATGGCATGCTGAGTAGAACTGCAGAGACTTCAAACAATGCTCCCTGGTAAAAGGAAAGGAATAAACCTCCTCTAAACCAGAGTAATAGAGAGTGGGAAAGGGCGCACGATAATGTAAGCACCAGAATTTTAAGGCCTTATTTTATTTGCTTATGCTACTCTGTAAAAAGCAAAAGTCATGATAACTTGAACTTTATCTTTGTCTATGCTTTTAAAGATATATGTTAGGGTATTACAGGTTGTGTTCAGCAGCAGTTAGTACGAGTGGTCAGTAAAATGGGTGACCTGGAAAAGCCCAACAATCTCTTATTGCAGGGTTATATGTAAGAAGTGTAGCACCATCCTAGGTCAGGTGCGAGAAGTGAGGCAAATTTAGTTGTTGGCTCTGCTGTTAAAAGTGGAGATTTGATTGTGCTTTGCCTACTCTGTTCTTATAAGTTCTCCAGCTGCAGACTTGTCTGTCTCCCCCTGTCTTTCCAGAATCTTTTGGAAACATAATGTGTGGAGAGAGAAGCATTTGAGCTGGCCCTAGATACAGCTTCAGCCAATCTCTGGTCAAGAAGAATGACCAGCAGGAGGCTGACAGATGTACAGTAAGTAAAGCTGAGAGCAGAGAGTAGTAGGGTCATTTTTGCCTGCTGAGAGTAACCCAGCCTGGAAATGCTGTTAAACCTTCCAAGGCTTAAGAAAAGCCTTAAAGGGGTTGTAAAGGTAAATAAAAAATAAATACCAAACATGTCTATACTTATCTACTCTGTGCAATGGAATCGCACAGAGCGGGCGGGAACCTCCTCTTTTTGGGTCCCCGCCGGCACTCCTGGCCCCTGCTCTCTGACCAGTGCCTCCATAGGAAGCCGCTTCTCATGGGGGCACTCGTGCATGCTCGCACCCGAGTCCCTCTGCTGCGTCCATTGACACAGACAGTGGGACTCGGCCCCGCTTTCCGCTTCCTCGTCACTGGCTTTAATTGACAGCACTGGGCACCAATGGCTCCCGGTGCCCCGGAAGTGAGGGGAGAAAATACCTGCAGACGTGCACGGCGCTGTATCGAATAAGGTCTCAGGTAAGTAAAGGGGGACTGAGTGGGCGATGCTGACACCTAAACATTTTTTACCTTTATGCAAGGAATGCATTAAGGTAAGAAAAACGTTTAGACTTTACAACCCCTTTAGGAAGTCCTGGATGATCCTTGCTCAGGGAGGAGCCATAGGATCACCCCTAGAGTCACAGGAACAATCAAGGCAACACTCAGAGGGAACCTTCCTGGAAAAATTCATGCAGACTCAAGCTGAAGCTGATAGGAGGTCTTCAGACTGCCTGGGTCACAGTGAGTAGGCCTTAGAGGATTTTTAGGAGAGAGATTGTTGCCTGGACACCCCTTCTTGTTAGAGGTTTGAAAACAAAAAATTATGGGTGGGACTTTAAATGAGACACAAAAGACGTGTCTCCATCCCTGATTTGGTTATGAAAAGAAAAGAAAAGTTCGGGACTTTAAATAAGGCACATGACAGACCATATATGTATAAAAGTATGGAAGTGTTTATTGACACAGAGTATATTTACACATGATACATACATGCAGAGTAAAATGATATACATAACACAGATACATAAATATATGTTAAAACACATATTGCATTGGGGTGGGGGACTGGCGGGGTGGTTAGGAGAAAAAGCAAAGGCAAAATGAGTGCAATAGTAAAAAGTGCCCCATGTTCAATAATCATGGGGACAAAGGGGGGTGAGAGAGGTAATAAGTGCACCAACCACTGTGACTAAGCTAGCAAAGATTACCTTGTGATAAAGAATGGATAGATGTGAGGAGTATCCGCAGCGTGGTGTGCAGCATACACGGGTGTGCGATTGAATGGATGTGGACGTGAGAGTTATGTTTTTTTTTTTTTTATTCTTTATTTTACTTTATCAAAATTCCAATAATTTTACACCATTGCATTTCAAATGTATAAAAAAGGTCCAATATTTATCCATGTATAAACATTTTCGAAAATCCCCATTTAGCCTGCGTTTTACCCTCCCCGCCCCCCTCTTCTACTCCCCCCCTGCCCCCCCTCTTCTACTCCCCCCCCCTCTACCTCTTGATTTCTATTCTTTCGGTTGATAGCTTTCCTTCCCTATTGATCTATTCCCGTTGTATCACTAGACTCTTAAGTTTTCTGCATAACTCCATGTTTTCTTAAATTCTTTCCAGCATTCCCATTTGTCTTTAAATCCTGTTTTTTCCTCTTCTATACTATACTTCAGAGCTTCCATGCTATGCGTCTCCTCCTCCGAGTCAATCCACTCCCACGCTGATGGGCTTTTCACCTCTTGCCATTTTTTTGGAGTCAGCCTTTTGGCCGCATTCAACAGATGTGGGATCAAGGACTCTCTATACTGTTTCATTGCTCCCTCTCCTCCGTGGAATAGGACTATCCATGGATCTTTTTTTATCTCCTTCTTGGTAATTTCTTTTATCAGTCCCAGGATTTTTTCCCAATATTTTTTAATTTTGGGACAGTCCCACCACAAGTGGGCCATTGTTCCCGTTTTTCTACAACCTCGCCAGCATTCTGCCGTCTGTCCCACTTGAAATTTACTTAACTTATCTGGTGTAGCATACCAGCCTGTAATACATTTATAGTTCATTTCTGCGGTCCTGGTGTCTATGGCGGAGGAGTGAGTCAGTTTTATCATTTTTCCTATAGTGATTTTATCCCTTTGTGTTCCCAATTCCTTTTACCATTTTTTAATGAATGGGGGCGTCTCCAGTTCGTCCACTGTCAGCAGTATTTTATAGAGCTTTGAAATGATGCCTCTTGAGTTGTCTATTGTACATAGCCGTTCCAACGGCGTAAGCTCCTCCCCTGACCTTATTGGCTAGGGTAAGTTTTGGACAAAATGGCACAACTGGCGATACTGCCACTCATCTATTACCCTTAGTTCCTCGTTGTGTTTTAGCTCCTGAAAATGTGTAATTTTCCCTCTTTTTATTATGTCTCTTAACTGTGCTTTTTTTATCCAATTACCTCCCACTATTTTTTTCCCCAGTGCAAAATACTCATTTTCTTTTAAATCTATAAGGGGTGAATTGTAATTTCTATCTATTTGTTTATGCAACCTGTCCCAAATTTTCAGTGCATTCTGTGTCAAAACTTGAGTGTTTTCGTCTAGTGCCCTATACTGACGGGGGTTCCAAATTATACTTCCCAATTGTGTCTTTGCCAGTGCATTTTCAATATTAACCCATCCTTTTTCCTGTTTGTCTTTGGCCCACTCCACCACCCGAGACAGCACCACTGCATTATAATATTTTTTGATATTGGGGACAGCCATCCCTCCATGTTTCTTATCCTGTTTTAATACCAAGGAGATTCTATGTTTTTTATTTTTCCATACAAAATTCATTAGCAAGGTTTTTAACACTCTGAAGTATGGTTGAGGTAGTGCCACTGGTACCATCTGGAATTTATACAAAATCTTTGGAAAAAGAACCATCTTCAGAATGTTGATTCGTCCTACCCATGATATTGGTCTATTTATTACTTTTTTCATTTCCGTTTTTATTTCGTCTAATAGGGGAATGTAATTTATTTTATATATTTTCTTTATTGAGTTAGCCAGTTTTATTCCTAAATACTTAAGTTCCTTTTGCCACAGGAAATTGAACTCGTCCCTCAAGAGCCATTCTTCTGATTTACTAATGTTGACATTTAGGATCTCGGTCTTAGTTACATTTATTTTAAAGTTTGATATCTCGCCATACTGTTTAAGGATTTTTATTAAATTCGGTAATGTAGTCCTGGGGTTGACAATATAAAACATTAAATCGTCTGCAAAGGCTGATAGTTTGTGCTCATCTTCTTCCACCTTAATACTCTTAACGTTGCGGTTGTTCCGGACCATAGCAAGGAGGGGTTCTAAGGACAGCACAAACAGGAGGGGGGACAGGGGACATCCCTGTCTCTTCCCGTTTTCATCTCAAAACAGGAGATAACGTGCCATTTATTTTTATCCTTGCGGAAGGGTGATGGTATAATGTTTTAATCCACTGGATCATCCTGGACCCTATTCCCATTACTTCCAGGGTTTGTATTATGAGTCCCCAGTCTACCCTGTCAAATGCTTTTTCCACATCTATTGACAGGAGTAGACCTGGGGACCCATTCTCTTTTATCTTCTGGAGGAGGAGTAATGCTCTCACTCCATTATCCCTCCCCTCCCTTCCCGGGATAAATCCCACCTGGTCTGGATGGACCAGTGTGGTTATCAGCCCCTTCATTCGTTCTGCTAAGACTTTCGCATACAATGTTATATCTGCGTTAAGCAGCGAAATAGGCCTATATCCAGAACAGAGCATGCCATCTTTCCCCTCCTTCGGAATTACTGTTATCGTAGCTGCTAAAGCCACCTTGTCCATTTCGTATTCGGTCCCCAGTCCGTTCATATATTGACACTGGTGCTCCACTTATTTACTCTTCCGTTATTGGTCTATCTAGTATCGATCTTTCAATCTCATTGATCTTAGGCAATCTCGCTTTATCTAGAAATTCATTTATTTTTCCCATTTTCTCTCCTGTCCGCCATCTCTTCTGTTCCACAGAATACAACCCCTCGTAGTAATTTTTAAATGTATCTGCTATATCCTTTGTTGCATGTGCTACATCTCCATTCTTTTATTTTATTTTTTTCTATATAATTTCTAGTTTTCTTCTTTTGCAACATTTTTGCTAGGGTTTTACTAGGTTTATTCCCCCACATATACCACTCTTTTGCAATACAGTTTAGTGTCCTTTTAGTCTCTTGTTTCATGAGTTCTTTAGGGTCATCTCTTTTCATTACTAATTTATGATATAGCTCTTGATGTTGCCCCTGTTTTTTATGCTCTTGTTCGGCTTTGAATATTTCTTCAATCAGAGTATTACGTTTCCTACTTCTCTCCTTTTTCTTCCTTGCTCCCTCCGAAATCAAAATCCCCCTAATATAGGCTTTGTGTGCCTCCCATAGGGTTGCCCCTAATACCCCTTCAGTGTCATTTACCAAAAAGTATTGTTCTATTTCTCTTTTCACCCTTTCTAATCCTTCCTCTTCCCGGAGTAGTTCTTCATTTAGTCGCCAAGTTTAGGGTTGTCTTTGATGTCCGAGGACCTTTATCTTCATACTTACTGGGGCATGGTCTGAAAGTGAGGAAATTTCTATTTTTGATTCTATAACCCCTTCTAACAGTCTATGGTCTACCATAATGTAATCTATCCTACAGTACGTCCCGTGTACAGGGGAGTAAAACGTATAGTCCTGTAATTTTGGGTGCATTATCCTCCAAATGTCCACCATCTGAGTACTGTACATTTTTTGTTTTATCTTTTACAGCTGTATGTTATTTGTCCCCTGCACCCGGGACGTACTGCCGGGTCCATACAGAAGTTCATGTCTCCCATCAAGATCATGTATTCCGTCCTGAAATCCTTCAGTTTTCCCAAAATTTCATTGAAATATTTAGTAGGGTTCACATTGGGGGCTTAGATGTTTGCTAAAGTGCAATCCATATCACCTAATTTACCTTTTAGGAACAGAAATCTTCCTTCCATGTCCGTCATCCTAGCCTCCAATGTGAACCGCGTTTCCCTGGAAAATCCTATCGCCACTCCCCTTGCTCTCTTTGAGATAGTATCCCCGTAATACCAGGTCGGGAAATTAGGGGAAAATAGTTTTACATTTGATTCCAGGGTCAGATGGGTCTCCTGTAAGAAGACTACATCTGCTCTATACCGCTTAAGCTCTTTTAAAATCTTATGCCTCTTGGTGGGAGTATTTAGTCCTCTAACGTTATAGGTCATAAAGTTTATTGCTGTCATCCCATCTTTTTTCCCCTTTTTCTGTGCTGTTCACATTTAACCTGTCTGCCATAGAGTTTTTCCTTTCTTTCTTGTAAAATCAATTAGGTAGCTCCCCCCATCCCTACCAACCCTCCCCCTCCAAACCTTCTCCCCCACCCTCATCCAGCCCTCCCACTCCCCCCTCCAATCCCCTCCCCCTCCCCCTCCCCCCACCCCTCCTCCTCTCCCTTTGGTCCATTTTTGGCTTCAGAACCATTAGTGGCCCCCTCCTCCACATTCGCCACTGATTCTCTCTTGCTGTGGTGCAGCTCTGACCGTGCCGCCGGTTCCCCTCCCCCCCGCTAACCGGAGGGGAATGGAAGAGGCCGCAGATGCCGTCTCATGCTCCAGGGACCAATTTCAAACCCCCCCTTACCCGCCCCTCCCCCCTCTCCCACCCCCACCTCCACTCCCCAACTCCCTCTGCCTTTCTCTTCCCAATATTTTCATATTAGGTTTATACTAGTCTTATCGGCTTAATTTATAATATCTTCTTTTTATGTCTCATTTTCCCTATCTATCCAGCCTGGCAGGTGTGGCGCCTGCAAGTCCAATTTATCACAGAATCCTGCCAATTCTTCCTGGAACCTCAGTCTGGCTGATCCACCCTCTTTCTGGCCTATAAGACAGGCCAGAAATCCCCAGTTGTACTTAATGTTCTGAGTCCGCATTTGCTCCAAAAGAGATTTCAGGTATCGCCGCCTCATTAATGTTTCTGATGCCAAATCTGTAAAGACTTGTAGCTCAGTTCCTTGATATTGAATAGGTGGTTTTCCCCTTAGCTTCCTCCAGATTTCTGCTTTATCTTCGTAAAGTCGGAACCTTACTATTATATCTCGCGGCCAATTTGCTTCTACGATCTTTGATTTTCCGACACGGTGCACTCTCTCGATCTTAAGGGGGTCCTCTGCTCCTTTATCCAATAAGGGATTGAATATTGTGTTCATAATTTTACTCAGGTCCTCTCCTCCTTCCTCTGGCAGTGAACGGATTCTCAGGTTCTGTCTTCTATTTCGATTCTCTTGGTCTTCTAATTGATATATTATCCTCCTCTGATTTTGTTGTGTTAATTTAACTTGCTCCTTAAATTTACTCAGTTCCTGGTCATGTTTATCTGTTCTCTCTTCCGTCACTTCAACCCTTGTCAAGAGGTGTCCTAGATCAGTTCTTAATGTGTTGATTTCTGCCTTTATTGCATTTTCCATTCTCATTAACATCTTATTCATTTCCCCCTTTGTTGGAATTTGTGCATCTGCCCATTGCTCGTCCGCTCTGCTAATCTCTAGTTCACTTTCTGCTGTTAGATCCTCTTTAGATTGATCTGATGCACCTCCTCCTTTTTTTGCCGACTTTTTTTGGCCTATTGACGTTTTATCTGTTTTATCTTGCTGATATTTACCCAGTCCTGGGCTTTTTGGGCTTGAGCTTGATTCCTGGGTCATATACTGTTTTATCGTACTAGTTGCTACACTATTTTTGTGGGTTTTTGGAGCCATGCCCTTCGTGGTTTCCCTCGTAGTCCTACTCATGTTATTTTTATTAACCGTTCTTATTCGCTTCCCCAGTGTAAAATTTGATAATTGCCTTTCTATATTTATTTATTACAGTTTATATAGCCCAGTATGTGTTTTTTTTTCTTTTTACTAGTACTTAGTAGCTGTATTGCCTGGGGAATAATTTTCCAGTCTGATGGGAGGCGAACTTGGTACTCTCTTCCCTTGTGAAGTCAGAATAGAGATTTATTTGGGCTAATGATGTGCTTATTTCCCTCAGTCTGGGCGTTCAAATGGGCTGATGGTCCAATGGTCCAATGATCACGCGCTTTTCTGATGTGTATATTGCTGCTATCGAGTCTTTATGATCAGTCCGAACTAGTATTTTTAAACAGGTTTTTATTTCATTCCCCTAGAGTACTGCGGGGCATGTAGGTCACCAGGCGTGCACTCTGCCTGATGGGACTACCGGCTAGAGGATGTCTATCCCAGGAATTAACATACTCTGCATCAAGTGTAGACCTGTAGATGTATAAGTAACCCGGAGTCTCCACCATCAGTCTCAAAAACCTCACCAAAAAAAAAGGGAAAAGAAAAAAAAAACTGACGGTCAGCCCCAGCTCAGGGACTAAGTGTAGTTGCAGACAGTTCCAATAACAGCACAGATAAATATCCACACAAAGAGACCCAATAGAAGGGGATGTATATAGTCTTTGAATTATTTCAGTGACATATTGCTAGCAATTAGTCCTCCTCCACGTTGTCCACGTTGTCCACGTTGTTTTATCCAAGAACAGGTGTATGATTTGAAGGGTCTAATTTGCAACAGTTCTATATATTTATCCACCATACAGTACTGTATATACATGAGCCAGTGCCCGTGCAGGCAATCGGATAAGTCATGTAGTCCCGAATAGAGGCTTAAAACCTGGTAGGGTTATCACGCTGCTTTCAGTGTCTCAAGTCTATCAGGATGGATCCCATATCAAGCAGCTATTGACATATCTGTTTGACTACAAAAGCAGCCCGACTTGTGGTTTCTCATAGAAGTTCCGAGGGGCATCACACATGCATCACATATGCAAAGCCTGACTGCACCACCAAATGCTGCCTGAAATGTCTACTGACAATGGTACATATAAAGCAGAGTGCAGGCAGTTATAAGAAAGCAGGTTCTGGAGACAGTGCTTATTAAAGTTCTATATAGAGATACAGAGTTCAATATAGGGGTACCTCCTTTTCCTGCTCCTCTGCTTTATTCCCGTTGTCCTGCTGGTCTCCGTTTGTAGCCTCAGAAGGGTCCTCGGCTAGCCTGCTTTGCGGTTCCTCTCACTCCCGCGAGCTGCGTGTCTGACGAGTAATCCCTGGGGACCTGAGGGAGATGGCTGGGGTCTGCAGAGGTCAGAGAGGGGGGGGGAAGCGGCGGGTCTCAGTCCCCATGCATCCTCCCGTGCATCGATGCGCTGGCTACTCCGCCTGATGGTGTGTGAGTTCCGGGTAGGTTCGGGGGGTGTCATCTGCAGAGACACCACAGCCTCTCACGCTACGCGTCTGCCACAGCTCTTCCCGGGCTCACGCTCGCACTCTGGCAGGCACGATCAGGCCCCTCCCTCCGTGAAGAGCGTTACGTCTTCCCGTCCTAATCCTCGCTCACAAAATGACGTGAGAGCTATTTGTGTGTGCGCGCGTCCAATACACGCAGGGCCCGACCAACGTCACATGGGCAAGACGGAGGGGGAGGGGAAGCCGCATGTGGGTGGTAAATTACCACCCACACGTGGTGCCAAAACATCCCCCCACGTGGGTCAGCCAAGATGGATGGGACACACACATGGCGGCGCCAATGGATGACGTCACACATGAGGGTCAGAGCGTGACTTCGATGCGCGGTGATCGACCCGCCCAGTCGCCCACGTCCCGTCTCTGGTGTGAGTGCGGGAGGGGGAGACCGGGCGTGCACACACCGCACATCACAGCTCCCGGGACCAGACATGGAGACGGCCCAGGTAGAACAACCAATGCGAGTTTAAAACCTAGCAACCACAAGGGCAAACAGAGGCAGGTGTTGTGACACCAGATGGGAAAATCTACATGTTGCTACACGCAGATCTATGGCCTATAGCACCTACAGGACTCTGTAGGTGTCAGATGCATGGAAAATTATGACATCTGTATGTCATGTGCCTCCATCCCAATTCTATATGTTTGAAAACAAAAAATTATGGGTGGGACTTTAAATGAGACACAAAAGACGTGTCTCCATACCTGATTCACCTCCACATCCCACACTCTTTATATAAATCTTCACCACCCTCTATGGTGCTAGGTGCTCATCTCCACTCTCTATATTTCCATGTCACATGTGAGATTCTCACATTGTATACACATTTTTTACAGACCCTGGAGTCATGCACCTTTACTCAATATACACAGAGGTTTTCATTCACTGGGATTTGTGTGCGCCTGCGCGCCATCTGCAGTCTGCCTGCCTCAGCTCCCGGGACAGGCTATCATACGGCACTGTGGCTGGATCATACCATATGTCCTGCTTACTGGCTCTATGCAAGTCATTCGGGATTTAATATTCCATTTCTATTTACCATACACTCATATATATATATTACTTCCTCGAGATTCTTATTTTAATTTATTTGTCTTTTTTAGACAGATTGACGCATTCACCCCTGACGAGTGGTTTTATACCATGAAACGCGCCGGGCTTTATAAAATGTAGTCATGACTTTAAATTATCATGTTTCTTTTTACATCCTCATGGTTTTAATGCTATTACTTATATATTCACTACATGGAGCACCTTATACTAGCTACCAGCTTGTGTCTTGACAGCAATGCAATATATTTTTTAACATATATTTATGTATCTGTGTTATGTATATAATTTTACTCTGCATGTATGTATCATGTGTAAATATACTCTGTGTCAATAAACACTTCCATACTTTTATACATATATGGTCTGTCATGTGCCTCATTTAAAGTCCCAAACTTTTCTTTTCTTTTCATAACCTTCTTGTTAGAGGGATCGTTCCAGACTTGCAGCCATAGCGTACCTTGGAAAAGAGAAGGCCTCTGTGCTAAAACCGTGTGCTACTTTTTGTGGAGGGAAACTCAGCTTTATTCTGTATAGCTGATTCGAAATAGTGTAGTCATTAAAGTTGTTTAGTTCTGGGCATCTCAAAGCTTTTCCCTATCCCTGTCCCAGTTCTACAGAACAATATGTAGCGGGTATTTGAATTTGTAAGGACTCTGGTGGTGTGAAGTTCCCTGGGGTCTCTGGGTGGCGCTGTTGCCTTGGGCCCGAGCTGAACATACACCGCGAACCGTGCCTTTTTGTCCTCCCCTGGAGCTGGTACAGCGGGGCGGGGAACCCACTGTGATGCAAAGGGAGAGGTCATAAAAGGGGCGGAGGCCCTGATTTTAGGGAGAGAGTCGGAGGACGTGGCCACACCCAGGCATCTTCAGCTTGGGTGCTGGCGTTCCGGTGTTTCAGGCCTAGGCGCCCTTGGCCTGGCTGGAGCAGAAATGGAGTCCATTCCAGGCACCTTTAGCCTGGGGTGAGGTACTATGGCGGATGCCTGGGGCTCAGTACCTTCGACTGAGTTCCGCGAGGGTGAGGAATCCGAGGGGGCCCTAACTCCTTGGGTGCCCGTGTCTGAGTTCGTGAGGACTGGTGCGCAGTAACTTCTCCGAAGAGTCCGGCGCAGCATCGCTGGTGACGGAGAGGCCTCCATTTCTCCCTTGGACGGATTTCTTCCCCTGACAGGGGCAAAGTGAGCAAAGGTAAATTCACGTTCTATTACCTAGTCAGTGGCAGTGACTATTCACCACTGGTGACAGCACAGTGGGCAGCATCAAGAAGGGAAAGGATTGTGCCTCGATCTGGTTCCCCATTGTTCAGAAGGATAAAGATTGTTTTATTGCTTGGCAAGAAGAATAAAACTGAGTTGTAGCTATTCACTGTGTGGAACTTGGGTTACTAAGCAAAGGAGCCCGGGACGAAGGACTGGACTTGGCTCTAGGGCACCTACACAAAAGCCCATTCTCTGGCCTTCACCTCCTAGTTACGGGAGGACATGGGCCGTGGTGTGTTTCTTTTTTTTCAAATTTTTTCATTTTATTTATTTGGTCATTATACATTTTCAAGATACACATGTATCATTTACTCAACTTTAACAGTTTAGTTCAAAGTCCGTGAGATAACTTATAATAACTTATAATAACTAAAAACAAAAATTATCTAATTTTCCAAAAATACAATCTGTTTCTCATCATTGACCAAGAAGTGTTATTCCATTTTACCCAAAAAACAACAATAAATAAATAAATAAACCCTTGCAAAACAATAAAAAGAAGAGAGAAGAAGAAGAAGAAAAAAAAAAAAGGGGGGGGGAGGGGGACCAAACACGTTGGAGACCAAGATTCCTAAGGATCCTTCTAATTATTATCATAGAGAATTTTGCCTTCTTCTGATATTACAAAATCATTCCATTCTGACCATCTTCTATCGTATAATTCCCGTTGATGTCGAGCTGAAAATACCAAGTCTTCCAATCTACTAATTTCTTTAACCTTATCTAGCCACATGCTTACCGTCGGTGGCAGTACTGATTTCCACCTCAGGGGAATACATGCCCTTGCCGCCTCCAAGAGGTGGCCTATAATCGTTTTTTTATATATTTCCTCTGGTATATATGATTTATGAAAAAGGTGTGAGGGGGTTAGCTCGGCAGCGGGTGTGTGTGACCCCCGGGATGGGCTCCCCACACAAAACAGGCCCAGCAAACGGAGGTTGTGGTTTTCAAAATCAAAAAGGTGCGGTTTATTTTCTATTTACAGTGACAAAACACAGCAAAGCAAAAGAAACATAAACAAAATAAATCCTGGTCAACTTGACCTCTGACTAAACATACAGGTTTCCTAACTAACAACTGGGATCAGCCTAGTGCTGTCCTAGTCCCTAAGTCCCTGGTTTTAAATGTCCAAGCAAATAGCCACACAGGCTTTGTCTCACCGCACAGGGGTTCACTCTCCCTAGACAGTCCACACAGGTCTGGGTCCAGGCATGAGCTAACACCTAATGAAGCTGGGAGTTCTTATAGAGGCCTAAATGAGCTGACGAGCTTCAGCTGGTCTCATCAACTCCCTGTCTGCACGACGCCCCACACTCTCCCTAGAGGTATGAGTCATCCATGAGCCCACTAGCCTCAGCTGGGCTTATACAACTCTCCACCTAGTTGTATAAGTCGGCGTAAAGCCTGAATCTGGGCGAAATATATCTACCCCCCTGGATGCAACCAGGTGACTTTACCTTCCTGCTGTCACATACCCCCCCTCTTGTTTTAACCTCGGGGTTGGAACACCAGCAATCAGGCATTCATGTACTCGAGACAAAGCATCCACATTCCCCATTTGAACGCCAGGGCGATGCTTTACTGTGAAGTTGAATTCCTGGAGGGCCAGGAACCACCTATTCACTCTTCTATTTGTTTCCTTGTTTTGAGCCATCCACTTTAACGGAGCGTGATCCGTAACCATGTCAAAGTGCCTACCTAGCAGGTAGTACCGAAGGGAATCTAGAGCCCACTTCACCGCTAAACACTCCTTTTCAACGGTGGCGTAATTTACCTCATGGGACTTCAACTTCCTGCTGAGGTAAATGACTGGGTGCTCTTCCCCGTTCCAGACCTGGGACAATACTGCTCCTAACCCTACATCTGACGCATCACTTTGTACGACAAAGTCTTTAGAGAAGTCGGGTGAGTACAACACTGGCTGGCTACATAAGGCTTGTTTCAAGAATTGGAATGCTGCCTCAGCCTCGGGGGTCCATTTAATCATGACCGACCCTTTCCCCTTCGTCAGGTTGGTTAGGGGCACAGCCTTAGAAGCAAAGTGGGGAATGAATCGCCGATAATACCCAGCGATTCCCAGAAAGGCTCGTACCTGCTTCTTGCTGTTGGGACGTGGCCAACTCTGGATGGCCTCGACTTTGTTGAGTTGGGGTTTTATTACTCCCCTCCCAATGGTGTACCCAAGATATTTGGCCTCCTCCTGCCCAATGGTACACTTCTTGGGGTTAGCCGTAAACCCTGCTTCCCGAACAGAGTCCAGGACTGCTTGCACTTTTGGCAGATGTGAGGCCCAATCTGTGCTATGGACAATTACGTCATCCAGGTAAGCCGCAGCATACTTCCGATGGGGCCTCAGCATCTGGTCCATTTTCCGCTGGAATGTGGCCGGCGCATTCTGTAACCCGAACGGCATTCTTTTATATTGGAACGCCCCGTCTGGGGTTACAAATGCGGTTTTCTCTTTGGCCGACTTGGCCAGGGGGATTTGCCAATACCCTTTTGTGAGGTCAAGAGTCGTCATGTATCGGGCTGTTCCCAGCCGGTCGATCAACTCATCTATACGTGGCATGGGGTAGGTGTCAAATTTTGTAACTTTGTTCAACTGACGAAAATCGTTACAAAATCGCCAGCTCCCATCCGGTTTAGGCACCAACACGATGGGACTAGACCAATCACTTTGGGACTCCTCTATCACCCCTAAGTTCAGCATTTTCTGTACTTCCTCCCGTATTGCCTCCCGTCGGGCCTCTGGGATCCGATAGGGTTTTAACTTCACCCTTTCACCGGGCGGGGTAATGATGTCATGCTCTACCCCAGATGTTTGTCCCGGCAGCTCAGAGAATACCTCCTTGTTGCGAAGCACAAACTCCTTAACCTCCTGTTGTTGGGGTTGTGACAAGGTGGCTGCTATTCCAACCTCAGGAATCACGCAACCAGTTTGAGCTGGTGACCAAGTGTCTGCGACTAGGGACTCTCTATCCCTCCAGGCTTTCAACAGATTAACGTGATAGATCTGTTCGGGCTTTCGCCTTCCTGGTTGTCTGACCTTGTAATTCACTTTGCTCACTTTTTCCATTATCTCGTAGGGGCCTTGCCATTTGGCAAGGAATTTACTTTCAACCGTAGGGACAAGTACCAGTATCCTATCCCCCGGGGAAAAGGTACGGGTCTTGGCTCCACGGTTGTACACTCTCTGCTGTGCTAACTGCGCTTGGGCCAAATGTTCCTTCACGATGGGCATTACCTGTGCAATTCGGTCTTGCATCAGGGCGACATGCTCAATCACACTCCTGTGGGGAGAACTCTCACTTTCCCAAGTTTCCTTGGCAATATCCAACAGCCCTCTTGGGTGTCTCCCATACAGTAACTCAAAGGGGGAGAATCCCGTAGAGGATTGGGGCACCTCCCTAATAGCAAACATCAGATAAGGAAGTAGACAGTCCCAATCCTTTCCATCTCTATCCACCACTTTCTTCAACATTTGTTTTAGGGTTTTGTTGAATCTTTCAACCAGCCCATCGGTTTGGGGGTGATACACAGATGTACGTAATTGCGTCACTTTGAATAATTTACACAGCTCCTTCATAACCCGGGACATAAAGGGTGTACCTTGGTCCGTAAGCAGTTCTTTACAAATACCCACCCGGCTAAACACAAGAGATAGCTCTTTGGCTATGGTTTTGGCCGAGGTATTTCGGAGAGGGATCGCTTCTGGATAACGGGTGGCATAGTCCATTATAAGTAATATGTACTGGTGCCCCCTAGCGGACTTGATCATAGGACCTACCAAATCCATGGCGATCCTCTCAAACGGGACCTCAATGATGGGTAGAGGGACCAGCGGGCTACGGAAATGTGGCATCGGGGCCGACCTCTGACACACAGGGCAGGAGGAACAATAATTTTCTACGTCCTTCATCACCCCCGGCCAATAGAATCTCTGTAATACCCTCTCTCGGGTTTTCTCTGTCCCCAGATGACCTCCAAGAATGTGCCCATGGGCCAACTCCAACACCAACTTCCTGTAAGGTTTGGGCACCACAAGCTGCTCAACGGTTTCTTCTGCCCTTTTTGCCACCCGATACAGTAGGTCCTTCTCTACACTGAAGTATGGGTAAGTGCAGGTATTATCTGGGTTCACTAACTCGCCATCTATTTTCACTACGTTTTCCCGTGCCTTTATTAGGGCGGGGTCTTTCAACTGTTCTGTGGCAAAGTTTTCCCTGTGAACCTCAAGATCAGAAAACTCCACAGACGGTAGGTTTTCGTCTGAGGAGGTGGGCTCCTCTCCAGTTTCTTGAGTCTCCCCTGCCAATACTGATAAGGGAAATTCCGGAGAGTCCTCACCACTCTCAGGGGAGTTCTGGCTATCACATTCCTGGTACATAGGGGCACCAGTGAGGGGCTCAGGATCATCCCACAGTTCCCAGAACTTCGGAAAATCCCTTCCCACAATGGCGTCATGCGGTAACTGAGATACTAAGCCCACTGGATGAGAGAGGGTACCTTTGGGGGTCTCGAAACACACTGTAGTCACTGGATACTCTCGGGTGAATGAGATCATACATTTGAGACCTGGGGGGTTTTCCAAGCTGGAAAGTCCAGTTATGCACACGCTGAGCCCGGACAGCCTGGGTGACACCCAGCCTTGCCAATATTTCAGCTTTTAGCATCACATAGTCTTTTGCTTGGTTAGGCTCTAGGTCATAGTAAGCTTTCTGCGATTCACCAGTTAACAGAGGAGCCACCAGTCCAGCCCACTGCTCCTCAGGCCACTTTTCTCTTTCAGCGGTCCTTTCAAATGTGGTCAAAAATACCTCTGGATCATCCTCTCCAGTCATTTTTGTCAATAAACGACTCACCCCAAACGACGCGGTATTAGTGGGACGGCTTTCCTCACTGGTCTGCGGACGTTGCTGCATTACTGCTTCCATCTGTTGTTGTAGTCTCTGCTCTTGCTTCTGCAACAGGTCTATGAAGCGGGCCTCAGATTGCTGCTGGGCTCGTTGCTGAGCCTCCAGACTCTGTTGCAAAGTTGCGTTTGTCTGCTGCTGGGCTGCAAGGCTCTGTTGATGAGCTTGCTGCTGGGCTGCGAAGTTCTGTTGTTGAGCTGCAAGGCTCTGTTGATGAGCTGCAAGGCTCTTTTGCAAACCTGCATTTGTCTGCTGTTGATTGGCATTTGCTAGAGCCAGCTGCTTCAGTATCTCCTCCATGCTGGCTTAAAAAAAAACTGCCCGCATTCTCCACCAACTGTGAGGGGGTTAGCTCGGCAGCGGGTGTGTGTGACCCCCGGGATGGGCTCCCCACACAAAACAGGCCCAGCAAACGGAGGTTGTGGTTTTCAAAATCAAAAAGGTGCGGTTTATTTTCTATTTACAGTGACAAAACACAGCAAAGCAAAAGAAACATAAACAAAATAAATCCTGGTCAACTTGACCTCTGACTAAACATACAGGTTTCCTAACTAACAACTGGGATCAGCCTAGTGCTGTCCTAGTCCCTAAGTCCCTGGTTTTAAATGTCCAAGCAAATAGCCACACAGGCTTTGTCTCACCGCACAGGGGTTCACTCTCCCTAGACAGTCCACACAGGTCTGGGTCCAGGCATGAGCTAACACCTAATGAAGCTGGGAGTTCTTATAGAGGCCTAAATGAGCTGACGAGCTTCAGCTGGTCTCATCAACTCCCTGTCTGCACGACGCCCCACACTCTCCCTAGAGGTATGAGTCATCCATGAGCCCACTAGCCTCAGCTGGGCTTATACAACTCTCCACCTAGTTGTATAAGTCGGAGTAAAGCCTAAATCTGGGCGAAATATATCTACCCCCCTGGATGCAACCAGGTGACTTTACCTTCCTGCTGTCACAAAGGAAAAGGGCCGGATCCTCTGGTAGCATATGGCCAGTAAATCTCTGAAGCGTATGTCCCACTACTGTCCAAAAGTGTTTTAGTTTAGGACAATTCCAAAATATATGGAGAATAGTACCTTTGCTTCCTTGGCATCTCCAGCACAAATCTGAACATTCCGGAAAGGCTTTATTCAGTTTTTCTGGAGTTTTATACCATCGGCTAAGAATCTTATAGTTTATTTCTTGTAATTTTACACAAATTGATGTTTTATGAATAAGCCTAAAAATCCGCTGTCCTTGTGTGCTATCCCACGATGTTCCTAGGTCCTGTTCCCATTTTTTTTATAAATTCCGGTACGTTTTCTTCCCCAGGCATATTTAGCAATTTGTAGTTTACTGATAATGTATGGGATGTTGCCTCTCTCTCATAGCAGTACTTCTCAAACGTAGTCAAAGCTCTATTAAACACTTCTGGATTCGTAAGAGTCTTAAAAAAATGTGTGATCTGAATAGAACTCCATAGTCTTAATTTATATATATCTGCTTGTGTCATTAACTCCGTAATCTTTACCCATCTTCCTTCTTTTATATATGATAGTACTTGTGTGTATCCTGCCTCTAATAAATGCCGGAAACTTATATCTTTATACCCCGGTGAGAAAAGGGGATTTCCCAGTATCGGGTATAAGGGAGATGTTTCAGGTATTATACCTATACTAGGTAATAAATCAAAACAAATTTTTACAGTGGGGATGGTTTTTTATTTGTTTCGGGAGAGAGGCATAACACCAAGGTATCAAGGATTGTGCGCATTCCATCTGAACCCAGAGATTAGTATCTTTGTGCCTATTCCAGTCAATTACCCTACTTAAATGAGTTGCTACGTAATATTTTCGTATATCCGGCACTGCCAATCCTCCATTTTCTTTTGGGTTCATTAAAACCCTACGTTGTATCCTAGGATGTTTATATGCCCAAATAAAATCAAACATTATCTTTTGACTCTGTTTAAAGTAGCTAGGCGGAATACGTATTGGCAGTGTCTGAAATAGGTACAACAATTTAGGTAGTATGTTCATTTTAATAATACTACATCGTCCTAGCCAAGAGTGAAAGCCTGTATTCCAACCAGATAACAATGTCTTAATTTTTAGTAATAGAGGAGGGAAATTCAGCTCAAAAACTTTTTCTATTTTAGGAGGGATCAACGTACCCAAATATGTCAGTGCTTTATCCGTCCATTTGAATTTAAAATTTTGTTTCAGTTGTTATACTAATTCTCGAGGTAAATTCACCCCCATTGCTTCTGATTTTGTAAAATTGATATTGAGGTTGGAAAGTGAGCCATATTTCTCAAATTCTTTCATCAAATTTGGAAGTGTAGTCACTGGGTTCCTTAATGAAAATAGCATATCATTGGCATATGCCGAGATTTTATGCTGACTCTCTCCTATCTGAATCCCTGTAATATTTTGGTTTGATCGAATAGTGCAGAGAAATGGTTCCAATGACAGGGCGAACAGGAGAGGCGAGAGGGGACATCCCTGCCTAGTTCCATTTGTAATTTTAAGAGTATCTGACAAAATCCCATTTACCCGTATTCGGGCCGTTGGGCGGGAATAAATAGCAGTGATCCATTGTAACATTTTAATGTCCAAAACCGCCATATTTTAGGACTGCCAGCATGAAATTCCAGTTCACCCTGTCAAAGGCCTTCTCTGCATCTGTATTCAAAAGTATACATTGGGTCTGGGATACATTAGTCTTCTGTAATAAGTTCAATACCTTTATAGTATTATCCCTTGCCTCTCTTGTGGGTACAAATCCCACTTGATCTAAGTGAATCAGTTTTGGGATATGACGTTGAATTCTATTGGCCCATATCTTGGTAAAAATTTTAAGGTCTAGATTAAGTAATGAAATCGGCCAATAGTTTCCGCATAAGGTCAAATCTTTCCCTTCCTTAGGTATCACTGAGATATAGGCCAATAAGGTTTCTGTTGTAAAAGATGCGGAGGAACCCAGTGCGTTGAAGAATTTGATCATATACTGACCAAGAGAGGGAAGCAAGATCTTATAGTATTGTGCTGTTAAACCATCCGGACCTGGGGCTTTATCTAATTTAATTGTTCTTACTGCTTCTTGGAGTTCATCTATTGTCATAGGATCTTCCATTTCATCTCTGTCTGTATCTGATAACTGAGGCATTGAAGATAGAGTAAGATATGTAACTATTTGTTCTTGAGTATGAGGTTTAACCTTCAGATTATAAAGTGATTCATAGAATTCTTTAAATTCCTGTGTTATATCATATGATTTTACAATCTTCGGTCTATTGGGTGTTATCAAATGAGGAATATAAGTCTTTGATTTTTGTCCTTGTAACGTTCTAGCTAATACCTTTCCACATTTATTCCCAGCTTCATATGTAAATCTTTTACATATCTGTAACGCCGCCTTTGCTTTACACTGCAGGAGATCTACAATTTGTGTCCTTTTAGTCAAAAGTTCTTTCTCAACCCCTTCAGTTTGAGCTTTTTTATGTTGATCTTCTAATTTAGCTAGTTCTTCCATAAGTAGTTTTAATTGTTGTGTTCGTTTCCGTTTTATTCTGGCTCCATGCTTGATCAGGACGCCCCTGATAACCGCCTTATGAGCCTCCCAAATAATCCCAGGGTCACAATCAAGAGTATCATTAGTTTCAAAATAAAACCCCATTTCCCTGACTACCTCTTCCCGTACTTCTTCATCTTGTAAAAGACTTTCATTCAGTCGCCAATGGTTGGACCTTGTCAGGGGAGAGTCTTGTAAGGTGTATATCAGGGACATCGGTGCATGATCTGACCAGGTAATGGAGCCAATAGTAACATCTTGAACTGCATGAAGTTGGGCATGTGGAATAAGAAAATAGTCAATACGAGAATATGTTTTATGGGGAAAAGAATAAAAAGTATAGTCCTTTTCTGTGGGGTGAAGTAGTCTCCATACATCAATTAATTGATTTTTATAAAGAGATTGGGCTATGTTTTTACGTGCCCTATCAGAAATGGTTGACCCTCCAGTTGATGTATCTTCTACTGGTATTAGGGGGATGTTTAAATCTCCACCTATAATCAATTGTCCTATTTTAAACTCCATCAATTTCCTAAGTGTTTTATTTATAAAGATCTCTTGGTGTTCATTAGGAGCATACAACGCTGCCAAAGTAATTTCCGCTTCTCCTATTGTGCCTTTTACAAACAAAAAACTTCCTCCTGGGTCTTTGATTGAATCTATATACCCCCATGGTACTTTACTTGATATAAGGATCGAAACCCCCTTTGATTTTGCTATCTGATTAGTTGAATGATATGTTACCGGAAATTACTTACTTTGCAAGCTAGGTATTTTATCTTCTCTAAAATGTGTTTCTTGTATAAAAACAATATCAGTTTTAGATCCTTGCATATCATGTAAGAGCATCCGTCTCTTCTCCGGCGTGTTTAGCCCCTTTACATTAAACAAGGTCACTTTAATGGCCTCCATAACAAAATCTCAAAGAAAAAAAAAAAAGGAAAACCCTTTCTCTACTATTTAGCACAGTATTGCTAACTACGCTCCTCGGTTCTGAACCGATATTAAGCGCAAACCTAATTGGGGGTTGTGTCTACAATAGGCGGGTGCAGAGCTCCCCCGACCCCTCCCCCAGCTTCAAAACATCACCTAATCACTTACAATAGGATAATACAAAAACATTTTTTATTAACCGTCATATTGTCTCTCATATGTCATCCAGTAGTACCAAAGCCAACTTCCAAGGACCCTATCTTTGGTCTTGTAATAAACAGTATGGTTAAATTACCACAACAAAAAAAAAAAGGGGAGAAGGGGGAAGGGTCATAGACCACCTTGTAAAAATAAACCAAAAACGTTCCCCTTTTTTTTCCCCCTTAGGGTTCTCTGTCTAATCTCTGTACTATTCTGCGGGATCCCCCACGGTATTCCCTTCTTCATCTCTCTGAAAGTGAAAACACCACCCTCTTTTAATATCTTAGATGGAGTCCGTGGGGTAATTTATCCTCATGTCTTCCCTCTCTCTCACTTTTAACACGATATAGACAGTATAAGGCAAAAATGTTTGAGGCGATATAAAAAATAAAAAAAACCTCTTCGGATATCTCCTTTCTTTCATCTCTCCCTCTACTATTTCTCCATTTCTTACTCATACCCAATCTTTCCCCTCACTGCTTTCTTTATATATCACCAAATAAAGGTTCAGAATTTTTAAATATTTTTCAAATTATATCTTGTTGATATTATACATATATTCCTTATCGTATTCCTATATAAAGAATAAAAAAAGAAAAAACCAACAAACATAAAAAAAATAAAAAATAAAAAAAAATAAAAATAAAAAGCAAAAGAGTAGAATGAGAGTTATTTGCCTCCCTCTCTCCTCGCCCCCTTTCGTCCTCCCCAAGCACTCACCCCACTCTCCCATCTAATAGGAATTAAAGCAGTCCCTTACAAACATATAAGTTCAGTATGCATATGGTAGTAGTCTCTTTTTTTCCTTTTTTCCTTTCTTTTCCTGAATATTTCCCTTCAAAATCAGACCAGGCTCCCTATCTCCTCCCTTTCCCACGTCACAATCAGTGCTAAATTATATATTACCCAGTCTAATATAGATCCCCAATATACTATTTATATATATATATATATATATATATATATATATAAATGTGTAATGTGTCTATTCTATCTAAAAAAAAAAAAAGGGGGGGGGGAAGGGAGGGAGAGGAAAATAAGGGGGGGGGGAAAGAAAAAGGCAGTTTCTTTCTTTGACCCTTACAGGGCCCTCTAATATCCTTCATTCTCCATTCATCTAAACCAATAGGCTCTTTGAGTCTAGTAAGTTTTTTTCCCATTTTGATACTCTTGGGAAATGTTGCAACCAATTAGGTACATCAAATGCTTCCATCTCCAAAAACTTAAACAAGTCTGGTAAATCTGATAGTTGTTGTAAGAAGAATGTCTGTGTATTTTTCTTAATTATAAGGGAGAATGGGTATCCCCACCGATAAGTAACACCTGCTTTTCTAATTTCCTCCAATAGCGGGCGCAAGATTTCCCTCCGTTGTAAGGTAGCCCACGATAAATCGGGAAGGATTTTTATTTGAGATCCCTCATATAAAATTTCCCCTATCTCCCATGCTTTTCGACTTATAGTTTCTCTATCGGCATACCGGTGAAAACAGCAGATCACATCTCTTGGTCTGTTTGCATTTACTGCGCGTGATCCCAACGATCTGTGTATTCTGTTGAACTCAAAGACTTGGGAGGAAGAGGTGATATCCATCTGGCGACATATCGCCTGTATAGACTCTTTTAACTTATCCTTTTCAAATGTCTCTGGGGTCCCCCTGAACCTCAAATTCGTACGGCGACTTCGATCTTCGATTTCTTCCAGCTTTAATTGAATAATATTTGATTGACTAGAGTACTGCGTCTGTGCCTGTTCTACATTTGTAATACGCTTTTCTAAAGAGGACAACAGTATCTCATCCTGGGAGAGTTTATCATTTCATTGTTTTATATCTCCTCTTATTATTTCCAGATCTTTCCTATGTGTTTCTTCAACCCTGGCAACTACTGCCTCCATGTCTTCTTCTACCCGTGCTATAAACATTTCCAAGTCTGCTCGGGTTGGGAGCGTCTGTAGATCTTCCCGGGTTGGGAGAGCTTGTATTAAAGTTCTAAGATCTAATTCTTGTACTTCAGAACACACTGGAAGTGTTTTAGGGCTCACCTGTAATCCCTGTGGCTCCGGCATATTCTCTGTCCCACTCTCCAACATAGTATCAGCTCTTTCAACTGTCTCAGTGATCCATACACACCTTTCGTTCCCTATGCGTTGGGTCACCAAGCAGCGTGTCTTCTCCGGCTCTTCTAGCTCTCTCAATTCCCCTTTCTGATGGCTCACACTCTCATTCAGCGTAAACTGTTCCAGGCACATCTCCGTATCACGTGGTGCACGTTCCGTTTCACAATTGCGGACCGCTGCTGCCGCTGCTTCCGCTGCTGCTGCTCGAGCCAGGGTAAAGAAACTCTGGATCTCTGGCTGAGGGGACGGAGCCGGCGGTTTAAACACCTTGGTGGTCTTTTTAGTGTCTCTTTTCATCATTCCAGGTAAGAGACCTCCAGATAAAATAAGAGTCTCACAAAAAAAAAAATCAAAGAGTCATAAACAGTCAAACAGCAATAGCCAGCTGGGGGTTGGCCGGGGATATCCGAGAAAAAGCCAACAACAAAATGATAAGATTTAAGATGTCTATCAGATAGCAATCATTTAGCCAGTTAGTAAGCAGTTAGTAAGCAATACATCAATAGTCTTGTGGTTCTTGTAGCTTTGTAGGTATTTATACAGTTCTATGTATTATCATCCTATGGCTCCTATAGCTGCAGATAAATCCCATCCCAAAGTCTTGGGATCCTGATCAGGAAATCATTCTATATGTAGGGGAGAGAAGGGAGCACACAAGGAAGAAGAGAAAAAAAAATGGCAAAGCAACAAGACACCACACTGATTCAGTATGCTGTGAACAGTCTGCAGATCCCCCCCTTTTTTTTTTTTTTTTTGGAGTTCTGTCTTCTCTGTAACTCTTTAGGACTCGGGTCGGCTCTGCTCAGTCCAATATAGATTGCCCCTTTTAAAGAGTATCTCCTCTCACAGTGTCCTCTCCAATAGGTAAGCAGTTATCTCAGTGTCAATGTGCATTTATTATTTTATAGAGATGATTGAAATAATTTTACAGTCCCTTTTTTTTTTTTTTTATCCAAACGTTTTTCCAGGAAGAACCTCTAGGGGGAGCCTACGTCCTGTACTAGACACAAACACAATTCAGATAGGAATCAAGTACAGTGACTCACCCTCCAGCGTCAGCTCCAGGCACCGCTGGCACAATCCGAATAGCACGGTTGGAACAAGGATAGTACACTGCTCAAGTTAGAGGAGAGGAAGGAGGTGAGGAGAGACAAGGGGAGTCTTCACTTGGTCTGGTGTACCTAAGGTTGCTCTGTGTCTCTCTGTGGCATTTCCTGCCAAGTCTCTACTGTGCTGTAAAGTCTATAGCAGCGGTGAGCCGCTCTTATGTGAAACGCTGGCTCTGTAGTTCTCACAGTGAGCCTTCCTCTAACACAATGCGGGATTTCCAGCGTGACACGAGCTGACCGTCGCTCCTCTCTCCGTCCGGATGTGGGGCGAGAAAATAGTATTGCTGCACTGCTCCTTAGAACACAAGATATCCCACAGAGGGGACTAGCAGAGGAGACTGGGGGCTGCTTACGGCTAAGGCAAGGTAATTTCCTCGGTATTCCTCAGCGTTGCATCTCTAGCTCCTTGTTTGGGGGAATAGATGCGGGGAGCGAGGAGCTCTGAGCAGTGTGTGTTGCTCTACTCAGCAGTCTCCGCCATCTTGCAGACACGCCCCCCCCGGTGTGTTTCATCTCTCTCTCTCCCAGGTACCCCTAGACAACAGCCATATAACCGATAGAGCAAGGGAGAGGGGTGAGTGCGCTACACGTGGGGGCATCGTATCCGGGATATGTGTATGGTGTCTGAATTTGAACTTTGTTGCCCAGAGGAGTTACGAATAGGTCGGCCATATTGGCCAACGCACCACCAGGCAACTCACAACTGCGGACTTCGTGGGCGGGGCAAGGGAAAAGCCCCCGAACAAGTGCAGAACGTGGGAGGAGTCTGGCCACGTGGAGGTACGCACAAGGAGATTCCGGCGCGGGTGGGTCAGTGCGCAATGGAGCAGCAAAGAGAGAGGATGGCTTCAAGTGCTCCGTGGATTTCTGTTCCTTCCTTCGCGGATATGTCTTCCCTGGCTGCTCCGATTATGGATACGGGGATAAGACTAAGGCCCCGGGGGCGATTGGCTCTCTTTACCTGTAGAGACATGGAAGCCCTCGGTGTGATCTGTCCCGGCTGTTCGGGACTGGTGGTCCAGCTGAAGCCGTTTGGGCGCTGTGAGGTCTGCAAAGAATTCCTCTTCGAGGTGGAACCATTTACAGAAAAGCCTCGGGCTTTCCACCTCAACTACCTCACAGGGACTGCCACTCCAGAGGGAGAGATCGATGCTGGTGCGTTCCCCGTGCACACTGATCCGAGCGAAGTGACTGCCCAAACAGAGGTGAAAAGAGAAAAATCCGAGGATGCTGCCTCGGTCACCAGCAGCTCCCTGCTCCGGCCACCGAAGAGGAAAGTCGGCCTAGTGATGGCCTTGTGTGGTCGTGGAAGAGCTTCGCCCCACTGCTTGCCTGGCCTGGATGGCTCCAATAGGAAAAATCCTGGACATCCCTGTTCTTCAAAAGGCCCAGGTGAGCCAGGGGTTGGGACTGTCTGTGTGGTTGAAATTGGCGGTAGCCCACAGTCGGTAGAGGCCGTCAAGGGGGATATTTCCGTGACTGGGAATTATCTGCCCACTGAGTGCTACGACACCTCTGACCTGGATTCATTGTCTGACAATGGCAATGATGGGGAGATAGACGAGATCTTCCAACAGAAGGGATGGGACAGGATGAAGCTACCCTTGGCCCGTGTTACGAGGGACCTGCCTATGTCTACTGGCGAAAGTACACCCCGGGTGGAGGCCCCGGCTCTGAGGGAGGAAGCTAGTCCTCTGTCTGGAGTTCCCCTTCTTGATTCAACTTCCATTTCACCTGCTCCTGTTGCGGGAGTGCAACGCCAATCACTGCGGGCTCCTAGGCCCAGGTCTACCGAGGTGGTGAACGCACCTTGCCATCCAGAAGCGATTGTTCCACCCGGAGAAGGAGACCGAGCTACTATGCCACCTGTGTCAAGGCTGCAACGTCTCTTTGGCCAGAAGGTTGCTTAGGAATATGGGTGGGAATACCCGTATCTGCCTCGGGAACTGCTCTATGAGGTGGAGGTCTTTCGGCAAAAATGGTATGATGCCTTTGTATGGGACAAACTGAAAGTACAGCAAGCACGGCGGTACCTTTCCTGTTCACCAACGGTCACCAAGAAGTTTCAGGACTGTAAAGCTAAGTGGATGCTGGGAAGACACATTCATGCGGACAAAGTGGTGATCTGTCGCAAAGAAGGAAAGAGTGTTGAGTACCATGTGGAGGCTTTTGACGATCGTTTGAAGTCTATATCATTGCCTCATCCAAGGTTTTACCTGTGAGAGAAAAAGGACTCATTTGTTTCTTTTCATTCCTGGTTGAACTTTCCAGAGTGCCCTTTCCGGAACGCAGAGACTGTGCCCTATTTTTTTTTGTATTTGGGCAATCCTACTCTTCGGAGATATGGGAGCTGTTTTTGTTTGTTCTCCCTTTTTCTTCTTCTGACACTCACAAGAATCAGTGACTTTGGGTTTTAGATAGTGTAGGGTCACAGAGAAGATGTTCAAGCGGAAAGTTCATCTGGAAGTAATGAGTGTCTTAACCGCGGCATTGTCACCAGGTGGCAGTGTTGCGCAATGATTGTTTGTTTTTTTGACATTATGCAGCACTTATTGGAGTGAGTGGGTTTCTTCTAGGATAGACTCATTCATTCCAAGCAAACACACATGATGGTAGGATTTATGTTTCTTTTCTTTCCCTCTGCAGGAGATTCATCTGTCAAGACTACTGAGAGTGGGTGGTCTTCAGATAGTCAGTGGGAGGAATGTAAATATGTGAGATGTTTAAAGTGTTTTATTGAAAAGTTTTATAGTTGTATGCCTTTCCCATTCAGGTCGTGGCACAATCCAGGGTTAAATTGTGTAGTTGGTTTCTGGGCTGAACTTATGACACCACCTTTTGTGGGGTGTGAGTTTGTACCGGACACTGGGGACCAGTGTCAAATCACCAGGGGGAGAGTGTAGCGGGTATTTGAATTTGTAAGCACTCTGGTGGTGTGAAGTTCCCTGGGGTCTCTGGGTGGCGCTGTTGCCTTGGGCCCGAGCTGAACATACACCGCGAACCGTGCCTTTTTGTCCTCCCCTGGAGCTGGTACAGCGGGGCGGGGAACCCGCTGTGATGCAAAGGGAGAGGTCATAAAAGGGGTGGAGACCCTGATTTTAGGGAGAGAGTCGGAGGACGTGGCCGCACCCAGGCACCTTCAGCTTGGGTGCTGGCGTTCCGGTGTTTCAGGCCTAAGCGCCCTTGGCCTGGCTGGAGCAGAGATGGAGTCCATTCCAGGCACCTTCAGCCTGGGGTGAGGTACTATGGCGGATGCCTGGGGCTCAGTACCTTCGACTGAGTTCCGCGAAGGTGAGGAATCCGAGGGGGCCCTAACTCCTTGGGTGCCCGTGTCTGAGTTTGTGAGGACTGGTGCGCAGTAACTTCTCCAAAGAGTCCGGCGCAGCATCGCTGGTGATGGAGAGGCCTCCATTTCTCCCTTGGACGGATTTCCTCCCCTGACAGGGGCAAAGTGAGCAAAGGTAAATTCACATTCTATTACCTAGTCAGTGGCAGTGACTATTCACCACTGGTGACAGCACAGTGGGCAGCATCAAGAAGGGAAAGGATTGTGCCTCGATCTGTTTCCCCATTGTTCAGAAAGATAAAGATTGTTTTATTGCTTGGCAAGAAGAATAAAACGGAGTTGTACCTATTCACTGTGTGGAACTTGGGTTACTAAGCAAAGGAGCCAGGGATGAAGGACTGGACTTGGCTCTAGGACACCTACACAAAAGCCCAATCTCTGGCCTTTACCTCCTAGTTACGGGAGGACATGGGCCGTGGTGTGTTTCATCTCTCTCTCCCAGGTACCCCTAGACAACAGCCATATAACCGATAGAGCAAGGGAGAGGGGTGAGTGCGCTACAAATAAAAACAACAAAAACAAAGACACTATCTGCCTGATTACTGTCTAAGGACTTAGTGAGATTTATGTATCTGGCTGAAAATACCCTGTGCATGGCTGCTTGCTCCAGCAAGGGATCAGAACCTGCGGACCAAGTCAAGGGTCTGCTACTGATGTCTTGGATAATGACCAATGAAAAGTTGACCAGTGTATTTAAAGATAAGCAACAGATATTTGAACAGATATGGAACCCCTGGATTGAATTAATCACAGACTCTTGGTCTCCTAATCTCACCTCTTTCTTACTCCAAGATGGGACAATGTAAACTTCCCTTTCATTTCATTTACTTTCTTTCCTCTTCTATTTCTTATTTTCTCCTTACTTTGTGCACATGCAAGGGAAACCCAGTGTATGCGCAAATGCCCAGGGGACCAGGTGCTTGTGCAGATGTGCCGCAGGGCTCTCTCGGGACCCGAACCCTGGGACACATCTTTGCATGCCCAGGGGCGGGGAGAAATTCTCAACTAGGCAAGGACTACGGAAGTTCTACTTTGCAACGTGCAAAAAAATCGCACAGAGCGGGCGGGAACCTCCTCTTTTCGGGTCCCCACCAGCGCTCCTGACCCCTCCTCTCTGCATGCTTCTTCTCAGCACTTGGACTGGTTAGATTCTAATGCTGTGAATTCATCTCATACTTCAGCTCTGCTGCATAGGGTAAACATCAGTGATTTTTTGTTTTTAAACAAGTTCCTCTAAGTTACTAAATTCACTAACTAATTCTGTTACCAGTGGAGGCATCAGAATAAAACGTGAATGTACAAAATACAAAACTTCTGTCAACCATAGTCAGGAAAATATTGAAATATGTTTGATTCTTGGGATGATGGGGACAATTACATCAAAAGAGACATGGAGATTACAATAGTAGACCCAGGAGATCCCCCCAGCTTTTTCCAATCTGTCACGTTACTGCCCAGCTTACATATTTTTTAAACATCTGATGTAGAACAAGTATGCAGTCAGTGAACACCGTTAGGTCAAATCTAATTATTTATAGTACTCCTGAAGAAGATCAGGATATTCACATAATTACAATCATTCAATATATCAGACTAATCCTTAATCTCTTCTAGATGTCTCTCAAAGTGTCTCATTGTATCTCATTGACAGATTATGCTAGCTGGACATTTGCAGAGCTCTGGCTCCTTGACAATTTAGATTTTAGTGGTAGCTCAGTGTCTTAAGCCCTGTACACACGATTGGTTTTACCGATGAAAACAGTCCGATGGACTTTTTTCATCGGACAAACCGATCGTGTATGGGCCCCATCGGTCTTTTTTCCATCAGTGTTAAAAAATAGAACATGTTTTAAATTTATCCGATGGAAAAAAAAAACTATAGCAAATTACTATCGTCTGTGGGGAACTCCATCGGATAAAAAACCCACGCATGCTCCGAATCAAGTCGCGCATGCTCAGAAGCATAGAACTTAATTTTTCTTGGCTCGTTGGAGTGTTTTACGTCACGGCGTTTGGGTCGGTTGGATTTTTGACTGATGGCGTGTAGGCAAGACTGATGGAAGTCAGTTTCATCGAAATTCCGATGGAAAAATCCATCGGATTTGAATCCATGGGAAATCCGATCGTGTGTACAGGGCTTTAGAGTGTGGAGCAGAAAGTGACAACACTGACCTTTGCTTTTTGGATGGCTACAATCTGTTTATTACATAACACAGTAATTTGAGCTGCTGACTTTTTTTTTTTTAAAGCTTAGTATGTGTATTACCCAGTACAGGCAGTCCCCAGGGTATGAAGAAGATTTTTGTTCTGTAGGTTTGTTCATAAGTTGAATTTGTATGTAAGTTACTCCAGCCAAAACATTATTTTTAAGTTTCGGATAGCATAGGGAAGGGTTAACTGGCCATGCAGTGATGTGGGATTGGTGACAGGAAATCCGATCGTGTGTACAGGGCTTAAGTGTTCCAAAGCAGGATAACATGGAAAGATTCTTGTATATAATTCCCATGCCAGTAACCAGGGCAGCCATCAGAAATTTTGGGGCCCCTTACACAGCTTTAGGCCTGGGCCCCCCGGGCCTGTCCAGCAACATTCCCCAGGGTCGTTCCACTGAATCTGACAGCCCCATGAATTTAGCAAAATTTGGTGCCCAAACCAGCATCTGGTCTGCAGGGAGAGGCAGAGTGCAAATTATATCACTCTGCCTATCCCCCTTTCAGGCTGCAACCGGAACTACAGTAAGTGAGCTGCATCGTCTCACTTCATGGCCATTCTGCTAAAGCAATAGTATACAGAGAGTGCTTCTCACTCACTGTCTCAGGCGGAGGTGCCAGAACGCTGTTCCAGCACATTCCGCCTAAAAAAATCCCTGGCTGTTACTATACAATAAGTTAACCACTTGTTGGTTTGGGGTCCTGGACCCATACCAACATGTTGTAATTGTTACTAAACAGCAACAACAACTTGTTGTTTGGGGTCTGGGCCCCCTGTATGATTATGGGCTGTCCCCCCTGATGGCGGCCTGCCAGTAACTCACTACATCTCCAGATGAGGGGGACAGTCACAGCTTTTATTTCATTCAGGCCTTACTTTCTTGGCTTTAGCAACCAGCATCCTTGGGATTATCTCCAAGAAGAGGAGATCCCTGCATCCGTCTATCACTAGGTCTAAGGCCTGGGTAAAGAAGTCGGATCTTCTATGGTGATATCCTCACAAGCCTCAAAAACCCATGAGGAAAGAGACAGAACAGGAAGTGTCCCTAATATTTAACAGTTCTCCCAGCAATCATCATCAGGTTCCCAAAACCCACTGATTAGCTAGGTCATCAAACTTCCATAACACAGAATGTTACTTCTCTAGCACACCCTGATCGAACAAGCTCAAACAACCTGTGGCATTGAAAATACACTCTATGCCAGTGTTTCTCAACTTTTTTTCAGTCAAGGCACCCTTTAAAATTTTGCACATTCTTGAGGCACCCCATTCTAAAATGTAAAAATACTGAACAAATAACTTTCCATATCGTAGCAGTGTCCACACAGTTCCGGCCCTATGATGGGACCGGGTGGTCCCATGGTACCAGGCGGCACTTTTAGGGGGTGGCAAACTGACGCCCGCCAGCCAGCCCGTTCCGCCCGTTCTGCTGCCTGTAAGGAGCCCGGCGCCGCTGCCCGTGAGGACACTCGAAGCCCGGGGCGGGGGGGCAGTCAGCGAGTGAGCGGCCAGGCGCCGCTGCCTGTGAAGAGCCCGGCGCCACTGCTGTTAGTGGTGACAGGGGCGGGCAGAACACTCGCAGCCCAGGGGGGGCTAGGAGCAGTTAGCAAGTGAGCGCACAGCGGAGCAGAGAGATAATGACATCTCTCACCACCCGCCCTGCATCACCATAGTTCCGCCCTCACTGTGCAACCGCGGCTGCCTTCACTCTGTGTGGCAGGTGACGTTGTGACAATCCACAACGTGTGGCAAGTGACGTGGCAAGTGACAATACGCAATGTGTGGCAAGTGACGTGGCAAGTGACAATACGCAACGTGTGGCAGGTGATGCCATGGCAAGTGACAATCCGCAACGTGTGGCACAAGACTATCCGCAACGTGTGGCAGGTGACGCCGTGGCATGTGACTATCCGCAACGTGTGGCAGGTGACGTTGTGGCAAGTGACAATCTGCAACGTGTGGCAGGTGAAGTTGTGGCACGTGACATGGCAAGTGACAATACGCAACGTGTGGCAGGTGACGTTGTGGCATGTGACGTGGCAATCCGCAACGTGTGGCAGGTGACGTTGTGGCAAGTGACAATCCGCAACGTGTGGCAAGTGACAATCCGCAATGTGTGGCATGTGACTATCCGCAACATGTGCCAGGTGACGTCGTGGCAAGTGACAATCCGCAACGTGTGGCAGGTGACGTTGTGGCAAGTGACGTGGCAAGTGACAATCCGCAACGTGTGGCAGGTGACGTTGTGGCAAGTGACAAAGTTGAAAAAACACAAACCTTTACAACCCCTTTAATGACCAGGCCATTTTTTCAATACGGCACTGTGTCGCTTTAACTGACAATTGCGTGGTCATTCGACACTGTACCCAAATAAAATTGATGTCCTTTTTTTCCCACAAATAGAGCTTTCTTTTGGTGATATTTGATCACCTCTGCGGTTTTTATTTTTTGCGCTATAAACAACAAAAAAGCGTCAATTTAAAAAATATATATATTTTTTTTACTTTTTGCTATAATAAATATCCCCAAAATTTATAAAAAAAATATATTTCTTCATGAGTTTAGGCCAATATGTATTCTTCTACATATTTTTGGTACCAAAAAAACACAATTAGCGTACATTGATTAGTTTGCGCAAAAGACATTGTGGCCGTCCGCCATGCACAGGTCCATTTATACTCCTATATACATGTATAGAGCCCTGACAGGTCCCTTTATACGCCTATATGCACGTATAGAGCCATGACAGGTCCTCTTTAACCTCTTTTATACATGTATAGAGCCATGACAGGTCCTCTTTTACTCCTTTATACATGTATAGAGCCATGACAGGTCCTCTTTATACTCCTTTATACATGTATAGAGCCATGACAGGTCCTCTTTTTACTCCTATACATGTATAGAGCCATGACAGGTCCTTTTATACATGTATAGAGCCACGAGGGGTCCCCTTTAGTTATCATGATATAAAATAATGAATGTGGGGGCCTTTTGGGGGGGGGGCAGAATTTCATTCTTGGTCCCAGGCAGCACAATGTCTTGGGCCGGCCCTGTATCCACACATGTGGGACACCCACCATTATTTATTCCTAGAAAGCAAAAAAACTTTGCACACTGATACTAATTAGTATTCCAGCATTTTTCTTCTCCATCAGTTTTTCTCCCTCATTCACTTTACCCCAGTGCTGTTGCAGGAGGGCAGGGGAGGGGTAAACAAGGATGTTCTTAGTAGGGTGACCACATTTCCAAACTGCCATTCAGGGACACAACCCCCCGCCCCACCCCCCCAAAAAAGATGATTTTTGACATCTTTTATTGCCAATTTTTGGGGCAGGGCGTATCATGAAATCAGGTTAGAAAGTGAAAAAAGAAATTGCGCTACAGGTATGGAACTAGGCAGATATATCAAATGCCTAGGAACAAACAAAGGGAAAAAGCAGCAACTATTCTGAAAACTAACAGTGCATACAAATAAGAAAAAATATATAATCGCGCTAACTTATGAATATAAACATAAGCCCACCACTGAGTAATTGAAAAAATTGTTTCCAAATCACCACAGTGATAAATTATGTGAGTGCTCAGTGAAGAACAATAACTAAACAATGTAAACAAAGCATATAAATTAATAATAATACAAACTTAATTAATAATATTATTACATGCTTGTATAGGACCCTTAAATGATCAAGTCTAAAGTCCATACAAAAAAAAAAAACACACCCGTGATCAAGTGTCCATACTAGATAAAAAAGAAAAAAGGAAAAAAGAAAGAAAACAAAACAAAAACGATTCCAAATCTTCTTGTATTCGTGACTTTCACCACCACCAGTAAAAATTCCTGCTTACCAAAAAGCGATGGTCCCCTATGACGGAGGACCCCAAACAGCCTCAAATGGTAATCAATAGGACTCCAAGCTTCAGTATATGTTGAGCCTCAATTAATTTGGTAGCCAAAACGCTCATATACCATCATGCAGTACTCGATGCGGAACATGAAAGGAAGGGAGGACACTACATAGTGTAAAATCCTTGGTGGATGTTTATTTAAAAAAAGAAAACATACTTACAAAAATGCAGTTTAAAAACAGCCTTAGAAGTGTGACAGCGCCGACCGGTCAAAGGCGCTAGTCACACACATACGCCCGTGGAAGTCGAGCAGTGGAGGGTGACGTCAGCACAAAGCTCGTATCCTGCCCTACGCGTTTCGTGAAAATTCACGTCGTCTCGGGGCAGGAGACGACGTGAATTTTCACGAAACGCGTAGGGCAGGATACGAGCTTTGTGCTGACGTCACCCTCCACTGCTCGACTTCCACGGACGTATGTGTGTGACTAGCGCCTTTGACCGGTCGGCGCTGTCACACTTCTAAGGCTGTTTTTAAACTGCATTTTTGTAAGTATGTTTTCTTTTTTTAAATAAACATCCACCAAGGATTTTACACTATGTAGTGTCCTCCCTTCCTTTCATGTTCCGCATCGAGTACTGCATGATGGTATATGAGCGTTTTGGCTACCAAATTAATTGAGGCTCAACATATACTGAAGCTTGGAGTCCTATTGATTACCATTTGAGGCTGTTTGGGGTCCTCCGTCATAGGGGACCATCGCTTTTTGGTAAGCAGGAATTTTTACTGGTGGTGGTGAAAGTCACGAATACAAGAAGATTTGGAATCGTTTTTGTTTTGTTTTCTTTCTTTTTTCCTTTTTTCTTTTTTATCTAGTATGGACACTTGATCACGGGTGTGTTTTTTTTTTTTTTTTTTTTGTATGGACTTTAGACTTGATCATTTAAGGGTCCTATACAAGCATGTAATAATATTATTAATTAAGTTTGTATTATTATTAATTTATATGCTTTGTTTACATTGTTTAGTTATTGTTCTTCACTGAGCACTCACATAATTTATCACTGTGGTGATTTGGAAACAATTTTTTCAATTACTCAGTGGTGGGCTTATGTTTATATTCATAAGTTAGCGCGACTATATATTTTTTCGTATCATGAAATCAGTGGGCCCGTGTGCAAGATCAAAAGTGGGTCCTAGGCATCAAGAAGAACAACAATATAGTGCGCAAAGCGCGTTGTGGTGAACAGTGGACGTGTCTTAAATTGCGCTAAATATTGGCTTAAAGGGGGTGTTCTTAAAGAGAGACTGAGATGACTTATATAGTGCAGAATGTGGTAATGTTAAATAGGGAATGCAGAGTGTATGGTGGTGAGTAGTAAGTACAGGAGAGGAGTGCGGAGTGTATGGAGGTGGGTAATATGTACAGGAGGGGAGTGCGGAGTGTATGGAGGTGGGTAATATGTACAGTAGAGGAGTGCGGAGTGTATGGTGGGGGTAATATGTACAGGAGAGGAGTGCAGAGTGTATGGAGGTGGGTAATATGTACAGGAGAGGAGTGTGGAGTGTATGGTGGGGGTAATATGTACAGGAGAGGAGTGCGGAGTGTATGGAGGTGGGTAATATGTACAGGAGAGGAGTGCGGCGTGTATGGAGGTGGGTAATATGTACAGGAGAGGAGTGCGGCATGTATGGCGGGGGGTAATATGTACAGGAGAGGAGTGCGAAAAGTATAGCGGGGGAAGTTAGTGGGGAGAGGAGGAAGAGGAGTGCAATACCACCTCCTGATAGTCTGTTAGCCACTACTATACCACCTTGGTGGTGGGGCACTCCGAAGGATGTAAGGGGGCACTCTGGAGGAAGTAAAGAGACACTAAGGGGGCACCATGGAGGTTGGGAGGATGAAAGGGGGCACTCTGGCGGTACTAACTTAGTCAGAGCCCCCCTACATCCTCTGGGGTGCCCCCTTACATCCTCTGTAGTGACCCCTTACATCCTCCTCCAGAGTGCCCCCTTACATCCTCTTCCAGAGTGCCCCCTTACATCCTCTTCCAGAGTGCCCCCTTAGTACTACTGTACTAAGGGGCACTCTGGAGAAAGTAAAGGGGCACTCTGAAGAAAGTAAGGGGAGGGAGTAAGGGGCACTCTGGAGGCACACAGATAGTACCTCCAGAGTGCCCCCTGCAGAAAGTCCTGAGGAGTGATGGCCATTAATCCATGCCAGGTGAATGTTAGGAAAAGCAGAGCACACCACCCAACTCATGGCTGCCCTATTCCACTACTGCTTGCTCTCTCCCTGCCACAGCCCTGACATAAGCCCGGTCCAGCCTGTGATGTATGTCCCCATGTTATCTGTACCTGATTTACTGCAGTTCCTCCGGGGGATGCTGCTCCCACTGCTGCTCAGGTCAGGGCGGTGAGGTCTTATCCCACTCCCTCCTGGGCTGGGATGAGCTGTGTACAGAGTGCAGGGTTCTGGGGTGAGCTGTGTACAGAGTGCAGGGTTTCTAGGATGAGCTGTGTACAGAGGGCATGATTCTGGGATGAGCTATGTACAGAGTGTAGGGTTTTGGGATGAGCTATATAAAGGGTCCACGGTTCTCAAATGAGCTATATAAAGGGTCCACGGTTCTGAGATGAGCTATATAAAGGGTCCACGGTTCTGAGATGAGCTATATACAGGGTTCTGGGATGAGCTATATACAGGGTGCAGGGTTCTGGGATGAGCTATATACAGGGTGCAGGGTTCTGGGATGAGCTATATACAGGGTGCAGGGTTCTGGGATGAGCTTTATACAGGGTGCAGGGTTCTGAGGTGAGCTTTATAAAGGGCGCAGGGTACTGGGATGAGCTATATACAGGATGCAGCAGAGGCGTAATTAGAACCCTCAGGGCCCTGGTGCAAGAAACCATGAAGGGCCCCCGCCCTCCAGCCTGGGCCATTCCCTCCGAGCCCAGACAGGGGCAGTAAAATGTAAAATGGGAGGGGTGGCAGTGGAGGGCAGTATAATGGAAGGGGGGCAGTATTATGGGAGGGAGTGGTAGCGGAGGGCAGTATGATGGGAGGAGGGGCAGTGGAGGGCAGTATAATTGGAGGGGGGGCAATGGAGGGCATGTGGGAGGGGGGTTAGTGGAGGGAAGTATGATGGGAGGGGTCTAGTGGAGGGCAGTATAATGTAAATGGGAGGGGTGGCAGTGGAGGGCAGTATAATGGGAGGGGGGCAGTGGAGGGCAGTATAATGGGAGGGGCTGGGGTAGTGGAGGGCAGTATGGGGGGGACTGTACAGCATGACTGGAGGGGGCAGTGTAAGGGAGGTAGCAGAGTATAATGGGGGGTAGTGGAGGGCAGTATAATGTAAATGGGAGGGGTGGCAGTGGAGAGCAGTATAATGGGACGGGACAGTATGATGGGAGGGGGTGGTAGTGGAGGGCAGTATAAGGGGGGGGTTAGTGGAGGGCAGTATAATAGGAGGGGTGGCAGTGGAGGGCAGTATAATAGGAGGGGTGGCAGTGGAGGGCAGTATAATGGGAGGGGGGCAGTATGATGGGAGGGGGTGGTGCTGGAGGGCAGCATAACGGGGGGCTAGTGGAGGGCAGTATAATAGGAGGGGTGGCAGTGGAGGGCAGTATAATAGGAGGGGTGGCAGCGGAGGACAGTAAAATGGGAGGGGTGGCAGTGGAGGGCAGTAAAATGGGAGGGGTGGTAGTGGAGGGCAGTATAATGGGGGGGGTTAGTGGAGGGCAGTATAATGGGAGGGGTGGCAGTGGAGGGCAGTATAATAGGAGGGGTGGCAGTGGAGGACAGTAAAATTGGAGAGGGCAGTGAAGGGCAGTATAATGGGAGGGGGCAGTATGATGGGAGGGGGTGGTAGTGGAGGGCTGTATAATGGGGGGCAGTATAATGTAAATGGGATGGGTGGCAGTGGAGAGCAGTATAATAGGAGGGGAGTAGTGGAGGGCAGTATAATGTAAATGGGAGGGGTGGCAGTGGAGGGCAGTATAATGGGGGGGGGGCAGTATAATGTAAAATGGGAGGGGTGGCAGTGGAGGGCAGTATAATGGTAGGGGGGCAGTATTATGGGGGGGGGTGGTAGCGGAGGGCAGTATGATGGGAGGGGGGCAGTGGAGGGCAGTATAATGGGAGGGGGGTTAGTGGAGGGCAGTATGATGGGAGGGGGGTTAGTGGAGGGCAGTATGATGGGAGAGGTGGTAGTGGAGGGCAGTATAATGGGAGGGGGTAGTGGAGGGCAGTATGATGGGAGGGGTGGTAGTGGAGGGCAGTATGATGGGAGGGAGGGCAGTATGATGGGAGGGGTGGTAGTGGAGGGCAGTATAATGGGAGGGGGGTTAGTGGAGGGCAGTATGATGTAAGGGGTGGTACTGGAGGGCAGTATAACGGGGGGGTTAGTGGAGGGCAGTATAATAAGAGGGGTGGCAGTGGAGGGCAGTATAATAGGAGGGGTGGCAGTGGAGGACAGTAAAATGGGAGGGGTGGCAGTGGAGGGCAGTAAAATGGGAGGGGGTGGCAGTGGAGGGCAGTAAAATGGGAGGGGGTGGCAGTGGAGGGCAGTATAATGGGGGGGGTGGCAGTGGAGGGCAGTATAATAGGAGGGGTGGCAGTGGAGGACAGTAAAATGGGAGGGGGCAGTGAAGGGCAGTATAATGGGAGGGGGGCAGTATGATGGGAGGGGGTGGTAGTGGAGGGCAGTATAATGGGGGGTAGTATAATGTAAATGGGATGGGTGGCAGTGGGGAGCAGTATAATAGGAGGGGGGTAGTGGAGGGCAGTATAATGTAAATGGGAGGGGTGGCAGTGGAGGGCAGTATAATGGGAGGGGGGCAGTATAATGTAAAATGGGAGGGGTGGCAGTGGAGGGCAGTATAATGGTAGGGGGCAGTATTATTGGAGGGGGTGGTAGCGGAGGGCAGTATGATGGGAGGGGGGCAGTGGAGGGCAGTATAATGGGAGGGGGGTTAGTGGAGGGCAGTATAATGGGAGGGGGGTTAGTGGAGGGCAGTATAATGGGAGGGGGGTTAGTGGAGGGCAGTATAATGGGAGGGGGGCAGTGGAGGGCAGTATAATAAGAGGGGTGGCAGTGGAGGGCAGTATGTTGGAAGGGGTGGTAGTGGTAGTGGAGAGCAGTATAATGTACAACATGACTGGAGTCTGGAGGGGGGCAGTGTATGGGAGGGAGCAGAGTTACCATGAGCTACTCGGAGTTAGGGCAGTGCAGGGAGCATTTTGCCTACCTTTCTTCCAGTGCAGGAACAGCCATCAGGAAAGAGCCGGAGTCGGGGGCGGAGCTTAGGCGCGAGGACGCCGAGGAGGAATTCTCCTCCGGCTCGCTAGGAATCCTGGGGCTCCACTCTCCTCCTTGTCATGACGTCACTGGTTGTTAGACGCTAGTCGGGCCATGCCTAGCAACCAGTTGTTTTGGCAGTGAGGGGGCAGTATTATGGGAGGGGGTGGTAGCGGAGGGCAGTATGATGGGAGGGGGGCAGTGGAGGGCAGTATAATGGGAGGGGGGTTAGTGGAGGGCAGTATGATGGGAGGGGTGGTAGTGGAGGGCAGTATAATGGGAGGGGGGTAGTGGAGGGCAGTAAGATGGGAGGGATGGTAGTGGAGGGCAGTATGATGGGAGGGAGGGCAGTATGATGGGAGGGGTGGTAGTGGAGGGCAGTATAATGGGAGGGGGTTAGTGGAGGGCAGTATGATGTAAGGGGTGATAGTGGAGGGCAGTATGATAGGAGGGGTGGTAGTGGAGGGCAGTATGATGGGAGGGGTGGTAGTGGTGGGCAGTATGATGGGAGGGGTGGTAGTGGAGGGCAGTATGATGGGGTGGGGGTTAGTGGAGGGCAGTATAATAGGAGGGGTGGCAGTAGAGGGCGGTATAATGGCAGGGGGGGCAGTATGATGGGAGGGAGTGGTAGTGGAGGGCAGTATAATAGGGGGAGTTATTGGTGGGCAGTATAATAGGAGGGGTGTCAGTGGAGGGCAGTATAATAGGAGGGGTGGCAGTGGAGGGCAGTATGTTGGGAGGGGTGGTAGTGCGCGTTTTTTTTCCCCTCGTAAAAGCATACACACAACCGTTTTTCACGACGTTAAATAGAGCAGGTTCTAATTTTTTTGAGGCCTTTTTTCACGTCGTTAAAAATGCTCTGGAGCCTACACGCGATCGTTTTTAATGACCAATTTAAAAAAATTGCATTTTTCTCGTCATGAAAAACGGTTGTGTGTACGCAGCATTAGTCTTTTTTTCTCAAGGGTTTATTTCAAGAACTTCAGACAGAGGGATGGAGGGTTAGGGGAGATTCAGGTACCTTAGGTTTTGCGGATCACGGGTACTTTCCTCTATCCAGAGGACCAATAACTTCCACACCGGATATAGCATCCACCGGAAAGGTCTCTCACTGACCTAGCAGCCGGCGTGAGCTTGTTCAAAAAGTCTCTGCCACAGACTTGTGTAACCACACACTTGGTAAAGTTCTGAAACACAACACACAGCGCCAGGATCTTTCAGCCAGGCCAGCAGCACTGTGAGATAGATTTTTGATCTGGATGCATCCTCCAATTGAGTCCTCAATTGCTCGGTCCCTTCCCGCAGGCAAGGCGACAAAGGACCATATCTGGATCAGTAGGCCCCAGCAACTTCTGGGCCCACTCTCAGTAACAGAGCCTCGGGGGGTCCGCATGCCCCGAGGCATAAAACTGCCAACACATCCCTGAGGCCAGGAGGGCCGCCAGGTCAGGATCGGAAGACCCAGCCAAAACGGTGTCTGCCCCTTAAGTACCCTCTCCCAGAATGCACAGCGGGGTGACCAAACCCACTGAGCTGCTTCTAGGCAAGAGGTACCCATTACATCCAGCCAGCTGCAGTTCCAACCTTGACCTGTGGTGACAAAGACACCCAGAGGAAGGTGGAAAATTTGCAACTCAGCTGAACTGGAACAGAGACCCATAATTTGGTACAATTATTCTGAGTTGAACTATTAGGCTCCATGTACACTGAAGCTGATAAACTGCAGTTTATTGGCGTTTTGGCGTTTTTTTAAAAAGCCCATTAACTGTACTCTATGTTAGCCTATGTGTTCATGTACGTATAGCGGTACCCCCAGTTAAGAGGGCAGCTGGTATTGATTTGGGCCCTGTAATACACCGCTGTCAACCCCTGGCAATTGGCTCTAACCTCCCGTGACCGCAACTGTTGGTGACGCAGTCTTATAGCAAGCATGCACAGCAATATACTTTTAAACTCCTATAAAAGTAACGGAAGCTGACACCAACTCTGCTTGACCCAGATATTTTATTAATGCAAATGGACAAGTAATAAACTGACAGTATAACAAAGTGATTTTAAGAATAAACAGTATTTAAATGAACAAACAATCGGATAACTCAAATAATGCAATGCGGCTCTAACGCTGCCCCTTTTCAATCACTTCCCCTCGTGGGTAGACTAACTTTCAATAGTATCTACCTACACAGTCAGGCCTGACTGATCTAAATGGAAGTTCAAGGAAACAATCTTTGCATGCACTCTTTTGGTGGTGCACTTGCTGAACAAACTTTTATAATCCAAATGAATAGTGAAGATAAAGTATTTGTCTATGAGCAAGTGCTCTCTCACCACCCGGACAAGTCCAAGTCCGTTTCCTCCGCCGATTCGTTTAGGAACAGGAATCCACCGACATCCAGGTCTCCGGTCCTTCTGATGTAGTACAGCAAGGATGAGGAAATGTCTCTGAGGTTCCGCTAGGCTGGCGGAGGGCTCTTTGGAGAAATGCACAAGGCCCAGGCTTCAGACCTTGTGCACACAGCAGTTCAGCACAGGAGAGGGGGTGTCCAAAGAGACAGAATCAACCCCGCCTCCCCTTTATAAAGTCTGCCCCAGCAGTCCCTGATCTGTGGCAATGCACCCTGGGTGCTGCAGGATGTACTGGGAAATGTAGTCTCTGGTGCTTAAAGGGGAACACCCGGCTACACACACATAGGGGCTGATTTACAAAACGTTTGCGCCATGAGTATTGGCGCATCTGCGTGCGCAATGGCTGTTTTGGTATTTACAAAACATTAGCGCCTGTAGCGCAGCCCTATTTCCCATTTACTATAGTGTTGTCGGCGGACGGGAGGAGGCGCTCAGTGCGCCACTATGGACCTGGCGCACAGCATGTTAAAATATAAATATAAAGAAGCTGGAAGTAAGAATATAATGGGGGTGATGTGGGGTGATGTGAGGAAGTGTAGGGACACCTGCCCAAATAACAAACATGGCCAAAATAGAGAGAGAAAGTAACTTTTTCAAAACCAGCCCGCTGCGCCGGCAATTCCGATTCGAGCTGCGGGAGGTTTTTTTGAGCTCAGCGCGGGAATTTCAATGGTTCAAATGCGCCAAGACACTGCGCCGGCAAAATCTTAGTAAATGTCAAGTCACCTAACTCAATTTGCATAAGTTGAACAGGCGCAGCTCTGAACTTTCCATTGCGTCAGCAAAATGAAATTTCTAAAGGAAAAAAAAAGGCATTTAAAAGCAGCCGCGGCTATAATGAATTGTCGGCTCCCGGCAATATAGAGAAAAGTCAATGAAAGTCTTTGCTAACCAAAAAAAAAAAAGCGTGGGGGTTCCCCCAAATTCCATAACCAGGCTCAAGTCTGGAATGGATATTAAGGGGAACCCCGCTGCAAATTAAAAAAAAATGGCGTGGGGTTCCCCCTAAATATCCATACCAGGCCCTTCAGATCTGGCATGGATTTTAAGGGGAACTCCACCCCAAATTAAAAAAAAATGGCGTGGAGTCCCCCCAAAAATCCATACCAGACCCTTACCTGAGCACGCAACCTGGCCGGCCGCAGGGGAAGAGGGGGGGCGAGAGATCAGCCCCCCCTCCCTCCTGAACCGTACCAGGCCACATGCCCTCAACATGGGGAGGATGTCCCCATGTTGATGGGGACAAGGGCCTCATCCCCACAACCCTTGCCCGGTGGTTGTGGGGGTCTGCGGGTGGGGGGCTTATCGGAATCTGGAAGACCCCTTTAACAAAGGGGATCCCCAGATCCCGGCCCCCCCTATGTGAAATGGTAATGGGGTACATTGTACCCCTACCATTTCACAAGGAAAGTGTAAAAAATTTAAAAAATGACAAGAGCCGGTTTTTGAATATTCCTTTATTAATGTCTTTTCCTTTCTTCCTTCTTCTTCTTCCATCTTCTTCTTTTCTCCATTCGGGTTTCTTCCTCCATCTTCCTCTTCATCTTTATCTTCATCTTCCATCTTCCTTCTTCCTTCGTGGGTTCTCGTCCGCATCTTGCTCCGGCGTCTTCCCTTCTTCTTTCTTCTCCGGCCGCTCCGTTTGAATTGGAGGTTCCCGCTGTGCGACGCTTCAGTTCTCCACTTGGTCCGCTGCCCCCTGTGGCTCCGCCCCCCTCTGACACCACGGGGAAAGTCCCCGTGAAATCCATGTGCGTCAGAGGGGGCGGGGTCACCGGGTGTAAGCGGACCCAGAGGGGAACTGAAGAACTGAAGTGTCACACAGCGGGAACCTCCAATTCAAACGGAGCGGCCGGAGAAGAAAGAAGAAGGGAAGACGCCGGAGCAAGATGCGGACGAGAACACCGAAGGAAGAAGGAAGATGAAGATGGAGGAAAAAACCCGAATGGAGAAAAGAAGAGGATGGAAGAAGATGGAAGAAGAAGATGGAGGAAGATGGAAGAAGAAGATGGAAGAAAGGAAAAGACATTAATAAAGGAATTGTCAAAAACCGGCTCTTGTAATTTTTTACATTTTTTTTTTTTTTTATTTACGGTTGAACTGGATGGACTTGTGTCTTTTTTCAACCTGACTAACTATGTAACTATGTAACTATGTACACTTTCTTTGTGAAATGGTAGGGGTACATTTGTACCCCATTACCATTTCACATAGGGGGGGGGCCGGGATCTGGGGGTCCCCTTTGTTAAAGGGGTCTTCCAGATTCGGATAAGCCCCCTGCCCGCAGACCCCCACAACCACCGGGCAAGGGTTGTGGGGATGAGGCCCTTGTCCCCATCAACATGGGGACATCCTCCCCATGTTGAGGGCATGTGGCCTGGTACGGTTCAGGAGGGAGGGGGGCCGCTCTCACCCCCCCCTCTTTTCCTGCGGCTGGCCAGGTTATTTGCTCGGATAAAGGGTCTGGTGTGAATTTTTAGGGGGACTGCACGCCATTTTTTTTAAATTTGGGGTGGAGTTCCCCTTAAAATCCATGCCAGATCTGAAGGGCCTGGTATGGATATTTGGGGGGAACCCCACGTCATTTTTATAAAAAATTTGCAGCAGGGTTCCCCTTAATATCCATTCCAGACCTGAAGGGCCTGGTTATGGAATTTGGGGGACCCCCACGCATTTTTTTTTGGGTTAGCAAAGACTTTCAATGACTTTTATCTGTATTGACGGGAACCAGCAATTCATTACAGCCGCAAGGACTTTTAAATGACTATTATTTTACTTTAGAAATGTCATTTTGCTCTCCAACTGTTATAAACATGGAAAACATGTGCTACTTTACAGGCATACTATAGACACCCCCCGGGTATGATATTTAGGGCCAGTTCACACCGGTTGCAGTGCAGTGCGTTTTTTTGATGCCTGAAAAACGCAAAGAAAGTTGATCACATTAATGCCAATGGCATAGTTCACACCACTGCAGTCCGTTCCAGTGTGTTTCAGAAAGCCAAAAAAAAAATTGGTCATGCTGCATTTTTTAGGTACAAAACTGTACTGGTAGAAAACTGTACCAGGTTTAGGTACAAAACTGTACCAGTAAAACACATCAAAAACGCAACGGAACGTACCAAAAATGCACTAGAATGCACCGCAACGCACCTAAATGCACCAAAGACGCACTGCAACACACTTGTCCTAAGTGAAAAGAGGGGGAAAAAAACACTGGACTGCATCAAAAACGCATCAAAAATGCACTGGAATGTGTCAAAAACGCGCATGCAGAAAAGCACCTGGAACGCACCCAGACTGCGTTTCTATAGTGTGAACTAGGGCCAGTTCACACCATAGAAACACAATCCGGATGCGTTCCAGGTGCTTTTCTGCATGCACGTTTTTCATGCGTTCCGTTGCATTTTTGGTACGTTTTTGATGCAGTCCAGTGCTTTTTTTTCCCCCCTCTTTTTTATTAACCATAGATAAGGACAAGTGTGTTCCAGTGCGTTTTTGGTGCATTTAGGTGTGTTCCTGTGCGTTCCAGTGCGTTTATGATGCGTTTTGATGCGTTCCAGTACAGTCCAGTGCAGGTAAAATGCAGCATGTTCTACTTTTTTGGTGGAACTGGAACCCACTGGAACAAACACTGCCATTTAGAACCATATAACCAACTTTCCATGCATTTTGGATGCATAAAAAACGCAATGCACTGCATGTGGTGTGAAATGGCCCTTAAGCAATTTGGCATATTTAAAGGCACTTCTCCTTGTTTTGTTTTTGATGTTTTCCAAATTGGTGACATTGATATATGTCCCTTAGGGTGGGACCTGGGCCCCCATTTTAAGGCCAATAACTAGAAGATAAGCCAGCCAAGTGGGGACTAGCAAAATTAACAAGTCAGTTCCCATAGACTGCAATGGTATTTGTTGGTAGGGGGTGATTGTCCCATCTCAAATTTTGTAGCATGCTGGATGATGTGCTTAATTTTGGACGGGGGGAGGTTATTTTTTGCTAGCTGCATTGGTGTTGTTCTGCACATGCCCAGCCAGTTAGTTTTTTTTTGTGTGCTTTTTTTGTGTGAACAGCACCTGGATATTTCTGGGCATGCTCACTCAGAGAGTGTTTTTATGGGTTAGTAATTGAAGGACATCCATAACAGGTGTAGCCACTTTGAATTTCAGTCTCTACATTGAGTGAACTTGCATTTTGGGTGTTTCATGGACTGTGCATGTGTTTTCAATTGCCTCATTAGCTCACAAACCTATGTTATAAAGCTCAGAGGGAACATTCGTTCGCTTGCCCTGAGAAGAGGCAAGTGTGTGCTTGTGTGGGGGGGGCAAAATGTACAAGTTGGTGTCCTTATCGAGTTTGTAACACATGTATTTTATTTGTTATGTCTTTGCAAAACAGGTGTTTGGTTTATTTTGTGGATTGTATATTTTTTGTGTGGGGGGAATGTTCCCCTGAAATAATTCTGATGTTGTTAATGTGTGACGTTTGTTCACTTTGATTTAATTGTCTGATGCCTTTTTTTTTTTTGGGCCAAAAATTTCTCAAGATGTTGAGTCTGTAACTGTTTCAAATTGACCATGTTTTTTATTTTGCCTTCCCTTTTATTTTGTTGACCAATAAAATTTGATGCAAAGTTTTGATGTTTGTTTTGTGTTTTCTTTGCAACAAATGTGACAGCTGATTGGCATGTCAAAACAAAACTGGTGTGATTTGTCTAATCTGGTGCCTTCATGCTAGCATATGCATGGATTGTATTGTGTGCTGCCATGGAAAGTCACCAGGAAATGAAAAATACAGAGCGGTAAGTATTCAATTTTCCTTTTTTACTGCAGTGGTTCTCAGCCTCAGTACCCCCCAACAGGATATGTTTTGTGAATTTATCTTATCGAGAATTGCTGTCCACAAATCAAAACCATTGACTGTGATTTAAAGCACATGTGCAAGATGAAGGAAAACATGGCCTGTTGGGGGTACTTGAGAAGCACTGATTTAGAGCACTGCACTTAAAAATAGCTCAAGGCCATACAATTCTAATTGTGGGCATTTTGAGGGAAACAAAGTAAGTGTTAGAACCCCTACGTGTGTGGTTTTTTTATTTTTTTTATTTTTTTTGTAGTTTGGCCTTTGTGTCTCCTTTTCATAAAATTGGCTTCACTTCCTGTCACACAGCTAAACAGGAAGTGAAGGTAAAACCCTACCAATGTCTTTTCTTGGGGACACACAGATCAATCTAACTAGTGTCCCCATTGAGCAAATTGCACTCTAGCACTTTGTTGTGTACACCCCAAATCAATGTATAGTTTGGGATTTAGTAAAGACAAATCCACTCTGCAGTAAAAGTGTAGCTGCTGAAAATCTGAGGGAAAGTACTGGTGATTGGCTGTTCCAATCATGTAAAAGCAAAGATGGTGTATTTTTTTGGCTTGCATGTCCCCCTCAGATATACAGCAAGTGCACTTGTAGTGCAAAGTAGATTTGCCTTTAGTAAATAAACCCCAAAGTCCAAAATACCTAATAATTTGGGGTGCACCCTGCAATATGCTGGAGTGCAATGTGCATAATGGGGAAAGTATTTAGACTGACCTGTGTGTCCCCAAGGAAAGACATTGTTAGGGATTTTCCCTCACTTCCTGTGTGGCTATGTGACAGGAAGTGAATTATTTGGAAGGATAAAGTGGCCAAATTATTTAGTTTAACTTTTCAAAGACTCATTCCTAAGATGAATTGTGATGCATGTCAATGGCCCATTTAGACCCTCTTTAATCACTTGAGATCAGCGCTATAACTGATCGACGGCCACAGCATGGTCCTCCATTGCCGGGAGTTCATCAATAAATGTCCTCCCCTTTGCGCGCGCTGTGGTCACAGAGTCACTGAGACTCGGGTGATGACAGATCTGAGTAAGGGGCTCGATCCCTGCCCTTTACCATGTGATCAGCTGTCAGCAAATGACAGCTGATCACGTGATGTAAACAAAAGCTGGGTAATGGTTTTTGTTTTCTCCTTGTGCTGACAGCATGAGCATAAAAAAAGGCAATCACCGGCTTATGTGCAAGGGACATGGGGTCCGAAGGGGAAGAGGCAATTCTGCATCATCTGTGACAATTAGTAGCCCCTGCCAGTGCCACCTATCAATGCCCACCACTGGTGCCAATCAGTGGCACCTAGCAGTGCTGCCTATCAGTGCCCATCACTGCCAACTATCATTGCCACCTAGCAGTGCCACTTCTCACTACCCACCAGTGCCAAATAGCAATGCCACCTCTCAGTGCCCACCCTTGCCACCTTATCGGTGCCCATCAGTGCAGTCTCATCAGTGTACATCAATGAAGAAGAAAAATTACCTTTTTTAAAAATATTTACCAGTTTCCTACCGCCCACCGTCAAATGACATCCTTGGCTTTGGGCGGTGACATCTGAATGATGCCTGCAGTTGCAGGCATCATTCAGATATCATTCTTTTCAGCCGGCGATTCTGTGCACAATAAAACTGATCATAGTGGCAGTTCCGCCGCTTGATTGTTCTTATAGGCGGGGGGAGGGGACGTTCCCCCCCTCTTGCCGCCATCCGGTGCTTCTCCGGGCTCTCCCGTGCCATCTGGGGCTCGGAGAACGATTTGGAGATGACTGGTGACCAGATGGTCATCAGTCATCTCTATGACCGTCGGAGGCGCGGGCACGATGTTATGACATCACGCCGTGTTCCCGTATGTTAACCAAGCCGTGATCTCGGCTGTCAGCATGAGATTGGTGATTTTTTTGGACCAATATCATGCTTTCCAGCCTGGAGGAGAGATGCGGGGTCTTATTGACCCTGCATCTCTCCATAAAGAGGACCTGTCACACACATTCCTATTACAAGGGATGTTTACCTTCCTTGTAATAGGAATAAAAGTGATCCAAAAAAAAATAAAAAAATAAAAAAAGAGTAAGAAATACAAAAAAGTAAAAAAACAAAATAAAAAAAATAAGAAAAAATAAGAAAAAACACCCATGTCCCCCGTAGCTCGCGCTCAGAAGCGAACACACACGTAAGTCCCGCCCACATATGTAAACGCCGTTCAAACCACACATGTGAGTTATTGCTGCGTGCGTTAGAACGAGTGCAACAATTCTAGCACTAGACCTCCTCTGTAATGCCAAAATGGTAACGTGTAAAAAAATTTAAAGCATCGCCTAGGGAGATTTTTAATTACTGAAGTTTGGTGTCAAAATTTATTGCACAAATACCGAGCGAGATAAAAATTTGCAATGACCGCCATCTTATTCCCTAGGGTGTCTGCTCCAAAAACATATATAATGTTTGGTGTTTTGAAGTAATTTTATAGCCATAAATTTATGATTTTTACATGAAGGAGAGAAGTGCCAGAATAGGCCCAGTGCTGAAGTGGGTAAAATATCCATTTATTTTTTTTTAAACTCTTTTTTATTTATAGAAAAAAAATAAAAATAAAACACAAAGGTGATCAAATAGTACCAAAAGCAAGCTCTATTTGTGTGCCAACAAATAAAACATTTTCATTGGGTTACAGTGTTGTATGAGCGCGCAATTGTCATTAAAAGTGCATCAGCGCTGAAATGTGAAACTTGGTCTGGGCAGTGCGCAAGTGGTTAATATAAGGCTACATGCACACAGACGTTTTTTAAGCCGCTTGTTTGAGCGTTTTTTGCAGCTTAAAAACATCTCTCCATGTTAGCCTATGGCTTAATGGCCACCATGGTGTTTTTGAGCTGTAAATGGCATAGGCGTTTTTAGGCCCCATGTAGACGGGACGCTGGTGCAAAGTGTTCTGAACTAAGGTTGAAAGTGGCGTTTAGAAAGGCGCGCTTTGTGGCGTTTGCATGCCGTGTTTTACCACATTTGCGTGTATATGATAAGGAGCCGCCCTAAGCTCCAAAAACAGTACTATTTACGATTTTAGCTATTTTGTGAGACCAGAGTGAAATCAGCAGCTGAGAGCAGCAGTGTAGTTGTATTTAGCGTGTCACTTGCCACTTCACTTGCCACAAGTTGTGGATTGTCCACTTGCCACGTCAGCTGCCCCAAGTTGTGGATTGTCCACAATGCAATGGAAGCAATTTCATTTATATATATATATATATATATATATATATATATATATATATATTGGTTTTTCCTCATTTGCCATAAATTTGAAGTTTATCAATGTAAAAAAATAGGTCACCTTTAAAAACGCTTCTAAACTAAAATGCGGCTAAACGCTGGTACCGCGTCTGAAACGTGGAGATCTTTGGCGTCTGAAGGCATTTTGAGGGTTTGTGAAAAACGATTTTAAACGCAACTGCAGATTTTTTTTGCCAGGCCAAAAACAGTGTTTTGGATGTAATAGAATTCAATGGACCCGCATCCAAAACGCAAGTACCGCAATTTTGCGGCAATTTTTTGTTTTACCTGTTTATAGCTGGTTGTTAAAGGAAATGTAAAAAAAAAAAAACGGTTAAAAAAAACGAAAAAAAAAACAGCGTGGGGTCCCCCCCCAGGTCCATACCAGGCCCTTGGGTCTAGTATGGATTCAAAGGGGACCCCCCCAAAAAATGAAAAAAAAAACTGGCGTGGGGGTCCCCCAGAATCCATACCAGGCCCTTCAGGTCTGGCATGTATTTTAAGGGGAACCCCGTGCCAAAAACCAAAAAAATTTGCGTGGGGTCCCCTAAAAATACACACCAGACCCTTTATCCAAGCACTCAACCTGGCAGGCCGCAGGGGAAAAGGGGGGGGACGAGAGAGCGGCCCCCCCTCCCTCCTGAACCGTACCAGGCTGCGTGCCCTCAACATGGGGGGTTTGGTGCTTCGGGGCAGGGGGGGCGACCTGCGGCCCCCCCACCCCAAAGCACCCTGCCCCCATGTTGATGGGGACAAGGGCCTCTTCCCGACAACCCTGGCCGTTGGTTGTCGGGGTCTGCGGGCGGGGGGCTTATCGGAATCCGGGAGCCCCCTTTAATAAGGGGGACCCCAGATACCTGCCCCCACCCTATGTGAATGAGTATGGGGTACATCGTACCCCTACCCATTCACCTGGTGACAAAATAAGTCAATAAAAAAAGACAACACAGGTTTGAAAAGTAATTTATTGGGCAGCTCCGGGGGTCTTTTCTGCCAGGCCCCGCTATCTTCTGCTAGCTCTTTTGCTAGCGGGGGTCCCGGGCTTCCTCGCCGTCTTCTTCCGACTTCGGGGGTCTTTCTGCCGGGCCCCCGCTATCTTCTGCCAGCTCTTTTGCTAGCGGGGGTCCCGGGCTTCCTCGCCGTCTTCTTCCGACTTCGGGGGTCTCTTGTTCTGTTCTCCGGTTCTTCTCCGGTGTCTTCTCCACGATCTCCGGCTCTTTCTGCCTTCTGCCGGGCACCCCACTATCTTCTCGCAGCTCTTTTGCTAGCGGGGGGCGGTCTTCTTTGTCGCCTTCTTCCCTCTTCTCTTCGCCCGATGTTGCCTCGTCGCTGTCCACCGCTGCAATGATCTGTCCGAGCAGCGGTGCCACTTTTATTGGCATGGGGCGTGGTCACCGGGTGATGCCACCGCTGACCCCGCCCCCGTTTCACGTCACAGTCCCATCATTCCCCGAGACTGTGACATCATACGGGGGCGGGGTCAGCGGTGGCATCAGCCGGTGACCACGCCCCATGCCAATAAAAGTGGCACCGCTGCTCGGATAGATCATTGCAGCGGTGGACAGCGACGAGGCAACATCGGGCGAAGAGAAGAGGGAAGAAGGCGACGAAGAAGACCGGCCCCCGCTAGCAAAAGAGCTGCGAGAAAATAGTGGGGTGCCCGGCAGAAGGCAGAAAGAACCAGAGATCGTGGAGAAGACACCGGAGAAGAAACGGAGAACAGAACGAGAGACCCCCGAAGTCGGAAGAAGACGGCGAGGAAGCCCGGGACCCCCGCTATCTTCTGCCAGCTCTTTTGCTAGCGGGGGTCCCGGGCTTCCTCGCCGTCTTCTTCCGACTTCGGGGGTCTCTCGTTCTGTTCTCCGTTTCTTCTCCGGTGTCTTCGGCAGAAAGACCCCCGAAGTCGGAAGAAGATGGCGAGGAAGCCCGGGACCCCCGCTAGCAAAAGAGCTAGCAGAAGATAGCGGGGGGCCCGGCAGAAAGACCCCCGAAGACGGCGAGGAAGCCCGGGACCCCCGCTAGCAAAAGAGCTAGCAGAAGATAGCGGGGGGCCCGGCAGAAAGACCCCCGAAGACGGCGAGGAAGCCCGGGACCCCCGCTAGCAAAAGAGCTAGCAGAAGATAGCGGGGGCCCGTCAGAAAAGACCCCCGGAGCTGCCCAATAAATTACTTTTCAAACCTGTGTTGTCTTTTTTTATTGACTTATTTTTGCCACCAGGTGAATGGGTAGGGGTACGATGTACCCCATACTCATTCACATAGGGCGGGGGGCCGGCATCTGGGGGCCCCCTTTTTAAAGGGGGCACCCGGATTTCGAAAAGCCCCCCGCCCGCATACCCCGACAACCAACGGCCAGGGTTGTCGGGAAGAGGCCCTTGTCCCCATCAACATGGGGGCAGGGTGCTTTGGGGTGGGGGGGCCGCAGGTCGCCCCCCTGCCCCGAAGCACCAAACCCCCCATGTTGAGGGCATGCGGCCTAATACGGTTCAGGAGGGAGGGGGGCCGCTCTCTCGTCCCCCCCTTTTCCCCTGCGGCCTGCCAGGTTGCGTGCTCGGATAAGGGTCTGGTTTGGATTTTGGGGGGACCCCCACGCCGTTTTTCGGCTTAAGGGGGTTCACCTTAAAATCGAGACCAGACCTAAGGGTCTGGTTTGGATTTTGGGGGGGGAGCCCCACGACGTTTTTCGGCTTGGGGGGTTCACCTTAGAATCCAGACCAGACCTAAGGGCCTGGTATGCTCCTGAAGGGGAACCCATGCCGGTTTTTTCATTAAAATTTGGCCCGGAGTTCCCCTTCATGATTCATACCAAACATGGGACAGCGAGGCTGCCGAGGACCAGCGCGATGTCATCGAGCTGGACACATTCTCGGCCGGCTAGTCGCCTCTAGGACACGACTTGAGTGGCTGCTGCACGCTCAGGTCGTGTACAGGTCGCCTTGCAGAGTCGCGTTGTCCCTGTGTCAGCCGGCACACGAGTCGCCCGCAAGTCGGATCCGACTTCCCGGGCGACCTCTATTCAAATCAATGGGCTCCCATAGGGAACCATTCATTTTCAATAGAGCGCCGCTGACATTTCTATTTACTATAACAGTGCGCCGCTGCTTCCTGCGCCCAGTGAAGGAGTTATCCGGCGCACCAATTAAGGTTAGAACCAGCGCAGCGCACTGTTATTAGTAAATCAGCCCCATAGCGTTTTTTAGCGTTAATGAGCAGTGGAGTTAATGGGCTTTTTTCTGAACGCAAGAAATTTGCGTTCAAAGTGCCGTTTTTCGGTGGGAAAAAACGCAAAATGCTGAAAAACGCTAATAAACGCTCAAAAACGCTGGTTGCCAGTGTTTTTTAGCGTTTTTTGATCCATTGAAAAAAAAAAAAAGATAAAAAACGCTACACTGAAAAACGCGAATAAACGCTAGTAAAACGCAGATAAAAGCTATATTTTAAAGCAGCTTTTTCTGCCAAAAATCTGGCGTTCAAAACGACCGTTTTTGAGCTTCTGTGTACATGAAGCCTAACTCAGACAACTAAATTTACACTAGCGCCTACCCAATAGGGGCAGGGCGCTACACACATACATACAATTAAGACTCATCGTTAAAGTAAATGCCTTCTAAACAGTAGGCTTTTTTTTCTATTTCACAACTCGTTTTTTGCAGGCTTGCACATGTACAGGATGTTACATTTAAATTTGGACCTGAACAGCAAAAGGGTAAATACCTGTTTAATGTATTGTCCCTCTGTATGTTTGCTCTTTCTTTTTGTAAGTATTGTTCCAGATGTCTTGACCATTGACTCAGAAGTACTAGGGAAGGGATACTGTCAGCCTTCTTTCCCTAGAAAGGAGAGGACTTTAAAGCGGAGGTTCCGCCGAATTTTTTTTTTTTAAAAGCCAGTAGCTACAAATACTGCAGCTCCTGACTTTTAAAATATGGACACCTACCTGTCAAGCGCGCCCGCGATGTTCTCCTGGGAACAGTGTATTTCCCAGGAGACAGCGGGGGTGCGGGAAGGGGCGTGACTACCGCATGAGTCTATTCCTAGAAGTGGGTGCAAATACCTGTCTTAGACAGGTATCTGCACACCTCTCCCCCCTGAAAGGTGCCAAATGTGACACCGGAGAGGGGAGGGTTCCGAAAAGCGGAAGTTCCATTTTTGGGTGGAACTCCAATTTAATGTGTAAGGTGAAATTTGTATCTATGTGGTGAAAATCTCACTGCAACTTCGTAAATGTGTAGCCCTGTGCTTGTCTAGAGAGACAGGGAATGATTTAGGGCACTGTATTGCAGTGCTTTCTGTGCTCCCAATAAACTTCAGCTAATTGAGTTAACACTACCTCACCTCCATCCATCAGGAGGAGCTAACAAACAAAAGGAGCTCAAGAGACTTGATGGTTGGCAGTGTTGAATCATGGGAGATGAAGTTCAGGAAAGAAACTTTACTATGGCAGTTAATAGACTATGGGACTACAATTCCCAGCGAGGGTGAGTAAGCTATTTTTCGCAAGCAATTTGTCAGGGCAATGGCTAGCGCCTCAATCATCATGGCACAATGCTTGATATGGCGTCAGGGTGATTGAAGTGCATTATTTCTATTATTACATTGTAGTAATAAATGAAATAGTTCAACTCACCATAATGCAGAATCAGTGGGAGCCCTGAGCGTGTCACTTGCCACGCTGCCTGCCACCAGATACGGAACATCACTTTCCATGCTGCCTGCCACCGGATGTGGAATGTCACTTGCCATGCTACCTGGCATCAGTTGTGGGTTGTCACTTGCCACCAGATGTGGATTGTTACTTGCCACGCTGCCTGCCACCAGATGTGAATTGTCAATTGCCATGCTGCCTGCCACCAGATGTGGATTGTCACTTGCCATGTCACCTGCCATATTCCCTGTCACCAGATGCAGAATGTCACTTGCCACATCACTTGCCACGTTACCTGTCACCCGATGCGGAATGTCACTTGCCACATCACCTGCCACATTGCCTGTCACCAGATGCGGAATGTCACTTGCCACGCTGCCTGCCACAAGTTGTGGATTGTCACTTGCCACGCTGCCTGCCACCAGATGTGGATTTTCACTTGCCACGTCACCTGCCACGTTGCCTGTCACCAGATGCGGAATGTCACTTGCCACGCTGCCTTCCACCAGATGTGAAATGTCACTGCATTTGTGGCAGCACTGGTCCATTTAGCACAGAGGCAGGCCTCTGTGCAGTGGTGGGTTCTGAGTGAAGGCAGGAGAGCGGTGATGTGGGGGGGGGGGCGGTGAGAGATGATGTCATCTCCCTGCACCCCACTGCACCTCCGATATTGAGGCTGACAGAACACTGGTTGTGAGGGCGGAAGAGCGGTGATGCCGGGGGCGGAGAGTGATGATGTAATCTCTGCTTGCCTGCCCGCTCGGTACTCTCATGCATCCGACTCTCATATGCCGGCCACTCGGCTGTCTCATGCCACCCACCTGGCTCTCTCATGCCGGGCTAGCAGCAGAAAGTGGTTGACAACCCCTGGTCTAGTGAATATATTATCCAGTGAACTGGGATTGACCTAATCCCTTACTTACTCATTTAAGTGCATACTGCTATTTACTGTGACCTTTGACAATATATTGGGTTCATTCACCACTAACCAGTCTGATGTTTGCTTTTTTTAGTTGTGTGCAGGGTATCTATATTTTTGCTCCCAGTAGCATTGCAGAATCCATTTGCTTAACCTGGTATGTCAGTGGGGCTGAAGTTGTTCTCAGAGTTGAGATCTATTAAGTGGCTCCTTCGTGGTTAGCATTGCATATGTAAACCCTGACAATAAACGTCCCCTTCTTACTTATTTCTGATATATTAACTATCTCCTGCCCTGACTATTATGTTAAGATGGTCAGGCGGGAGTAGGTCATATGATGTCCTCCCATTCACAGTGGTGCAATCTGTGATTCCTGTGTCTTTCGGTGGACACAGCAGAAGACAGATTGTTGCACTGGGCCCAGCCCTGGTACCATGTGATCACTGCAACCAATCATAGCGACCACATCAGTCGTATGCAATGGCTTTCATTCATAGCCATTAATTGTGCACTAATGTGATCTCTGTGATTGATGGCATACACAATGGCATTTTTAACGGCATGAAAAACGATCGTGTGTATGGGGCATAAGGACTGGTAAGCGCTCTATATTAATTTTTAAGAGATGCTTTAAAGCATTTGCTATGCTGTATATATGCTTTTAAAACATGCCCACCACGTTTTTGTTGACATTCACTATTAATTTCTCATTTACATTTGTAATATTTTTTTTCTCTCTTACCAGGTGCATGTCTTAATACATCTCAGTAGGTTTAGCTCAATGCCTGGTGCTTAGAAATATTGCTTTGCTCGCTTTGATGAGTTGCAGTCACAGGTAAAATACATCCTGTGTTCACCTTCTAGAGAAATGAAGGCTGCTGTTTAAATTCCAGCGTGTGTCAACCACTTCATTTCATGTTCATGAATTAAAAACTCGACCACAGATGTGTGAATGTGATACATCAGTACTTCCGACAACTAGAGGTAGAAAATGTACAAAAAAAAGGCATCTCAATTTTTATCTGGATTTGTCTAATTGTACAATACACCTGCCTCCTTCTCCTAATCTATAAATCCCCAGACAGAGGTACTTGCCACCTACTTCTCTGTCTAGTGGTGGCGGGCCCAGCTGTGTGGCTGTGAAAAGATGTAACTATGTTGAGACAAGAGAAAATTCAACCTACAAATATAACAATGCAGAAAGTAAGTTACAGATGTCCACCATACATACAACTGCTGTGTATGGCTCTATAAAACCCATAGACACGTAACTATACTGTAGCCACAATGACTTCTGTGGGGCCCAGACGCACAGGGGGCCCAGAGCTGTCTGAAATACTGTATACAGGTAGCAATATCCAATAGTATTTGACAAATACATTTAGATGAAGCAAATGCATACACAATTCTGAAATCTATACTGTACATAATCGCTATGAAGACTTGTAGTAATCTATTTGGTTTCCATCACACAGGGTGAGCTCCGGGGCTTTTTTTTTGGCTGGAAAGTGGAGGTACTCTGCACTGTCATCTACGGCACTGGCCATGTGCTTACCGCTTTTACTTGTAAACACAAAAGTCAATAGCGGAAGGTTTCTGCACTACTCACTTCCTATGCCAGCTTCTGTGTTTAAAAATGATGGGTTGGTTCACACAGAATCCTCCATGCCCTGCTTCATCCCTAAGGTAAGGTTCACACTTGTGTGGTGCTTGTGGGACCAGGGCATTGTGTAAATCACACCTGTTCATGCACCTGCAACCACCCACAGCCAAAACATGCTGCTCTTTTGGAGATGTGCAGGGCTGCTATTTATTCTTAATGGCATCCTTACGCATTTAAAAACCCAGTGCATTTTAAGGTACAGGAAATTACATGGTGCAAAAAGGTGCAGGGACCTTTTTCCTGCATTTTCCACAGGTACAGCAGCCCATTCAATGGACTGCTGTGCCCACGTAAACGCGGGATGCACCAAACGTATAGGTATGAACCTAGCCTAAGACCGCAGAAGAGGAGGTGGGGTGGGGGGATTTTACACAGCCTCCCCTATCTCCTGCTCCTGCTCTCTCTCTATTGGGTGGGGGTATTTTGGGGCGAGAGCTCCCACGCACATGCTGTTCACGGCACAAGACTCTAAAGGAACGGCACGGGTATGTACTTCCTACAGAGCGCATGTGCCAGAGACGTCACCGGCGGCTTCGCAAGAAAATATCTCCTAAACGGTGCGTGTTTAGCAGATATTTACTGTACCTAAAAGGTAAGCCTTATTATAATCTTATCAATAGGTAAAAATTAACCAAGGGAGTTTACTCCAACTTCAAGAAGTTATCTACAGTATTGCCAGATTGGTTTAAAGGCTCTCTACACAGAGATGCTGGGGCCGAATCTGGATATCCAAGACCCGGGCCTAACTCTCCCACTTTGCGTGATGAGAAAAAAATCTTTTAAAAAGGCAGAAAATGACTGGCACCCAATGTTCATTTCTCAGTTCCCTATCTTAGCCATGGACTTGGGCCTGGGGTAAAATGCTTGCCCACCCCTGTCTCTGGAGGTGCCACCATGCCTCTGGGGCTCAGGGAGGCGCTACACACCTAACAATGTCTTCGTAGGGTGTCCAGCACAGTTGCACCACGCCATTACCGCAAAATGCCTCGTCTCCGGCGTGGCCGGTTCACTCCACAGACCCCCAAAGCATCCTCCCCATGTTGAGGGCATGTGGCCTGGTACGGTTCAGGAGGGGGGGCGCTCTCTCGTCCCCCCCTCTTTTCCTGCGGCCTGTCAGGTTGCGTGCTCAGATAAAGGCTCTGGTATGGATTTTTGGGGGGAACTGCACGCCATTTTTTTTTTAAATTTGGCATGGAGTTCCCCTTAAAATCCATACCAAACCTGAAGGGTCTGGTATGGATATTTGGGGGGACCCCCACGTAATTTTTTTTTAAAATTTGACGCAGGGCCTGGTAATTGAATTTGGGGGGACCCCCACGCATTTTCTTTTTTTTTTTATCAATGACTTTTCTCTGTATTTCCGGGAGCCGACAATTCATTATAGCGAGTGCTTTTAAATTACTTTTTTTCCTTCAGAAATGACACTTTGTCCAGGGACAGTTCTAAGCACGGGAAACAAGCGCTATTTTACAGGCATACTATACACACTCCCTAGGTACGAAATTTAAAGGAATATTTCACATTTATTGTTTCACTTTAAGCGTTATTAAAATCACTGCACCCGAAAAAACAGCCATTTTTAAAACTTTTTTTTGCATTGATACATGTCCCCTGGGGTAGGACCCAGGTCCCCAAACACTTTTTATGACAATAACTTGCATACAAGCCTTTAAAATTAGCACTTTAGATTTTTCATGTTCGAGTCCCATAGACTTTAATGGTGTTTGGATGTTCAAACAAATTTATTGACTGTTCGCAAGTTCTGGTGCGAACCGAACTGGGGGGTGTTTGGCTCATCCCTACTAGATACGAGAAGGGCAATGCAAGGTCAGATTATGGGTATATGGGGTATCTCAGACAATGGGCAGGGGTATTCTTGGATCCCTTGGCCTGCTGGGAGAACCTATATATTTGGGTGGAGTCAGGTGATCTGTGTTCTGTTACACCTGGATGGTTGTCTCGGTGGACGTGTGTTTTACTGCCCGGGCTGCTAGGCCGGAGATTGGGCCTATCCCGGGCACATCTGGCTGCTAGGCTGTCTGAGGGCCTATCCAGAAGCAAGAGAGCAGCGCAGGGCTGGGGTTGCGGCTTGCAGTCCAACCAAAAGTGACGGGTTCTGCCGGCCGGAAGAACCTGTTGTGGTTGGAGGTAGAAGGTAAGCTGTCGCCACTAAGGGACCAACCACCTTATTACCAGGGACCACAGTAAGTAACTGAAGTAAGTACCGGAGCAGTATTCCCACCAACCGGGGACGGTGAAGAATCGGGAAACTTCTGTGGGTTTCAGGCCAGGGACCCAGCCAGCGGAGGTGACGCTTGCAGAGCAGCCTTGTGTGTCAAGCCAGGACTGAGCAGGCCATGAGGTGAAGCTTGGGAGGTATCTTGAGTGCCAAGCTAGGGACTCAGAAGAGAGGTGGGGGTGACACTTGAGGAAGCTACTTAAGTGAAGATTGACAGAGCTCAAGGGATTCAGTGTTAGGGGATTAACTAGTCTAGTGAGAGAAACTGGGAGCTTAGTTATCTGGAGAACTACAAGGAGTGATTGTAGTGGAAGTGAAAGAACTGTTACGCTTTGTGTTAGGAACTGTTAAAGACTGTTCCTATAGGAGACAGCATTTCTGCACATGCAGATGTGGCATCTTGCTGGATTCCTTTCCCTGCATGGCTTTTCTCTTGTTGAAGTCTCAGAGTCTGCCATTTGAACTTGCAACTACCTTAGGGTGTCCTGGCCCTACCCCGCTCTCCCCAAAAAGTTTGTTAAGAGAAATAAAAATCTCTTTTGCATTCAAGAAGTGTCTGGCGCCCAATAAATGTAAATACTTTGCACCCACCATGCCTCACAACCCACCATATACAGAAGGATGTCAGCCGTCTCTGGCTCTGGAGGTTCTCGTTAGACCGAAGGAGGTCTGGGACTTTGCTACATGTATGGTGTGACATCACCAAACATGGTCCATTTCTTTGCACACAAAAACCCTTTTTGCATGACTGCAAAACTGCTTCTCCATGTTTGAATACACACAATTCAAAAGCAATAACTCTACAATACCCCCACAACTTTTTCAAATTAAATGCTGAGATACATTCAGTCCCACTCCGACTGAACTATATTTGAACAAACTACATCTGCTTTTGACAAGTCCTACTCTTACTCTTAAATTAGAACTGTTAGGAGTTGTGTGTGGCTATAAGAATACCAGCTTTCCACTTGGTTACAAGCCTTGAGCCAATAAGTGGTTTAGTATTAAGTGCTACAAGATAGTAACTGAATCCAATTTGAAGAAATGCTTGTAATGAAACGGGCCGTTGAGCACTCATATTTTAAAGACATCACAATTGCTTTTTACGGGGCTTTAGTCAAATAATGAATACTGCTAAATTACATGTAAAAATGCAATTCCAAGCAGATTAGCTATTTAATTACAGTGAATCAAATTACTCCGATGTCCGAAAAACAAAATAATATACAAATGTTTAATTTCCCTGTTCTGATATTAAAAAAGAAAAACAGAGAGATTGATAATAGCCAAGCTATCAGTAAATCTATAAACTGTAGTACAAGCAGTCCCTGGGTTACAAACATCCGATTTGCATACGATATTTAAGAATGCAGGCAGCGTGACATCTTGCTGGTCACTGCATGCTGCCACCTACTGTCCAGCGGACTTGTCACCAATCCCACATCACTGTATGCTGCCACCTACTGACCGTTGGACCTGTCACCAATCCCACATCACTGCATGGCCAGTTAACCCTTCCCTATGCTATCTGAAAATTAAAAATAATGTTTTGGCTGGAGTAACTTACATACAAATTCAACTTATGAACAAACCTACAGAACAGAAATCTTCTTCATAACCTGGGGACTGCCTTTACTGGGTAATACACATACTAAGCTTTAAAAAAAAAAAAGTCAGCAGCTCAAATTACTGTGTTATGTAATAAACAGATTGTAGCCACCCAAAAAGCAAAGGCCAGTGTTGTCACTTTCTGCTCCACACTCTAAAGCCCTGTACACACGATTGGATTTCCTATGGATTCAAATCCGATGGATTTTTCCATCGGAATTCCGATGAAGCTGACTTCCATCAGTCTTGCCCACACACCATCAGTCAAAAATCCGACCGACCGAAATGCTGTGACGTAAAACACTCCGATGAGCTGATAAAAATGAAGTTCAATGCTTCTAAGCATGCGTCGACTTGATTCTGAGCATGCGTGGGTTTTTTCTCCCATGGAGTTCCACACAGACGATTGGAATTTGCTATCGTTTTTTTTCCCTTCGGATAAATTTAAAAAAATCTCACCGATGGAAAAAAGACCGATGGGGCCCATACACGATCGGTTTGTCCGATGAAAAAAGTCCATTGGACTGTTTTCATCTGTAAAACCGATCGTGTGTACAGGGCATATGATTAATGTGTGACAAATTTATGAAAAAAAAAAAACTTTTCATTTTAGCGTATGTGTTATTTGAAGTGTATTTAAAATGTATCTAAACCTGAAGACAGTAATCGAACATATTCCAATCACTAAATGTGGTAACTGCATTTGTTTTCTTTTTTTTTTAGACATCTTCCCTTTTTTAATATGTTAATCATGTACCATAGTTGCTTTTTCTCTGTGGCTATGCTCACTTCTTCACTGTATCTATGGAGAGACTTGTGGTTGTCACACAGCTTGGACTTCAAACATGTCTGCCTTTGGTCATCTCCATGACATGGCAGTTGATGGATTAGCAGTGTACAAAAGAATAACAACATTTTTGGCTCACTTTTCAGCGTATAGAAAATTACGAAAACATTGCATTTCTGGCAAGCTCAACAGGTATTTTTTGTATTTACTGAATATGTTCTTTTTTTTTTTTAAATTTATGTTTATTGATTTTTCCATTGAACAGAGAAAAATTACAGAGCATATCAACATACACGCTTACACATTATTTTCTTGTATTCAGTAGCAATATACCAGTATTACACCGTGAAGCGGGAGCATAAACAATATAGTCTCGAAATAACATTCAAGCCTAATAAGGCCTACAGCTTGTGGCCACATGGCCACATAGGTGTCCCAGTTCCTCAACGGAGGAGAAAAAAAAAAAAAAAAGAAACACAAAACCCTAATACCAAAGGTGTATCGAGAGTATTTAACTGTGATTTTCACAGGACTCATTCGGTTATCCTTATTCAGTAATACTTAAGTGCTTGCATTCACTCACACAACACTCATACCCATTCACCCAGCACTTCCACCCATTTCCCCAGCCGAAACTACAGCTGGGGGGGGGGGGGCACTCCTCCTACTCCCCCCCCCCACATTTATGTGGGATATGTTTCATGTCCCCAGCTTCTTTATTTAGGATAGGAGGTAGTTCTTCCCCCCCCCCCATCAAACAGGAGGGGCTGAATCAGGGCCCACTACTGCTGAGACAGAGGGGTATCCTTCCAAAAGGAGCTGTTTATATCCAGCCAAGGTTGCCAGATCTTGTAGAATTTCTGTATACAGGCCCTTCCTTTATAGATTAGTTTAAAGGTTGGTACGACTTTGTTTATCATGCGGTACAGCAGTTGGATGTTGGGAGCAGATTCACACTTCCATTGTAGTAATATCAGTTTTCTGGCATAAAAGAGTATCAAGCGGACTAGGGTCCGTTCGTGGGTTCTGGGTATGTGGTCATTAAGGATGCTCAGGAGCCCCACTTCAACAGTGTGGGGGGTCACTAGGCATAGATTGTTTTCAAAAAAAGAGAATAGGTCCACCCAGAACCCCAAGAGGGCCGGGCAGGACCAAAACATGTGTACATAGCCAGCATTGGTGCACTTACATCTAGGGCAGAGGGCCCCTGAAACATAACCCATGCGAGCCAGACGGGCCGGCGTGTAATGCAGTTGATGAATAAATTTGAACTGTATATATTGGTCGTTAGACCCAACAATATCCAAGAAACAGGCCCCAGAGGCCTCCTTCCACCCCTCCTCTGAAAGCCCAGGGATGTCGACCATCCACTTCCGCTGTGCAGCACGGAAGGGAGAACTCCCACCCGTCTGCAGTCGGGAGTAAATGGTCGTGGCTAATTTCGTAATGCCAGAACACGACATCAATGCCTCAAGCGGGGATTCAGCGAGCTCAAGAGTCAGGCCATGAAACTGCGCACGGACAGCGTGTTGTATGAGAAGATATTTAAAATAGAATTTATTTGATAATCCACTTGTAGCTTTTAGGACTTCAAAAGAGATAAATTCACCATTGAGAAAAATGTGGGCAGCGTGGGTAATGCCCAGCCGTGTCCACCACAATGCATCGGGGTGACCCATGAGCTCCAGAAGATTGGGGTTATGCCATAGGGGGGTTTTCGGTGAGACCCCCCCCAATTCTGAAATCGTCTTATTCCCTTCATGCCAGGCCAACCAACTCACTTCTATCGGGGAGCCGCGGGAGCATCGTTTTGGTAAAGATCTATGCATAATATCTACCAATGGGGTCTCTAGGCCAGCAAGTGCCTGCAGTAGATAGGTAGAGCAGGATGCGGAGGCACCTGGAACCATTCATAGACATAGGTTAATTGGGCTGCTATAAAATAGTGTCGCAAGTTGGGGCAGGCCAGTCCCCCATCACCCTTAGAGGCCTGGAGGGAAGCCTTCGCTATTCTGGGATTGGTCCCCTGCCATAGGAAGGAGAATAATAACGAGTCTATTCTTTTGAAGAGCTTTTTGTAGAGAAAAATAGGGGATGCCCTAAAGGCATATAAAAATTTAGGTAGGTATATCATTTTAAATATGTTCACCCGCCCTATCAAATTCAAAGGTAATGAGGCCCAAGTTTGCAACCTGGTCTCCATGTGTGTAACAACTGGGGCAATGTTAAGAGATTCAAAGAGGGCCAGGTCTGCATTAATGTGAATGCCCAAATATTTAAATGTGGATCTGACTGACAGGTTAGAGTGAGATAAGTAAGTATAATCCTGTTTGGGGCCTATGGGAAAAGCAACAGACTTGTCCCAGCCCACCTTTAGTCCCGAGACCCTCCCGAACTCCTCCACCACTTCCATTAAAGATTTAAAGGACTGTTCTGTGCCATCAAGGTATATTAATGCGTCATCAGCATATAATGAGATCTTCTCTGTAAGATTACCATAACATATGCCACCCACCGACGCCGTCTGTCGCACCGCCAGAGCCAAAGGCTCTATGGCAAGTGCGAACAGGAGTGGCGAGAGCGGGCAGCCCTGCCGTGTTCCCCTGTGTAAAGAAAAGACATCCGATACATCCTTGTTAGTACATATTCTTGCCCTGGGATTGATATATAGCAGGCGAACCCATTTTATAAATTGGTGACTAAAACCCATTTGGTGCATGACTTCCCACAAAAAGGTCCATTTCACAGTATCAAAGGCCTTCATTACATCCAGTGACAACACCAGGCCACTTTTATGCTCAGTGTCAGCTCTATGGATATGTATGAACAATCGTCTAATGTTGTCATATGTACTCTTTCCAGGCATGAATCCAGTTTGGTCCCTATGGATAAGGTGTAGGATAATCTTTCTGTAGTCTCACTGCCAGTACCTTGGCCAGTATCTTAACATCGCTATTGAGTAAGGAGATTGGACGGTATGAGCCGCATAGCGTTGGATCTTTATCAGGCTTGGGGATCACCACAATCAGGGCCTCACACATGGAGGAGGGGAGAACGCCCTCCTCCATTGCCTGCCCAAACTGAGAGTGCAACCTCTGGGCCAAGTCCCCAGCATAGTGTTTGTACCATTCAGCGGGCAAACCGTCCAATCCAGGAGTTTTGTTCGGGGGGAGTGAGTATATGGCAGTGGTAATTTCTTCTACCGTCAAAGGTTCATTTAAGATGGATCTGTGTGAGTCCTCCAGTACAGGGAACCGGAGAGACTCGAAGAAACCCATAGTTTCCCATTCAGGTGGAGAGGGCTGGGACGAATATAGGTCCTCATAGAAGGATTTAAAAGTTAGATTAATGGTCCTAGGGTCTGAAGCGATGGAGCCATCCGGCACCTGGATTTGCGGAATAGTCCTATCCACACAGTCCATGCGGGAGAGATATGCCAACATCTTGCCATTTTTCCCACTGTGTTCAAGCAGCCTGGCCGTCAGATATCTCTGTTGTTTCTGCGTTACATCCACCCTGTGGAGGTCCAGGGCCCTATGCGCCCCCACCAGGACCCCGTGGGAGTCCGGGGTGGGGGACGCAGAATACTGGGCCCTCGCAATCTCCAAGGAGGACTCTAGGGCTAAAAGAGTGGCCTGGAGGTTTTTTTTATGTCTGGTAGTGTTAGAGATGTATGAACCCCGCACAGTCGCCTTAAAGGCGTCCCATGTGGGGCCAGGGGAGGCAGATCCTTCATTATCCGCCCAAAAGTGGGACATGTCCTGTCCCACCGGGTCCTGTATTTCGGGGGTGGAGATCCAGCAAGGGCTGAGCCTCCACTGCCGAAAAGAGGGTCGGTGACCCATCACCAACTCTATCTTAAGGGCCGAATGGTCTGAGATTGTCTGCGAGATGTATGCGACCGACTTAACATAAGGGACCATATCAGAGGTTCCCAGGGCATAATCCAGCCTGGAAAGAGTACCATATGTTCTGGATTGACAGGAGTATTCTTTTATCAGTGGATGGCCACGCCGCCAAAGGTCGACGTAACCAAAGGAGGCACACCAGTGGCTAAATAGCTTGGATTCATATTGGAGGGGCCTCAACCTGTCCAGACCTGGGTCCAGGACAGAATTGAAATCCCCCAGCACAAGGGTAGGCAGACCCGGCAATTTAGAAAACTGTAAACTTAAGTCAGTGAAGACTGCAGCCGTGACAGGGGGGGGGGGCATACACCACCACCAAGAGCAATGGGGTGGCGTGGATTTTACACAGTAAAAAAACGTACCGACCCATTGGGGCAATAACTACCTGGTCACAGGAGAAAGGGAGTCCCTTCCTTATGAGGACAGAGACTCCCCTAGCATAATTTGAGTACGTGGAATGATACCCCTGTGACACCCAGTGTTTTTTCAACGCAAGTATTTTGGAGCCTAGGAGATGTGTCTCCTGTAGGCATAGTATCTGTGGCCTATGTGGCTTGAGAAATTCAAATAAGGATGCTCTTTTAAATTTAGAATTTAACCCCCGGACATTCCAGGAGATGCATGTGATTATAGACATGGCGGGGGGTTAAAAAGGGGCCCATATATGGTAATACAAATCAGACACTTGTCACCGGCGCGGCTGCAATCCAACACTGGGGGGGAGCAGGAGAAAAGGAGTACCCATGAACACATCCACACAACCACCATCCATGCAAACACACAAACCATTACACATACATTACCAGTTGAAATCCACATTGATTTCGTTACTACCCCTGCCGTACCCCAAGAACAAGGGGCCGGCTTTGTCCCAAAACTGCTAGTAGACACTAGGAACATGGCCAATACAGGCAAGTCAGCAAACTATTTCGATCAGTCAATGATCAGAGAACAAAAAAAAACAAACAAAGAAAACCAAAGGGGAAAGAAAAAGGAAAACAACTGCAGCATCCCAATCTTCCCCTTAAAGATCCATAGCCTCTTGTCGAGCTGTAGAATAAGGTACCTGCCATAGGCACAAAGAGCCCCCGATTGGGGCGAGAAAAAGAAAATGAAGTGGCTTTGTAGCCAGTGCGGGGGGGATACCCCGATCAGGTTGCAGGTGGTCGGTCAGATGCGCGGCCGGGTTTGGACAGGGATTCATACCAGGAAAGCGCAGTAGCAGGGTTCTGAAAAAAGTGCACTTGGTCCTGGTGGACGACTCTCAGCGTCGCGGGAAATTGCATGGAGTATTGTATGGTCTGTTCTCTCAACTTCTGTTTAACATGTTGATACTTGGCTCTCGCAGCACGAACTGCTGGGGAGTAATCTGGGTAGAGGGAGACCGATGCGTTGTTGATTTTCAGGCTTCCCTTTATGCGGGCAGCCCTCAGGATAGCGTCCCTGTCCCTATAATTTAGGAGACGGATAACCATGGTGCGAGGGGGGTTTCCAGCAGGGAGCGGTCTCCCAGGGACCCTGTGGGCCCGTTCGATCACAAAACATGGGGACAGGCAGTCTTTGCCAAATTCCTGGGTAAACCAGCATTCAAGGAAGGATACTGGGTCTGCACCCTCGACCCGTTCTGGGAGGCCCACCAGGCGCAGGTTATTCCTACGTAAACGATTTTCCAAATCGTCGATCTTATCTGCCAACGATTGAATTCTGTTGCCATGGGTTTTCAGCACAGGCAGGGCCGGGCCTACAGTGTCTTCCAGGTCACTAATGCGGCGTTCTGTCTCAGCGACCCGGTCCCTGACCTTATGCATGTCCTGGCGCATTATAGTAATGTCCAGCTTTAGTTCCTCCACCTTCCCCATAATATCAGAATGATTTACCTTCAGGATTTTGAGAACATCCAGCAAGGTGGGCTCCGGTTCCGGCCCCTCCTCGAGACCGTCATCACTCGGAGCGGGGTGGGCCAGGGGTATTGAAGGGGCTGAAGCCCCAGGGGATGGTGGTAGTGAGGGGTCCAGATCGTCACCGAAGAGTTCCGGTGTAGATGAGAGAGGCACATGTAGCATGGTGGAGCGGCGGCCATCTTGGGAGGACCGAGTGGTAATATTCATCCTGACCGGGGGGCTGTTTTCTCCCTTTTCTTCCTCCCATCCACCAAAATTCTTCTGTGGATGAGTAGCAGGGTCCCTCTTGGGTGTCTGGAGAAAGTTTTGGGCCGATTGGTTTGGCAGGTTAGCAGGATTGCAAAGGATTGTGCAGAGGGATCTTGGAGCTGCAGAGAGGAACGTCTGCTCACATGCTGCGTCAGGCCACGCCCCCCCACTGAATATGTTCTTAGCCTGAAATTTACCACACAGGGCTTAAAAAGGGATAAATGCAACCAGGGCCACTATTGCTTTTGCAAATGAAGTCTGAGTTTGACAGGGTCTCTTTTAGTGCTACAGCATGCAAAATGTTATTTTCATATTTCATAGTCATAGCTTTATTTGTATACAGATATAAAAGAAAGGAATATGAACCATAACAGTATTTCTGTTACTAGAACAGCACATTTCTTCTGTGCTCTTTCTAATGGTTCCTAGGGACTGCATACAGTAACTCAGCTTTGTTTTTGCAAGCTGCCTGCCCTTCATAATCTACCAGCTCAGTGTAACTGGCCAACAGCACATCACAAAGGGCAGAGGCAAAGGCAGAACCACAAAGTTTCCTTGCTGGAGGGTCTAGAATAAAGCATCTAAAATGATAGGTTGTAATTTAATTTTCTGTTATGATATGAGAATGAAGACATAACAAATATAAAGTAGGTGATATCCTAATTTGGCTGCAAAGGTAGAAATACACTTTAAAGAAGAGGTCCATCCTTTGGGAAAAAAAATAAAAGTCAGCAGCTACAGGCCCGTCTTCGGAAGTGGGGAAGGGGACCTGTCAAACACAGGTCCCCCGTTCCCCCCTCCCCCCTGAAAGGTGCCAAATGTGGAAACGGAAGGGGGGAGGAAGCATATAAGCGAGAATTCCACTTTTGGGTGTGTAGCACGGTTTCAGTTTCTTCTATGTAGATACAGACTACAGTTGACAAACTAGAAGGAACTTAGCTCCCTCCACTGTTCAATCCTTATATTGCATCTACTTATTATTTTCAATTATATCAAAGCAAGGCATGCTGGAACTCGTAGTACAGGGAGAAAGAGACTCAATTTGCCATGGATAGTAAATAGACTATAGTACCCACAGTGCAACTGTACTCCCAACGTGCATTGCCTTGACGCTTGGCCTTCTGGGACTGCCTACTTAAAGGAGGGGAGGAGCTACGGAAGGTCTCTCTGGACATCGGCCTGCTAGCAAGAGGAGCGTCTGAGAGACCTGCTGTGTGTGTGTAGGCCGCATAATCTGGGCCTACTGTCTGCAGAGAGGCCTGCCTGCTGAAGGGAGAAGAATCCTCCTTTGAGAAGCCCAGCTGATTCTCCCCAAGTGTCCAGACATCTTCCCCCTACCGACGTCTCGTGTGATGGAGTGAGCGATGGACGACCAGGATAGCGGAGAGATCATGTACCGGAGCATCAGAAACGAAATCAACCAGGCGGACTAGGCCTATTTGGGTGAGCGGGCACCTGCCCAGGATTTATCAGTTACTTTATAGGCCTGTGACTGTTAAGGCCCACCATCACTAGAATAGTGCGACACACACACGCCAGAACATAGTGCATCGTGTGGTAGTGCACAGTTTAAAGTTGGCGTTTGCACCCCCTGACAGTTTCACACTGCCAAAAGCATTGCAGAAGTTTTGTTTATTTTTCTACACCCTTTGGATTACAATTAACATGTGCACCAACGTTTGCTAGCGAAGACTCCATCCATTGAATAATTTGTACACAATAATTGGTCAGGCCTGATTGGAACGTATAGTGACAGGACACGGGGTGGTATTGCCCACTAGGGGGAGCTCGCGAGCAATACAGTTTAGTCAAATAATAGACATTAACACTGCAAGTTAAGATATTTTGTCTGATTGCAATTATTTATTTTATTATTGACTCTCGCAGGGCCCTGCAGAGTCAACTGTATGTATAACCTTGTTTTACCTTTATATCTTACCAAGTAAATTTCACCCTTGGTTAAGTGCAAACCTATGTGCAGTTTCTCTGTTATCTTGTGGAAGGAGAAGTGGCCAATTCAAGGTAACAATCTATATTGCAAATTTTACTGTGGTGTGGTTTTATTGTGTTCCCCAGCAATCAGTGGGTTCCACAATATTTTTATATACCAGTTGTGTCAAGGGAGGGTTCGAGCCAATTCCAAGAGGTTGATAGGCAGAACGTAGACCCAAAACAAAACCAGCAGCTCCTACAATGGTAGTGCTACAGGTGGAACTCCACTTTAATAAATAACAATGAAAGTAGTATGACAACGAGCTCATTTCACTGTAACTCTGCTTTCTTTTCCTTTTAGCTTGATTTTTGTCAGCACATGAACTGATTGGCTCCTTGTACTGCTTCTTCCTCTCACACTCCAGCTCTGCCATACCAGGACTGCGAGAGGCCTACTAATATACCAGGTCAAATTTAGGTACCTACCCTGCTTCCATTACAAAAATAATAATGATGTTTTAAAATAGAACTATAGCAAAACCTCTTGACTGGTGTATAGCTGATGTCCCGTGTACTACCCTTAAACCATAACCCACCAACTACTTGCCCTACTTATTAAAATAATCACACCACACCTTCTGGAATTAAATGGCCAACCGGCCCCTTTATTATCAAATAACAATTTTTTTTTTAAAATAAACTCCATTTAAATATTTAACTATAAATATATAACAGAAATATATATGTATATATATATATATATATATATATATATATATATATATACACACACCACATATATAAACCCCAACTTTTCAAACTACTGCTCTGTCTGAGGTTCGTGAAGGAAGGTATATCTACTGCATCGGCTGCACCACCACCACCTCACCATCCTGGCCCCTAGCCATGATCCCACCAGCTCAGGGATGAACTGTTGCCACCTTCTTGCCACTGCAGCCCGATGACCGGTAGCCCATTATTTTCAGCTAGGGAGGGTACCCATACCGAGATAGGTCCAATGCGTCCCCACACCATAACCTGTTTACCTTCACCCTTCCAACCTACACGAACCAGAGACCCATGCCCACATAACCCCAATACACACTACCGTACATCCTATCCAACCAACAACAGGGAGGGTGGGTGGAAAAAAATCCCTGCCTATGTCCTCTCCCTTACTCTGCTGCCCACGATTGAGTTAACCCCTCCTTCCGCCCGGGGTCAAAATTAACTACGGCCACTCCTCCCCCTGACCAATGACCATCACTCCCCCTCCCTTTTTTTTTTAAATCAGAAAAAGTTTTATTGAATGTTGCCAAACATACTGTACCATACACATTGTACATGAAAAAAGTCCATGAATAAAACAGAAGCATCACATTAGAATCGTCACAGTGTATTGCACAGATTCAGAACATTCCTCATAGTGCAAAGAGAAAAAATAAATAAAAAATTCAGTGTATGTAACAACAAAATATCAGTCAAACCTTACAAAAAGTACATTAAGGCACATATCCTACAGTCAACTTCTCTCTCTTCTCCCCCCTTCCCCCCAAATGGTGTCAAATAGCCGTAAACGAAGAAAACACAAGGGTGAACACTCTGCACGTGTACCCCCCGCCCTCCATCAAATTATGTAGTTCCAAAATGCCCATCACGATCTATGAAATCAATCCCCTCTATAGTTCGGCACAGCTTTTAGCATTGCCCCCTCCCTTTTTACTAACCCACTTCCAATAGGAACTTCCTTGTGCTCTCCCCACAGCTGTCCCCAGTCATGCTAGCCCTTCACCCAGGTTTCCTTTAGTTACAGGCCTGTTCTTTTTTTTGCCATCGGTGTCCCATTGGGGAGATTTACCTTTGGTTCCTTTCCCATAGCCAAGTAAGGAAGTGAGAGGAAATCCCTGCAAATTAGGGAAGTCCATTGGGGCTCCCCAGGTCACCAGAACTAGTGTCTCCATTGGACAATTTCCCCTCTATAGCTGGTAAAAAAGTGGAAAAATATTGCGCTGAGTGCTAAGCCTAATGAAGGTGAAAAGGGAACAAAAAGCTGCTACGCACCAATGTGACAAAAATTGTGAACAAAATATTAATAAAAAGTGTAGCGCTACTAATTAAGAAAAAACAAACAAAAGAATGTCTCTCTACATATATGGTGAAAAATAAAATGAATATCACACCGAAAAGGATATGTGTGTATTCACTACAAAATCCATGAAAATCAACGTGTATAATCGTGAAAAAAACACATATATAAAGTGTCCATCAAAATAACCCGTGAAGGCGCAATGAAGAAGAGGACATGTAGACTGAAGGTCCTCAAGAAAAACACAGCTTCCGACTACTAGAAAAATGGATGAAATACTCTTACCAGAGTTCGTGGATCTGCCTGCCCGTGGCAGCAGATCTTGTAAGCATGGAAGATCCCACCTCAGGACCGATCGGCTTGTCTGGTGGCTCCTATGGTGTTGGAATCTGGACCGTTGAAACGCGACAATCCTCAAATCCAGACCTTGGATAGATATCCCGGATGGATGGAACAAACCTGGACTCCTAGGGTATCACCCTATTTTTTGTAAGAGAAATTCGACCACCAAAGACCCCAAGAAAGGATAACTGGATGATGTAGAGTAGCTCCAGATGAGCTCTCTCCGAATCCCATGCAGGAAAAAAAGAGACAAGGCACTTTTCCACTTTGTCTAAGTTCCTGCAAGCAAAAAGGTGGGCAAGCTCAAGGATGTCCCAGGGACAACCCACATTTTGGGATTTTCTTTAGTTTCACTTCTGATAGTAACGATAAATAGAAAAAGCAATTAGAGAGGGTGAGTCTCCCTAATGGGGGTAGGGGTAGCAGAAAAAAAACTAATTGGTATTCTAATCCATCTCCACTCTGTCCAAAAATAAAAATAAAAAATAGTTTTGCCGTTAGTTATACTTTATTGATGATAGTTGTCCATTGTTTTATGTCTTTTAAATCCAGTTTAGCTTTAACTGTTTTTTGAAATAACCTATTGTGTTTTTGAGTCTAATACTTTTTGAATATGATTTGGAACAAACATCCTGGTAACTTTAAAGTAGAATTCCATGCTCTAACTAACTGAGCTTAAAACTACTCCCCACCCCCTTTGCCTTATTCTAACATATATACTAACTACCCTGTAGAAGGAATATGCTTATCCTTACCTATTCAGTCCAGTCAGGTAATCGGCTCCTAGCTATGGCGTCAGGAGAAAGGAGAGACAGCTGACAACAAATGCTGCATAGTAGGGCTTATGGGTGACATCACTGCACAGGCTCTGCAGACGTTGTCAGTGCTCTCTTCTCTTCCCTGATGCCGGCCACTGGGGAGATCACTTGATCGTACTGAAGTGCCCACAGAATAGGTAAGTATAAACATCTTTCTTCTACAGGATAGTTAGTATAGGAGTTAGAAGGGGGTGGAAGTAGTTTTAGTTAGAGCCTGGAATTCTACTTTAAAGCTGAACTCCAACCACTGCATGGGTTAACTACTTGTTATTGTCTAAAGGTTCGAAGAGTCGAGATATGCAGTGCCTTGCAAATGTATTCACCCCCCTTGAATTGTTACCTATTTTGTTACATTACAGCCTTTAGTTCAATGTTTTTTTAATCTGAATTATATGTGATGGTTTAGAACACAATAGTCTAAGTTGGTAAAATTAGAAAAATATATACATAAACAATTTTTCAGAAATAAAAAACTGATAATTGCCATGTGCGTATGTATTCACCCCCTTTGTTATAAAGCCAATAAAAAGCTCTGGTGCAACCAATTACCTTCAGAAGTCACATAATTAGTGAAATAATGTCCACCTGTAAGCAATCTAAGTGTCACATGATCTGTCATTACATATACACACCTTTTTGAAAGGCCCCAGAGGCTGCAACACCTAAGCAAGAGTCACCACTAACCAAACACTGCCATGAAGACCAAGGAACTCTCCAAATAAGTAAGGGACAATGTTGTTGAGAAGTACAAGTCAGGGTTAGGTTCTATAAATATCCAAATCTTTCATGATCCCTAGGAGCACCATCAAATCTATCATAACTAAATGGAAAGAAAATGGCACAACAGCAAACCTGCCAAGAGACGGCCGCACACCAAATCTCACGGACCGGGCAAGGAGGGCATTAATCAGAGAGGCAGCACAAAAACCTAAGGTAACCCTGGAGGAGCTGCAGAGTTCCACAGCAAAGACTGGAGTATCTGTACAGAGGACGACAATAAGCCGTACGCTCCATAGAGATGAGCTTTATGGCAGAGTGGCCAGAAGAAAGCCATTACTTTCAGCAAAAAACAAAATGGCACGTTTTGAGTTTGCGAAAAGGCACGTGGGAGACTCCCAAAATGTATGGAGGAAGGTGCTCTAGTCTGATAAGACTAAAATTTTACTAAAATTTTACTTTTTGGCCATCAAAGAAAACGCTATGTCTGGTGCAAACCCAACACATCACATCACCCAAAGAACACCATCCCCACAGTAAAACATGGTGGTGGCAGCATCATGCTGTGGGGATGTTTTACAGCAGTCGGGACTGGGAAACTGGTCAGAGTTGAGGGAAAGATGGATGGTGCTAAATACAGGGTAATTTGAGGCTAGGATGGAGGTTCACCTTCCAGCAGGACAATGACCCCAAACACACTGCTAAAGCAACACTTGAGTGGTTTAAGGGGAAACATGTAAATGTGTTGGAATGGCCTAGTCAAAGCCCAGACCTCAATACAATAGAAAATCTGTGGTCAGACTTAAAGATTGCTGTTCACCATCCAACTTGAAGGAGCTGGAGCAGTTTTGCAAGGAGGAATGGGCAAAAATCCCAGTCGTAAGATGTGGCAAGCTCATAGAGACTTATCCAAGGCGACTTGGAGCTGTGATAGTCGCAAAAGGTGGCTCTACAATGTATTGACTTTAGGGGGGTAAATAGTTATGCACATTGACTTTTTCTGTTATTTTGTCCTAATTGTTGTTTGCTTCACAATAATAAAAAAAACATATTCAAAGTTGTGGGCATGTTCTGTAAATGAAATGATGCAAATCCTCAAACAATCCATGTTAATTCCAGGTTGTGAGGCAACAAAACACGAAAAATGCCAAGAGGGGTGAATACTTTTGCAAGGCACTGTACTCACCTAATCCTCTGATTATCCCAGGGCAAGACCAGCCCCTTTGGCCCCTGTCCCCCCATCCCCCCGTGGTCCAGCTTTCTTGTGCGTTGATTATTCCTGACATCATCACACCCATAGACCGGCTCTGAAGTCGTCCTGAAGATATCAGGAACAGTCTACCGCTGGACGCGGGGGAGCGCTGTTTTCCCAAGGATCAAAAGATTGCGAGAGTATAGGCTCTGTGCTCACCCCATAGATAAAATGAGCAGTTAACCCATGCAGTGCAGGCACTGCATGGGGAAAAAAAATTTGCCCGGAGTTGGGCTTTAAGGTCACCTATTTAGTCTAGAATCAATATGTGCAAGCTTAAATATTTTAAGGTGCATTTTCTGTTAACAATATGGAGCAAAAGTGTTGCATTTATTGTGTTTCATTCGATTTTGTTGTCTATATCAATATGACTTCAGCAATTATCAATTACACATCTAGATGAAAGAAACACTTTGAAGTGTGAATAACATTTTTATGATGTGCCTATGTGCGTGCTCTGTTCTCCAACATAGTCATTTCAGCCTGATCATCAATTTCTGTTATCCAGCTCTGACTCTCCGATGGCCAGGGAAAGAATCTCCCAGTGGGCTCTGTGCTTCTTATCACAAAGAAATGCCTCCACTGCTCTTTACGACTTCCATCTCCCTGCCACAGCTGCAAGTTATTTCTTATTCATTTAGATCAAAACTTGAAAGTTAATGTTGCTGCTATTTATTTTTTTTCTACTCTAAATTACTATTTCATGTTTGTCTGTATTATGCTGGGTGTAATTTTCATGTCATTGTCATTTTCAGGATTCATTACAACAAAAACCACACCTGGCTGGAGCATAAGTGAAAAATCACAGTACAATACAAATGATATTATTTCTAGTGCATTCATTTTTAACTCTTTCCTATTGAGACAGAATTTATACCCATAACTGAGACTGTGAAAGACCTGGGGCACCCTGAACAAAGCAACAGTACTTGCCATGATTAACGTGGTTATTTAAAAAAAATAATTTAATAAACAATTTTTCTACGGTGTCTGTGTATTTATTTTCTTTTGTAATTTTTTTGTGCTTAAGTATTAATGGGCACTATGGTCCCCTTACTTATTCATATAGAGGGGATATCTGAAAAACCCTATTATCTTAAAGACACTTCCAGATTCCAGTAATTCCCCCCCCCCCCCAACCCTACAGATTGCCACAACTGGCAGACCAGGGATGGGGTCCCGATAAAGTACTATAAACATAGAACAGTAATGGCAGAAAAAGTCAAAGTGGTCCACCAAGCCGGCCCTCCTTTTTTTTTGTATAATTTTTATTTTTATGAAAGACAAGTAACATGTCATGTCCACCATTGTATCTGAGTAAAATCTCAAACCCACATGGGTTCGTAGTGCATAGACATCTCAAACAGTCAAATTAAACTGGAAAGCAAGAATACAGTAAAGGAAATACCTGGTGAATATTTGTGAGATAGCCGAAGGGCTATCCCCGTTAGGGGTTTAAGGAGATTAGTCAGATCACATTGGAAGCAGTCTCTGTAGACATCTTTAGTAGGTATGTGTAGCACACTCACCCCCTTCACCTGCCCTTTGGCTCCTCACAGATAGAGAGGGCACACCATGCCACAAGCTCGTACCCTCCTGTATAAAGAGGTTGAGTGGTGTTGTTGGCGGGTCTCCATGGCCAGAAACCAGAATCCTCCAGAGAATGGTTTTCACCTCTATAATTGACAGAGATAAGTCCTTGTTCCCCCCAGTGACTTGAATGTCCACACCAGCTGCAACTCCAACGTAGAGTTTATTTCTCGTAAATAACAGTCTCTGATAAGTAAAGGTTGAAGCAAGAAGACAGGACAGCATAAGGTGTGGGAAAGGTCCAGGCACAAACGTAATCACTTCACTGCTCGGCTTCTCAAGCAGACTCAGCCCAGATGAATAGTCTCCCCAGGTAGGGACTAGCAGCCAAATGGTACTCTAACTTAACCGCACAGTCTCTGCCACAGACTTGGTGAACTTGGTCTCTGCCACAGACCCGGTGAACTTGGTCTCTGCCACAGACCAGGTGAACTTGGTCTCTGCCACAGACCTGGTGAACTTGGTCTCTGCCACAGACCTGGTGAACTTGGTCTCTGCCACAGACCTGGTGAACTTGGTCTCTGCCACAGACCTGGTGAACTTGGTCTCTGTCACAGACCTGGTGAACTTGGTCTCTGCCACAGACCTGGTGAACTTGGTCTCTGCCACAGACCTGGTGAACTTGGTGTTTCAAAGCTTGACCTCTTTGTAAGGAGAAGACATCCCTCCAGAGAGGGAGACCACCGTGTCATGCTCTGGGCGATGTTCTTCGTCCTTGGAGGGTTTCCCCGTCTCAACCCCGGGGGAGACATCATGCCTGTCACCCCCATCTTCCCTGGCGGACACCGGGCCTGGCCTTGGGGCTGTGCAGTGAGTATCCCAGATTGTCCCCACTTTGTTGGGACACATTCTCTCTGTCCTCCTTTATTCTAAGAGTATCATTATTAATCCTTGTCCCTTTCCTTTCCAGTATAATATGTTACAACACTCCTGATGAATGGCTGTAATGCCAGGAAACGCGTTGAGTGCCCCTAGACGCCCCAAGTTATCTGTCCCTACAATGTTTTTCAACCCATTTACCTTATTATGTACAGTTATTATGTTGAATTCCTTTTTGTATTGCATGCTATATAGCAGCATATTTAGTGTAAGTCATGCCTATTTATTTGATACAATATTTTTTACAATGTAACAATAAATTATGTACTGTAAATTTTATGTTTCTGCTGAATATCTGACATGGTGGTAGCCTCACTCAAAGTCCCACAGCTCTCCTTTTTCTACAAATTAATTTAGGGATGGAGGTCGCCATGTTGTGCTATAGTGTGTGTCAGGTCACATCCAATTCACTGTTTTGATCCCTCCAGAGTGTTACCGGGCCCCTTTCTTCACCATGACTTCTCACCGGTCCCTCGGAACAGTTCCTCCCCCGGCCTCCTCATCTAAGAAACGGGTCCCCTCGCAAGGCGGCACCCTGGGATTCCTCGATCCTTGATGGGCCCCAGCTGAAGGTGCTGGGCCCAAGGCCTTTGCTGCAGTCCCAGGGCTAAAGGTGCCTGGGACTGATTCACTGACCTCCGCTCCTGGGCCAAAGGTGCCCAGGGCAGACAGGAACACACTCCCTGGGGTAGGACCCCCGGCCACGACAGACCGCGCAGAACCCCGAACAGGCAGCGTCTGCCCCTTTTATATCCTCTCCCAGCATGCACAGCAGGCCCGCCACACCCACTGTACGGCTGCTGAGAGGGGACACACAAGGCACAGCACTGTATCAGCGGTTCAACCCTGGCCTACCATGGCAGCGCCACCTGCAGGCCACAGGGAACTATACACCGATACTCTCCCTGCGGACAAAAATGGTTGGAAGAATCCTGACAATTGGGGTGTTTGAGCATAACTACCACTCAAACACTTCCCCTAAATTTAGGACCCCGCTACATATGTAAAACAATAGGTATATATAAGCCTCTGTTTGACAGCCCTTAGCGAGGGCTGACATTAATTCCTTAATGAAAAGGCGGTCCATGAGTTGTATGCCTAAATATCTTAGGGACGACTTAGCTTAAGTGAAAGGGAAGGCAGTTCAAAGGCTATTTGTTAAGAGGGAGGTCAGATGGATGGGTAGGATTTCGGACTTTGTGTGATTTATCTTAAAGCTAGAAAGCAAAGTGTTTGAATTCCTTCATTGGGTTCCCGATCGGGAAGCTCGATGAGAAGTTTCCGTTTACTTTAACCTGCAAGCAGGGTTTAGAATATAGGGCCATGATGGATGTCAGCAAACGCGGCCCCAGCCCCAGGGACTCAAGTACTGCTTTTAAATAGGACCCGATCAAAAGCTTCTTCCGTGTCTGTCGATAATATTTAACAGGTTATCCCTGTTAGTTGTTCAGATACAGGATTAGTAAGTGTACAGCATAAGAACATAAGCTGTCATTTTAGTTTTATATGGGAGGTAGTCACCTGATGTTTCAGTCCGCTCAATGAGGAAGAGAATGCATCCTTTTTAGTCAAGGTAGATGTCTAGTGTATTGAACTTTCTGGTTTTTACAACTGTAGCAGCAGTTATGCTTGGTTCCTATTCTCTCTCTTTTATTTTTTATATCTTACATTATGAAGAATGCTATGGGTGAAATGTGAATACTTAATAGCAGGCAGGAACAGAGCCAGGAGCTATGATAGGAATATGTTGTCCCTGAAGTCCCCAGGATATATAAAGCCAGAGGGCAACCTCACTTTACTTATCGTAATTTTTTAGTTTCAGTTCAGAGATCAATGAAAATTTTAAGTCCTTTGTCAAGACCCATTTATATGCCAGCTCTCTCCATGGGATTATCAATGATCAAACCAGCTACTTTCTGTGGAGATTCATTACGTAAAACTATACACTGCCCTAGCTCTAAGCTTTAGGCATATACAGTTTTGTTCCTAGTGAAAAGATCAAAAGTCATATTGCCACAACTCAATATCTTAAAAAAATTAAGAGTGTTGTCTTTGTGAGTACTAAGTGGAAAAATTATAGCAAGGTTCCATATTTTCTAATACATTGCTGTTTCTCTTTGTCAATGCAGGAAGAAGATCAATATTGTGCCCAGGGCCGTCTTTAATATTGATTGGACCCTAGGCAAACATTTTCTTGGACCCCCTCCACACAGACTTAATCCAGCCATAGACAGAGTTATTTTCTATCCTGCAGCCACGAGTTGCAGGAAAGAAAATAGCTTGATTTCCCCATCTACACAGTCAGTGTTGACAGGGGATTCCCTCCTTTCGAAACCATTGTGTTCTCCCTGCGGGGGAAGCCGTCCCCGGTGGGAGAACACAGTGATTATTGCTAGTGGCTATAACAGCCACTAGGGATAATCGCATGTAAAATACAGCAGGCTGGTTTTACCCAAGTTGATTGATCGAATCTGCTGAACCAGCCGAGACTCGGACCATCTATGGCTGGCTTTATCCAAAATAACTAATTTACTAATGTACACATAAAGAACTGGTCCATATTCACTGATTGGTTCAGGCTCACTGATTGGTTGCTAGAGAATGTATTTTTTTTTTAAATACAAGCAGCGAAAGTACTTGAATTAGGCCTAGTATCAGTCTCTTAAAATTCTCTATACAGCAGACTCCGATAGGGAAAAGCAGTACAAGAAATACAAGTGCTGCAGTCCTCATATGCTAACAAGGAGGATGCTGATAGGAGAGCGCAGAATAGACATGTGCATTCGTTTTCCCCCAAATGCATTTTCGTCCGAATTTCAGCTATTTTCGTTATCGTTTTAACAAACGAAAACGAAAGCACAGAATCCAAAAACCGAAAGATCCGACATAAACAAATGCTTTATTTTCGTTTTCGTTGCTACAACAGTTCGATATAGATAGGAGATTCGACGTGACGCTGACAATAACAATCTGTGTCTATCGAACCTGTGGTCGAATGTGCCTAACCTTAACTCTATTAGTCCAAGATTATTCTACATAGGAGAGAAAAGATTCGACATTATAGAGAGAAAAGATTCGACATAGGAGAGGAAAGATTCGACATAGGAGAGGAAAGATTCGACATAGGAGAGGAAAGATTCGACATAGGAGAGAAAAGATTCGACATAGGAGAGGAAAGATTCGACATAGGAGAGGAAAGATTCGACATAGGAGAGGAAAGATTCGACATAGGAGAGGAAAGATTCGACATAGGAGAGAAAAGATTCGACATAGGAGAGGAAAGATTCGACATAGGAGAGGAAAGATTCGACATAGGAGAGAAAAGATTTGACATTATAGAGAGAAAAGATTCGACATAGGAGAGAAAAGATTTGACATTATAGAGAGAAAAGATTCGACATTATAGAGAGAAAAGATTCGACATAGGAGAGGAAAGATTCGACATAGGAGAGGAAAGATTCGACATAGGAGAGAAAAGATTCGACATAGGAGAGGAAAGATTCAACATAGGAGAGAAAAGATTCGACATAGGAGAGGAAAGATTCGACATAGGAGAGGAAAGATTCGACATAGGAGAGAAAAGATTTGACATTATAGAGAGAAAAGATTCGACATAGGAGAGAAAAGATTTGACATTATAGAGAGAAAAGATTCGACATAGGAGAGAAAAGATTTGACATTATAGAGAGAAAAGATTCGACATAGGAGAGAAAAGATTTGACATTATAGAGAGAAAAGATTCGACATTATAGAGAGAAAAGATTCGACATAGGAGAGGAAAGATTCGACATAGGAGAGGAAAGATTCGACATAGGAGAGAAAAGATTCGACATAGGAGAGGAAAGATTCGACATAGGAGAGAAAAGATTCGACATAGGAGAGGAAAGATTCGACATAGGAGAGAAAAGATTTGACATTATAGAGAGAAAAGATTCGACATAGGAGAGAAAAGATTTGACATTATAGAGAGAAAAGATTCGACATAGGAGAGAAAAGATTTGACATTATAGAGAGAAAAGATTCGACATAGGAGAGGAAAGATTCGACATAGGAGAGGAAAGATTCGACATAGGAGAGAAAAGATTTGACATTATAGAGAGAAAAGATTCGACATAGGAGAGAAAAGATTTGACATTATAGAGAGAAAAGATTCGACATAGGAGAGAAAAGATTTGACATTATAGAGAGAAAAGATTCGACATAGGAGAGGAAAGATTCGACATAGGAGAGGAAAGATTCGACATAGGAGAGAAAAGATTTGACATTATAGAGAGAAAAGATTCGACATAGGAGAGAAAAGATTTGACATTATAGAGAGAAAAGATTCGACATAGGAGAGAAAAGATTTGACATTATAGAGAGAAAAGATTCGACATAGGAGAGGAAAGATTCGACATAGGAGAGGAAAGATTCGACATAGGAGAGGAAAGATTCGACATAGGAGAGAAAAGATTTGACATTATAGAGAGAAAAGATTCGACATAGGAGAGAAAAGATTTGACATTATAGAGAGAAAAGATTCGACATTATAGAGAGAAAAGATTCGACATAGGAGAGGAAAGATTCGACATAGGAGAGGAAAGATTCGACATAGGAGAGAAAAGATTCGACATAGGAGAGGAAAGATTCGACATAGGAGAGGAAAGATTCGACATAGGAGAGAAAAGATTTGACATTATAGAGAGAAAAGATTCGACATAGGAGAGAAAAGATTTGACATTATAGAGAGAAAAGATTCGACATAGGAGAGAAAAGATTTGACATTATAGAGAGAAAAGATTCGACATAGGAGAGGAAAGATTCGACATAGGAGAGAAAAGATTCGACATAGGAGAGAAAAGATTTGACATTATAGAGAGAAAAGATTCGACATAGGAGAGAAAAGATTTGACATTATAGAGAGAAAAGATTCGACATAGGAGAGGAAAGATTCGACATAGGAGAGAAAAGATTTGACATTATAGAGAGAAAAGATTCGACATAGGAGAGGAAAGATTCGACATAGGAGAGGAAAGATTCGACATAGGAGAGAAAAGATTTGACATTATAGAGAGAAAAGATTCGACATAGGAGAGAAAAGATTTGACATTATAGAGAGAAAAGATTCGACATAGGAGAGAAAAGATTTGACATTATAGAGAGAAAAGATTCGACATTATAGAGAGAAAAGATTCGACATAGGAGAGAAAGATTCGACATAGGAGAGGAAAGATTCGACATAGGAGAGGAAAGATTCGACATAGGAGAGGAAAGATTCGACATAGGAGAGAAAAGATTCGACATAGGAGAGGAAAGATTCGACATAGGAGAGGAAAGATTCGACATAGGAGAGGAAAGATTCGACATAGGAGAGAAAAGATTCGACATAGGAGAGGAAAGATTCGACATAGGAGAGCGCAGATTCCGCAGAATAAAATAGAGATGAGTAGACATGTGCAAAAGGAAAAAATTTGTTTAGTTTCGTTTCTTTTTAATTCGTTAATTAATTAATTTCGTTTAGTTAGATTCGTTAAATCCGTTAAATTCGTTTTCGGATTTCGTTCCGTTTTCGACCGAATTCGTAAAAACGCTCAGATTCGAAAATATTTCGACTGGATTCGAAATCATTTCAACATGATTCTAAATCAATTCAACCGCATTCAAAAACAATTAGAATAGAATCGAAAATATTGGAAATAATCAAATAGAAAAACAATAGAACAGAATAGAATAAAATACAATATATATATTATATTTTATTCTATTCTGTTCTATTTTTTTTTCTAGTCTATTTTCTATTTCCATTCTAAACTTTACTAATTGGAATTCGAAAAATCGGTCGCATTTGACAATATTTCAACCAAATTCGAAAATATATCTACCGGATTCGATAATATTTCAACCAAGTTCGATAATATTTCAACCAGATTTGAAATTATTTCAACCAAATAGAAAAGATTATAATAAAATAGAAAAACAGATAATAGACTAGAAAAACAATAGGACAGAATATATTATATTTTATTCTATTCTGTTCTATTTTTTTTCTAGTCTATTTTCTATTTCTATTCTAATCTTTTCTAATTGGAATTCGAAAAATCGGTCGCATTCGAAAATATTTCAACCAAATTCGAAAATATATCTACCGGATTCGATAATATTTCAACTAAATTCGATAATATTTCAACCGGATTTAAAATTATTTCAACCAAATAGAAAAGATTATAATAAAATAGAAAAACAGATAATAGACTAGAAAAACAATAGGACAGAATATATTATATTTTATTCTATTCTGTTCTATTTTTTTTCTAGTCTATTTTCTATTTCTATTCTAATCTTTTCTAATTGGAATTCGAAAAATCGGTCGCATTCGAAAATATTTCAACCAAATTCGAAAATATATCTACCGGATTCGATAATATTTCAACCAAATTCGATAATATTTCAACCGGATTTAAAATTATTTCAACCAAATAGAAAAGATTATAATAAAATAGAAAAACAGATAATAGACTAGAAAAACAATAGGACAGAATATATTATATTTTATTCTATTCTGTTCTATTTTTTTTCTAGTCTATTTTCTATTTCTATTCTAATCTTTTCTAATTGGAATTCGAAAAATCGGTCGCATTCGAAAATATTTCAACCAAATTCGAAAATATATCTACCGGGTTTGAAATTATTTCAACCAAATAGAAAAGATTATAATAAAATAGAAAAACAGATAATAGACTAGAAAAACAATAGGACAGAATATATTATATTTTATTCTATTCTGTTCTATTTTTTTCTAGTCTATTCTTTTATATTCTATTCAAATCTTTTCTAATAAAATCAAAATCATTATATACTGAATTCGAATTTCGGAAGATGGTTATATATATATATATATATATATATATATAAAAAAAAAATCCGACATTCTAATTTCGTATAGAATGAATTCTAATTTGAATAGAAAAGATTAAAATAGAAATAGAAAATAGACTAGAAAAACAATAGAACAGAATAGAGTATAGATACTATCTATTTAATTTTTTATTTTTCTTGCAGATTACTATTTGTTTCCATAAGATCTCCTGCAGACTATTAGCATCTATTTTTTTTCAGATCTCCTGCAGACTATTAGTACTCTGCAAAAAAAATAATAAAAAATTAAATAGATGCTAATAGTCTGCAGGAGATCTTATGGAAACAAACAGTAATCTGCAAAAAAATTAAAAATTAAATAGATAGTATCTATACTCTATCTGTTCTATTGTTTTTCTAGTCTATTTTCTATTTCTATTCTAATCTTTTCTATTCAAATTAGAATTCATTCTATACGAAAGTTGAATGTCGGAAAAAAAATGATATATATATATATATATATATATATATATATATATATATATATATATAACCATCTTCTGAAATTCGAATTTAGTATATAATGATTTTGATTTTAATAGAAAAGATTTGAATAGAATATAAAAGAATAGACTAGAAAAAAATAGAACAGAATAGAATAAAATATAATATATTCTGTCCTATTGTTTTTCTAGTCTATTATCTGTTTTTCTATTTTATTATAAACTTTTCTATTCGGTTGAAATAATTTCAAATCCGGTTGAAATATCGAATTTGGTTGAAATATTAACGAATGCGGATAAAATATTTTCGAATTCGGTAGATATATTTTCGAATTTGGTTGAAATATTTTCGAATGCGACCGTTTTTTCGAATTCCAATTAGAAAAGATTAGAATAGAAATAGAAAATAGACTAGAAAAAAAATAGAACAGAATAGAATAAAATATAATATATATATTGTATTTTATTCTATTCTGTTCTATTGTTTTTCTATTTGATTATTTCCAATATTTTCTATTCTATTCTATTCTAATTGTTTTTCAAATTCGATTCGACTAGAATTCTTTTCGAAACGTTCGGATTCGGTTGAATTCGTTAGCATTGTAATTCGTTAATTCGGATGCATCCGAACGTCCGAATAATGAAAATTCGTCAGAATTTCGATTCGGAACGAAACAAAATGCACATGCCTAGAGATGAGACACTAGGCACCATAGACCGGGTACTCGCCCTGCACATGTACACAGGTACCACACTTCATGACAGGCTGCTTGGACTGGTTTCTAGACTTTCATTACCCCTGCTAACCACTTGCTGTACTATGTACCATGTTGACTTTTCATGCCTCAATGTGCCTTAATTGACCCAGGCTATGAAGTCTATACATAGATTGCCAGTTACTTTTATACACCCCTTTAAATAACTTCAGAACAGGCATGGCAAGGTTTTAATGCTTTAAAAAAAAAAAAAAATTAAAGTGCATGTAAACCCAGATCATGAAATTTGACCTATGCACATGTAGCACACGGACCTTTTTTTCCTGCTTTCCTTCACTTGCAGGGTAAGGCACACCATGCCACATGCCCGTATCCTCCTGGTATAAGAGGTTGAGCAGTGTTCATACTTTTTTTGGGTCCTGCAGCGAGTTACCTCCCTCCGTTGGTTTTCGTCCCTAGAGTATAGGGAAAAGTCTATTCTTTCTCTTAAAAGAAGGCCACTGTCCAGACGGTGTTTAAACTCCAACAGATGAGTTTATTTTCCTTGCTTGAAACAGATTGGAAAAAGGTTGAAACAGAGATAGAGTTGGGTAGGGAGACAGGTTCAGGCACGCGGCACCCAGTTACCTCAAGCCGGAGTGGGTATTGCTCACCCGGATAGATCCCTCTCACAGTTCTAGCAGCCGGAGTAGAGCACAAACAATTACATCAGATTTAGTCCCCTTCAAAGACAAGTTCAGGAGATCCTCTGCCACAGAATTCTTTTAGTTCCTGAATCTAGAACTCTTTAACGCCTGCAACCTTTAGAGACCATAGGTGCCAATGGGGCACATCACAGGCGCTACTGTGCAACTCACAGAATCCTTCCCTCTAATAGGTAACCAGGCCTCTCCGGAGATAGGGACTTCCTTCCCTGATCCTCCGGACAGGTCCTCCCCTGGTTTCCTCTCTTGCAGAGCGGGTCACCCTCCCTCGGGTTCCCTGGGACTCCAGCTGTGAGAGCTGTAGACCCAGTTGAAGGTACTGGGCCTACCTGGAACACTATAGCCTCAGGCTAAAGGTGCCCAAGACTTCTCAACCAGTTCACGCACCCCTGGCCAGCAGGCCAACGAGCGCGACTCTCACCACAAGGGGTTCCCCCTTGGAATCCCCCGGCCAATCTCCCCATAAATCATGGCGTCTGCCCCTTATGTACCCTCTCCCAGCATGCACAGCAGGCAAAACTACGCCCACTGTATGGCTGCCGAGAGAGGACACCCAACCACGCCACAACGTCACCCATAGCTCAACCCGAGACCTCAGTGACAGCGCCACCCGCAGGTCGAGGGGAACTATACACCCAGACAACACCACAGCAGAGCAGAATCCAATCTATAGAATCAGAATAACCTGAGCCAAACTATTGCTCAGGCTGCCCTTAAATTTAAGGCATTGCGACCCCAATTTTGGGGGTCCGCTACACACATGTAGCACTCCCCCCATAGGAGCTGCTGGTTTAGATTTGGGCCTTGCATGTTACCTCACCATTCGTTGTCTAGGGGATGAGACTGAGTCTATAGAAACTTCAATGTCCACACAAGTTATAAATCCTTTTCGTTAGGTTTTATTTCACACAACTTGCATAGGTAGAGGGATGGAGGGTCAGGGGAAGGTTCAGGCACACGATGCAGATCACTGGGGAAACTTCTAAGCTTCAAAAGTCACACTCACCACTCTCCTTCAAGTGGGTGTTGCTCACCAGGATAGGCTCCTCTCACTTGGCCTAGCAGCCGGGATGATGCACGAACAGAACAAAGAAATAACAGACTCTGCCACAGACTTTAGGACGATAAAGATGAACTGTTCAATAATCCTCTGCCACAGTATTTTAGTACCCGGATATCCAGCCTTACAGTTTTAGAGCCTTTAAGCCAACCCTGCACACTGTAAGGTAACATAAGCTACGGTGCATTCTCCAATAAGGTCACCAGGCCTTCCCCAAGACACCAGCCTTCCGCTTGGTCCTCTCCAGGACAGGACCTCCCCTGGTTTCCTCCATTGAGTGGCTTCCTTCTGCAGGACAGACAGCACAGGATCACCTTCATAGTGCAGGCCCCAGTCAGGACAACTGGGCCTACCTGGCAGAGATGCAGCCTCAGGCCAACATGGCTCCACGGCTGAAATTCCACTATCACATACCTCGAGCCAGGAAGGCCACGAGACGAAGAGCCCCATAAAATGGCGTCTGCCCCTTAAGTACCCTTCCCCATCATGCCCAGCTGGGAGACCACTCCCACTGGGCTGTTCCTGGGGAAAGACACCCAATACGCTCTGGCCTGCCTGTTTTCCAACACTGGCCTGTGGTGGTAACGCCACCTTCAGGCAAACAATGGGAAAATCCCTCCAAGCACAGCCATAGCCGGAACAGAGGCTGATTTAGCCTTAATCACAAAGTCTGAGCTAACTACTGGTCATCAAAAGCAGGGCGCTACACACATATATCGGTAGTGTTTACCTATCTCTCTCCAAAGCCGTCCAGTGTCTTTCTGCTGTTTCGTTCCTCTGTTATCAGCATGATCACTTCTGACAAGTTCCTTGACAACTGAGATAAAACCAGTCTGAAATTTATGTTGGGGTGGGTGCTACAAATAGTTTAGCAGAGAGCTTGTCTTGTCACAGCACAGCTCTGCACATTCCTTCTTTCCCCTGCCTATGTGGAGAGGGGGTGTGTGCCTTTCCTCCAATCAGCTGTTATACAGTGTATGCCAAGAATCCACTCCTACTGCTGAATGAGGAAGTAAAAATCCTAACACAATGTTAGAATTTATTCTAAAGAATATAGCAAGCTGAAGACAGGAAATGTAAAACTTATGCAGGGAGATTTGTTTCATCCCTATGTATCATCTCAGGCTTTTCACTTCACTGGGTAAGGAGAGAGTTTACACCCACTTTAAGTCTTTACCTCTCTAAAACCCTAACTAAGACTTTGGCTGCCCCAGCATACCTACACAGGAAGAGTCCATACATGTCAAAGTCCATGATGCTGATGTCTTCAGGGCAGACTGCAGGTCCCAGCAGTCCCCCAACATGATGGTGGTTGTAGTTTTCAGCAGAAGGTTTTCTAGAGAGAGAGCTCCCTGGCAGAAACATCTCTCTGTAAGCAGCACGAGATTACATCCTGGAGGTCTGTCTGTGTCCTCTTCCCATGCAGCAGACTCAGCCTGGGCAGAGCCCTCCCCCTCCCCCTTTTTATTTACAGCACAGGGAGAGCTCAGAAAAAAGTGCCGGAAACTGCATTAACCCTTCCCTCCCAAGTAGGGCAGCCATCTGTCTAACTAACAGAAGGCAACCTGCCTACAAGCTCATCACTCTGCTACTTCACTTTTCCTTGTCCAATCCCAGACAGGGGGAGGGACAAGACCTCTTATGCCCTGTACACACGATCGGATTTCCGATGGAATAAAATCTGATGGATTTTTCCATCGGAAATCCGATGAAGCTGACTTCCATCAGTCTTGCCTACACACCATCAGTCAAAAATCCGACTGTCCCAAACGCTGTGACGTAAAACACTTCGAAGAGCCAAGAAAAATTAAGTTCAATGCTTCTGAGCATGCGTTGACTTGATTCTGAGCATGCGCATGTTTTTTCTCCGATGGAGTTCCCCACAGACGATCGGAATTTGCTATCGTTTTTTTTTCTATCGGTATAATTTAAAACATGTTCTATTTTTTAATATCGATGGAAAAAAGACTGACGGGGCCCACACACAATCGGTTTGTCCGATGAAAAAAGTCCATCGGTCTTTTTTCATCAGAAAAAACGATCGTGTGTACGCGGCATAAGTGTTATTTAAGGGTAGCAGAGGAAAATCAGCCCTCCTGTACTGCCAGAAAGAGCTGTGCCACAGATCAGTGTAAATCTCACGACTAGGTGGACAGAAAAAAACAATCCTTGTCAGCAAAAATAGTCCCATATAATTGTAATATTACCCCAAAGCTTTATTGTATCTTATCTGGAATTAAAAGTGTTACGTGTCTTGTTTATGCTGTCCCTCATAGTACCAAACTAGTACAGCCCAGAAAAAAAAAACTGTTTAGCAGTTAGCGATAGAAAAATAGTTAAAGTTGTTCATGTAATCAGTTTTTGTTTTGCTCTGCTAAAAAGCTTTGCAATTTTGTTTAATTAGTTCAACAGAGACTAATTATGTTTCTTCTTGCATGTGCGCAACTACAGGTTAATTGCTAGTTTTAAATGTTAAGTGTCCAGTAAATTGTTTTTTTCCATGCAGATATGCTGGAGGTGGCACAACTAAAAGAGACCCATGCCAAAAGCAAACACTCAGCGTCTTATGTAAAAAATGTTGCTTATTAAAGAGTACCCATCATGATGCTTTTCGTGGAAACCCAAACTTGAACAAACTAACAAGTGCCCTCAGTTCCCTAAAAAAAACTATAATGCCGCATACACACGACCGTTTTTCATGACGTGAAAAATGCAATTTTTTTAATTGGTTATTAAAAACGATCGTGTGTATGCTCCAGAGCATTTTTAATGACGTGAAAAATGGTCTAAAAAAAATTCGAACCTGCTCTATTTTTTCACGTCGTTTTTCACGTCGTTCTTTTTAACTTTGTGAAAAACAGTAGTGTGTATGCTTTCACGAGGGGAAAAAAATGCGCATGCTCAGAATCAAGTATGAGACGGGAGCGCTCCTTCTGGTAAAACTAACGTTCGTAATGGAGATAGCACATTCATCACGCTGTAACAGACTAAAGAGCATGAGGCTGAAAAGTGCGAATCGGCTCTCATCAAACTTTACTAATAAGAGGATCAGCAAAAGCAGCCCAAAGGGTGGCGCCATCCGAATGGAACTTCCCCTTTATAGTGGCGTCGTACGTGTTGTACGTCACCGCGCTTTGCTCGAGCATTTTCTTTCACGATAGTGTGTAGGCAAGGCAGGCTTGAGAGGAAACACGAAAAATCACGTCGAGAAAAACGTTGTTTTTTTCAATGACATTAAAAACGGCCGTCTGTACACGGCATAAGCCTTTTTCCATAGCGCCCTCAGAAGCCCCAAAACATGGGGAATATACAAACTCATGTTAAGTGGCTTTGCACGCTTTAACTCACATAAATCTAATGTTTTTCTGTAATTAAAACAGAACCCCAGGTATAGTATCTCAAACATAAGGAGGTCACTGGGGAAGCTAGCAATCATTGTAGTAGCTTGTGCACCACAAGGGGGTCACTCGCTTGCTCGACACTGCTGCCGTTCAAAGAACGCTTTGAATTTTTGTCAATGAGAAATTCTCTGATTGGAACAGGTGGAGAATGGGTCATCACCATCCCTCCTCTTCACCTCATCCAATTTGAGAACATCTTGTAATCACTGAAAAAATACAAGATGTTCTATGAATGTCAACAAGTGACCATCTGTGGGATAAGCACAGGACCCTGAAGATCAAGACAATGACCGTACTCCTGCTTACTACTACAGTGATTGTCAGCTTCCCCATCTGCCCCTCAGGTCTGAGATATGCATACTTACATTTTTCCAAGCTGGACCATTGTAAGTATGCAATAAAGATCAGACTGCATTAGGTAAACCAGGATTCCTGTGTCATTTTTAGGGATGGGCCCGGTGCTCGATTCGAACCCATGTTCGAATCGAGCATCGGGCGTTCGCTCGCTCGTCGAGCCCAGAACTATTTGGGCCATTCGCATCACATTCGTGTGATGCGAGCGGCCCCGCAATGCATTGCGGCCGGCGCGGCCGGCGCAGTGCATTGCTGGCTGATGATTGGCCAAGCATGCACTGTGACCCCGCATGCTTGGCCAATCACAGCGCCCGAAACTCGGAGAGCAATAATTGGCTACAGGCAGGACGGCTGTAGCCAATTACAGCTCAGGGGCTTTAGTACACGCCCCACCATTTAAAAGGCCGCCACGCCATCGGCCCCGGTCACATGAGTTCCGGCTTTAGGAGAGATTAGTCTGCTGATTCTGTCTTTGCTTGATACTGAAAGATTTGCTCTTCTTTGCTAAACCATTGGCTATTTCTTTGCTAAACCATTGCTACCTAAGTCATTGATCGTTCATTGCTGCTGATTGCACAGTTAGTGTGTTATTAGCTGCTGCTGGGGATTAGTCTGGTGCGTGCTTACTGTTAGTACAGTATTGCAGTAGTACCAACCGCAGTGCTGTTAGCACAGCATTGCACCCCAACAGCACCCATAGGACTTCTAGTGTGTTAGTGGCAGCAAACAGAGCTCCTATATTTTCTTCTCAGCAGCACCCATAGGACTTCTAGTGTGTTAGTGGCAGCAAACAGAGCTCCTATATTTTCTTCTCAGCAGCACCCATAGGACTTCTAGTGTGTTAGTGGCATCACACAGAGCTCCTATATTTTCTTCTCAGCAGCACCCATAGGACTTCTAGTGTGTTAGTGGCAGCAAACAGAGCTCCTATATTTTCTTCTCAGCAGCACCCATAGGACTTCTAGTGTGTTAGTGGCAGCAAACAGAGCTCCTATATTTTCTTCTCAGCAGCACCCATAGGACTTCTAGTGTGTTAGTGGCATCACACAGAGCTCCTATATTTTCTTCTCAGCAGCACCCATAGGACTTCTAGTGTGTTAGTGGCAGCAAACAGAGCTCCTATATTTTCTTCTCAGCAGCACCCATAGGACTTCTAATGTGTTAGTGGCATCACACAGAGTTCCTATATTTTCTTCTCAGCAGCACCCATAGGACTTCTAATGTGTTAGTGGCATCACACAGAGTTCCTATATTTTCATCTCAGCAGCACCCATAGGACTTCTAGTGTGTTAGTGGCATCACACAGAGCTCCTATATTTTCTTCTCAGCAGCACCCATAGGACTTCTAGTGTGTTAGTGGCAGCAAACAGAGCTCCTATATTTTCTTCTCAGCAGCACCCATAGGACTTCTAGTGTGTTAGTGGCAGCAAACAGAGCTCCTATATTTTCTTCTCAGCAGCACCCATAGGACTTCTAGTGTGTTAGTGGCAGCAAACAGAGCTCCTATATTTTCTTCTCAGCAGCACCCATAGGACTTTTAGTGTGTTAGTGGCAGCAAACAGAGCTCCTATATTTTCTTCTCAGCAGCACCCATAGGACTTCTAGTGTGTTAGTGGCAGCAAACAGAGCTCCTATATTTTCTTGTCAGCAGCACACATAGTACCTATAGTGTGTTAGTGTCAGCACCCATAGGACCTACAGTGTGTTGTGAGCACACATAGGAGTTCTATTTTTTATACTATATACACTACCGACTACAATGGCTGGAAGACCGCCAAGGAGAGGCAGAGCGTGCCGAGGCAAGAACACAGGGCAGGCAGGCTCTGTTTCTAGAGACAACAGTGCTGGCCGTGGACGTGGTCGTGCATCGTCATCAGCACGTGGCCATGGGACACGCTTGTCTTTGTTTTCGGCAGCTGGACATGTGGAGCCGCATCATACCGAAGGCTTGGTAGAATGGATGACCAAGCCCTCCTCATCCTCCTCATCCTCTCTCACCCAGGCTCAGGGTACTGGCAGAGCAGCTGCCAACGCGTACTCAATGGCATCATCAGCCACCCCTTCCCTAGACCCACCATGTCCTCCTGAGGAGTCCCCCGAACTGTTTGAGCACAGTGTTGGGTACATGCTCCAGGAGGATGCCCAACGATTCGAAGGCTCGGATGATGATACCCAGCTTGAGGAAGTCAGTAGTGTGCGCGCAGAGAGAGGGGATGCTGAAGGACAGCAATCTGGCAGTAGTGTTCCACCAGCTGCAGCTTACTGCCAGGTTTGCTCTAGTGGTGAAGAGGGAGGGGATGATGAGGTCACTGACTCCACGTGGGTGCCTGAAGGGAGAGAGGAGGAGGAGGATGCAGCGTCACATGTCCAACGAGGCAGGATGCCCCCTGGAGGCCAGCTAGAGGCCAGCACAGCAACTGTACCACACCGCAGAGCTCCGCCTGTGCAGGGCGCTGCCTCTGCACGTTATCACAAAAGTTCTTTGGTGTGGGCCTTTTTTGAGACGAGTGCATCAGATCGCACCACTGCTATTTGCAATATTTGTCTCAAGCGTATCTCGCGTGGCCAAAACATCAGCCGCTTGGGCACCACAAGCATGAGCAGACATATGTCGACCTGCCATGCAGCTCGTTGGCAAGCACACATAAAAGACCCACACCAAAGAACAAAGCGGACCTCTCCTTGCTCCTCATCAGCTGGGATCTCCATCCCCACTATATCTTCAGTCCTCTCTGAAAGCTGCTCTGAGAGGACTGAAGGTGTAGAATTAGGTGTGTCACAACCAAGTACTTGCAGTACACCGACGTCCGATTGTAGCAGGCAAATTTCCCTGCCCCAGCTGCTGGACCGTCGAAAGAAGTATACTCCCAGCCATCCACATGCCCAGCGGTTGAATGCTAGCTTGGCTAAATTGCTAGCACTTCAACTGCTGCCTTTTCAGTTGATAGACTCGGCCCCCTTCCGTGAGTTTGTTCAATGTGCGGTTCCTCAGTGGCAGGTTCCCAAACGCCACTTTTTCTCACGGAAGGCGATTCCGTCTCTCTACTGGCATGTGGAAGGCAATGTCCATGCCTCGCTGGACAGGGCGGTCAGCGGTAAGGTGCATATTACCGCTGACTCATGGTCCAGCAGGCATGGACAGGGACGTTATCTTTCTTTCACGGCCCATTGGGTCACTCTATTGGTAGCTGGGAGGGATGCAGGACAAGGTGCAGTAGTGTTGGAGGTTGTTCCGCCACCACGCCTCCAAAATGCTACTACTGGTTGTGACACACCTCTCTCCTCCACCCCCTCCTCTTCTTCTTCCTCCATGTCCTCTTCGAGTGCTCTGTCCTCGGAACCAGCGGTGCTCCGTAGGCGTACAAGGGGCTACGCGAGTACGCAGGCAAAAAGATGCCATGCCGTGCTTGCGCTGGTGTGTTTGGGGGACAGGAGCCACACTGGGCCAGAGGTTCTGGCAGCTCTGCAGGGGCAGGCCGAGAGGTGGTTGATGCCACGCCAGCTTAAGCCAGGAATGGTCGTTTCTGATAATGGCACCAACCTCCTCTCCGCCCTGCGACAGGGGCAGCTCACCCATGTGCCCTGTATGGCTCACGTCCTCAACCTGGTGGTGCAGCGGTTCTTGGGCAGGTTCCCAGGCTTACAGGATGTCCTGAGGCAGGCCAGGAAAGTCTGTGTGCATTTCCGCCGATCTTATAATGCCAGTGCTCGGCTGACTGAGCTGCAAAAGGAGCTGAACCTGCCCAAGAACCGCCTAATATGTGACATGCCCACCAGGTGGAACTCAACGTTGGCCATGCTGCAGCGACTGCACACGCAGCAGAGGGCCATCAATGGAGTACCTTTGCGACTACGGCACCAGGACAGGGTCAAGGGAGCTTGGCTTTTTTTCCCCACGCCAGTGGAGCATGATCAGGGATGCATGCACTGTCCCCTCACCATTTGAGGAGGCCACGAGGATGGTGAGCAGTGACAGTGCATGCATCAGTGACACTGTACCTCTTGTCCACCTGTTGGAGCATACGCTGCGTGGGATAATGGACAGGGCACTTGAGGCAGAACAGAGGCAGGAAGAGGAGGACTTCCTTGTCTCTCAAGGCCCCCTTTATCCAGACAATGTTCCTTCTGTCCCACCCATCACACAGGAAGAGGAGGAGGAGGAGGAGGAGGAGGATTGTGTGAGCATGGAGGTGGAGCCTGGCACTCAGCATCAGCAGCAGCAGTCTTTTAGGGATGATGTACAGTCCCAACAAACCAGTGGACTTGTACGTGGCTGGGAGGAGGTGGCTGGCGATCATGTCATCCTCAGTGACCCAGAAGACTCCGGACCGAATGCCTCAGCTAACCTACGCTGCATGGCCTCCCTGATCCTGCAAAGCCTGCGGAAGGATCCTCGTGTTCTTCGGATCAAGGAGAGTGACCATTACTGGCTGGCCACTCTCCTTGATCCACGGTACAAGGGTAAGGTTGCGGACCTTATCTTGCCGTCGCAGAGGGAGCAGAGGATGAGACATCTCAGGGAGGCCTTGCAGAAAGGTCTGTGCAACGCGTTCCCAGAAACTGGGAGGTTACAAACTCCTGGTCCTGGACGACAAGTTGCTGAGGCTTCGGTCAGTAGCAGAAGGAGCGGTGGGGAAGGTGGACGTCTGACCGATGCGTTCAGACAATTTTTTAGTCCGCAGCCCCAAGGTATGATCGGTTCCAGCAACCATCGCCAGCGTCTGATATACATGGTGCAGGAATACCTAGGGGCAAGGTCAGACTTGGACACCTTTCCCACCGAAAATCCTCTGGCTTACTGGGTCCTGAGGATGGATCACTGGCCAGAGCTTGCACAGTATGCAATTGAGCTACTGGCCTGTCCTGCATCCAGCGTTCTTTCCGAACGCACATTCAGTGCTGCTGGAGGATTTGTCACCGATCATAGGGTGCGCCTGTCCACCGACTCGGTTGATCGACTGACCTTCATAAAAATGAATCAGTCTTGGATCACCACCAGCTACCAGACACCTGAAGCGGATATAACGGAATAATTTATAATGTCACATCCCTTCAAGACTGCCTATGCTGATGCTGAGTGACTGTCCTGTTATGTTCACTGACTATCCTCTTCCTCCTCCTCAATGATCCATGCCACCACACCAGTGCCTAAGGCACAATTTTTCAGCCCCTGTATAACAGGGGCGTGTAATTACAATTTTTTAAAAAGATGCTTCGCAACAGGTGTGACTGCTGTGCTCAGAGTACAGTATCTGTGAGGGGTTGCAGTGTTGTGGCACCAGCACCAGTGCCTAAGGCACAATTTTTCAGCCCCTGTTGGGGCGTGTAATTACAATTTTTAGGCAATGCTTTGCAACAGGTCTCATTGCTGTGCTCAGAGTACAGTATCTGTGAGGGGTTGCAGTGTTGTGGCACCAGCACCAGTGCCTAAGGCACAATTTTTCAGCCCCTGTATAACAGGGGCGTGTAATTAAATTTTTTTAAAAAGATGCTTCGCAACAGGTGTGACTGCTGTGCTCAGAGTACAGTATCTGTGAGGGGTTGCAGTGTTGTGGCACCAGCACCAGTGCCTAAGGCACAATTTTTCAGCCCCTGTTGGGGCGTGTAATTACAATTTTTAGGCAATGCTTTGCAACAGGTCTCATTGCTGTGCTCAGAGTACAGTATCTGTGAGGGGTTGCAGTGTTGTGGCACCAGCACCAGTGCCTAAGGCACAATTTTTCAGCCCCTGTATAACAGGGGCGTGTAATTACAATTTTTTAAAAAGATGCTTCGCAACAGGTGTGACTGCTGTGCTCCAAGTACAGTATCTGTGAGGGGTTGCAGTGTTGTGGCACCAGCACCAATGCCTAAGGCACAATTTTTCAGCCCCTGTTTAACAGGGGCGTGTAATTACAAATCTTGATCTAATAGTTCACAGCAGGGCCCATTCCTGCGCCCACCAAGAGTAACTATGAGGGCCTACAGTCTTGTGGCAACACCGTCCACCACCACCACCACCACCAAAGGCCCAATTTTTCTGCCCTGTTCAACAGGTGCATGCAATTACAAATCTTGATCTAATAACTCACAGCAGGGCCCATTCCTGCACCCACCAAGAGTAACTGTGAGGGCTTACAGTCTTGTGGCAACACCGTCCACCACCACCACCACCACCACCAAAGGCCCAATTTTTCTGCCCGGTTCAACAGGTGCATGCAAGTACAAATCTTGATCTATTAACTCACAGCAGGGCCCATTCCTGTGCCCACCAGTCTTGTGGCTACACCAACATCTAATAGAGCAAATTTCTGCAGAGTATATACGGCAGGCCCCTACTTTCAAACATCCAACTTACAAACGACTCCTACTTGCAAACGGCAAGAGAAAACAGGAAGTGAGAGGAAATCTACCCCTAGGAAGGAAAATTCTATCCTGTTAGATTTAATTTGGGAAAAAGGTATCTCCTCTCTACTGATGCTTTATCACCAATCCTTGTTTCAATTAAAACCCCACTTTTCCAAAAACATTTGTCATTGGGACGGAAAGTGAGGTGATATGTTCTGAACAGATGTGCAAAGACAGCAAATGTTACAGGGGTGATAACCCCTCCCTATGTTCTCCAAAAAGCTTAAAAATTGATTTTTTTGGGATGTAGCTACACTTCATAATGTACCTGTTCAGATTCTACTTAAGAACAAACCTACAGTCCATGTCTTGTTTGCACCACCTATATACTGCTGTTCAGAGTATATAGGGTTGTAGGTATAGGGTTTTATTTTGGGTGCGGGGTCCCCCTTAGTATCCATACAAGACCCAAAGGGGCTGGGGTGGGGGGGGGGGGGGTGATGGGGTAGCCATGCCATTTTTCTCAAGGATTTTCAGCCATATGGCGGCCAGGACAAGACATGACATTAAAGCCGCAAGTGGTTTTAAATGGCTTCTTTTTTTCCTTTACAAATGTCATTTTGTGCAAGGACAGTTCTAAACACGGGAAACACATGCCACTTCACAGGCATACTTTAGACACCCCCCAGGTACCATATTTAAAGGAAAATTTCACTTTTTTTTTTTCACTTTATGCATCATTAAAATGACTGCTCCCGAAAAAACTTTAGTTTTTAAAATTTCTTTTTGCATTGATATATGTCCCCTGGGGCAGGACCCGGGTCCCCAAACCTGTTTTATAACATTAACATGCATATTGGCCGTTGTAATTAGCAATTTTGATTTCGAACGTTCGCGTCCATTATAACGAATAGGGTTCGAAAATTCGCGCGAACTTTCGGTCCGTTCGAAGGTTCTGGTGCGAACCGAACCCGGGGGTGTTCGGCTCATCCCTAGTCATTTTCCCCAGGTGACACTATGCAGGCCTGGCTATTGGCTACTAAAGCACAGAGCACTGTATTTTTAGGAGGCAGTAAGAGTCTCGTGTGCTTCCCCATATTTTTAAAGTGGCCTGGATAGGGGGTTACAGGGACCCTGTCACCAACTTAAAAAACTGCAGGAAAAAGCATAGAAAAATCAAGTATTTTTGCAATGCTTTCTTCTTTCCATAAACAATGTTCTATTTCCTTTCAATGTACTTTTCAACTTTCTAGAAAATTTGACTTCTAAGGAATTATGGCCCTTCCTTCGTCCTGGGAGTGTCTGAATATTGTCTGTGCGGTACTCAATGTGCCACCCCTTTCCCTCACCTTACTTTATAACATTCTAGGTAGTAGGCAATGAAGGGGAATGTCACTTGAGTCTGCTGACTTTGCATCCAAGATTGTGGCAATTAGCAGTCTCAGGGCTTTTGGATATCTACATAAGGGAGATTTTACAGGTAAATAGTTAAATACCATTCCAAAAAATGCTACACAGATGGTGAAACACTGGTCAAATGTATACAGAAATATCAAACCTTAACCACTTAAGCCCCGGACCATTTGGTAGCTAGAGGACCAGAGGTGAATTCAGAATTTTGCACTGCGCTGCTTTAACTGTAAATTGTGCGGACATGCAATGTTGTACCCAAACGAAATTTGCGTCCTTTTCTTCCCACAAATAGAGCTTTCTTTTAATGGTATAAGATTGCCTCTGCGATTTTTATTTTTTGCGATATAAACGGAAAAAGACCGAAAATTTTGAAAAAAAATGATATTTTCTACTTTTTGTTAGAAGAAAAATCGAATAAACTCAATTTTAGTCATACATTTAGGCCAAAATGTATTCAGCCACATGTCTTTAGTAAAAAAAATGTCAATAAGCGTATATTTATTGGTTTGCGTAAAAGTTATAGCGTTTACAAACTAGGGTACATTTTCTGGAATTTACACAGCTTTTAATTTATGACTGCCTATCTCAATTCTTGAGGTGCTAAAATGACAGGGCAGTACAAAATTCCCCCAAATGACCCCATTTTAGAAAGTAGACACCCCAAGGAAATTGCTGAGAGGCCTGTTGAGCCCATTGAATATTTTTTTTTTGTCCCAAGTGATTGAATAATGACAAAAAAAATAAAAAATTACAAAAAGTTGTCACTAAATGATATATTGCTCACACATGCCATGGTTATATGTGAAATTGCACCCCAAAATACATTCTGCTGCTTCTCCTGAGTACGGGGATACCACATGTGTGGGACTTTTTAGGAGCCTAGCCACGTACGGGACCCCGGAAACCAAGCACCGCCTCCAGGATTTCTAAGGGCGCAAATTTTTGATTTCACTCCTCACTACCTATCACAGTTTTGAAGGCCATAAAATGCCAAAATAGCACAAAACCCCCCAAATGACCCCATTTTGGAAAGTAGACACCCCAAGCTGTTTGCTGAGAGGCATGGTGAGTATTTTACAGCTCTCATTTGTTTTTGAAAATGAAGAAAAAACATTTTGGTTTTTTTTTCTTTTTTTTTTTCAATTTTCAAAACTTTGTGACAAAAAGTGAGATCTGCAAAATACTCACAATACCTCTCAGCAAATAGCTTGGGGTGTCTACTTTCCAAAATGGGGTCATTTGGGGGGGTTTTGTGCCATCTGGGCATCCCATGGCCTCCGAAACTGTGATAGGCAGTGAGAAGTGAAATAAAAAATTGACACCCTTAGAAAGCCTGAAGGCGGTGATTGGTTTTTGGGGTCCCGTACGCGGCTAGGCTCCCAAAAAGTCTCACACATGTGGTATCCCCGTACTCAGGAGAAGCAACAGAATACATTTTGGGGTGTAATTCCACATATGCCCATGGCATGTTTGAGCAATATATCATTTAGTGACAACTTTGTGCAAAAAAAAAAAAAAAAAAAAAATATTTTTTCCGCATCTTGTGTCAACATATAAAATATTCCATGGACTCGACATGCCTCTCAGTATATAGCTTGGGGTGTCTACTTTCCAAAATGGGGTCATTTGGGGGGGTTTTGAACTGTTCTGGCATTTTATACACAACATTAGGAAGCTTACATCCACTCTTCTAACCACTTGAAGACAAAGCCCTTTTTGACACTTTTTGTTTACATGAAAACATATTTTTTTTTGCAAGAAAATTATGTTGAACCCCCAAACATTATATATATTTTTAAAGCAAAGGCCCTACAGAATAAAATGGTGGGTGTTGCATTTTTTTTTTCTACACAGTATTTGCGCAGCGATTTTTCAAACGCATTTTTTAGGGAAAAAATACACTTTTTTTAATTTTAATGCACTAAAACACACTATATTGCCCAAATGTTTGATAAAATAAAAAAGATGATCTTAGGCCGAGTACATAGATACCAAACACGACATGCTTTAAAATTTCGCACAAACGGGCATTGGCGACAAACTACATACATTTTTAAAAGCCTTTAACAGCCTTTACAGGTTACCCCGTTAGATTTACAGAGGAGGTCTACTGCTAAAATTACTGCCCTCGATCTGACCTTCGCGGTGATACCTCACATGCATGGTGCAATTGCTGTTTACATATGACGCCAGACCGACGCTTGCGTTCGCCATTGGGCAAGAGCAGAGCAGGACAGGGGTGCTTTTTTTTTTTTTTTTTTTTTTTTTATTATTAATTTTGCTTTTTTATTTTATTTTTAAACTGTTGCTTCCATATTTATTTATTTTTATCACTTTTATTGTTATCTCAGGGAATGTAAATATCACCTATGATAGCAATAGGTAATGACAGGTACTCTTTTTTTTTAAAACTGGGGTCTATTGGACCCTAGATCTTTCCTCTGCCCTCAAAGCATCTGACCACACCAAGATCGGTGTGATAAAATGCTTTCCCAATTTCCCAATGGCGCTTTTTATATCTGGGGGGGGACATTCCCTCCCACTGCTTGTAAAAGCAGTCCAGAGGCTAATTAGCCACGAGGATTGCTTTTACATGAAAGCCGGCCGCTGGCTGAAAAGAATGATACCAAGATGATACCTAAACCCGCAGGCATCATTCTGGTATAAACATTCAAAGTCCAGCAACATACCAGTACGTTGCTGGTCCTTGTTGGACATGTATTGTAATCTTTTTTTTCATGCAGCCTGTTGGCTGAACGAAAAAAAAAGATTGATCGGTGGGTATGCCCACCATTAGAATACCGCCCTTCATCCACCCACTTCTAATGATGGGCATACATGCACCATTTATATATGCCGAAGCATGGGGGGCATCTTCTCGCAAAAGTTATGCCGCGTACACATGGTCAGACTTTTCCACGGGCAAGCCTCCGTCGGAATTTCGACCGTATGTACGCGGCATTAGGAGCAAAATCGCTCCTCCGCTCCTGCTGCCCCAATGCTTCGGCATATATGCTTTTTTTTTTTAACTGTGGTGGTGAAATCACCTCCTACAGCACTGGAGTCGCAGGGATCAGGCCTGTCTCTGCGAACGCTGCAGTTATGTGTGTTGTGTTTTGTAAGTGACAGTGATCGATCGATACTGCACTTGGGTGGCCTGGGCTGGACGGAGGGGCAAAACGCAGGTGCTAGCAGGTATCTGGGCTGATCCCGCTAACACTGCGTTTTTGGGAACCCTAAACTGCTGGGGACGCTAGTATAGATCTGATCAGATCAGATATTGAGCTGATCAGATACTATACCACTAAGGGGGGTGTATGCTTCACGCGTGGGTGTTAGTGCTACTGGCACTAACCTGACGCTGCCTGGGGTGTGACGCAGACCCTCTCTGACGCTAAAACCTAATTGATATCACCCGCCGGGCGATCAGGGAGTTAAACCTTTATTGGGTTATATACGGCGGGTGCCCTGACACTATAAAAAGCAAACTAACTAACCAGCGTCACCCGTAACACTTATATGATGATCACTGGTGAAAGGGTTAACTAGGGGCAATTAAGGGGTTAAAACCTTTATTAGGTAATATATGGGGGTACCTGACGCTATATAAAAACCTGACGGCGAACCTAAAAAAAAATTACTGGCTACCTATCGGCATCACCGACACTAAGACAACGATCATAAAAACGATCGCTTAGCGACAGTGGTGATAGGGGGTGAAAGGGTTACCTGGGGGGCGATCAGGGGGTTAAACCTTTATTAGATAATATATGGGGGTACCTGACGCTATAAAAACCTGCGGCGAACCTAAAAAAAATTACTGGCTACCGATCAGCATCACCGACGCTAAGACATCGATCAGAAAAATGATCGCATAGCGACGGCGGTGCTAGGGGGTGAAAGGGTTACCTGGGGGGTGATCAAGGGGGTTAAACCTTTATTAGGTAATATATGGGGGTACCCGACGCTATAAAAACCTGCGGCGAACCTAAAAAAAATTACTGGCTACCGATCAGCATCGCCGACGCTAAGACAGCGATCAGAAAAATTATCGCTTAGTGACAGTGGTGATAGGGGGTGAAAGGGTTACCTGGGGGGCGATCAAGGGGGTTAAACCTTTATTAGGTAATATATGGGGGTACCCGACGCTATAAAAACCTGCGGCGAACCTAAAAAAAAATTACTGGCTACCGATCAGCATCACCGACGCTAAGACATCGATCAGAAAAATGATCGCATAGCGACGGCGGTGCTAGGGGGTGAAAGGGTTACCTGGGGGGTGATCAAGGGGGTTAAACCTTTATTAGGTAATATATGGGGGTACCCGACGCTATAAAAACCTGCGGCGAACCTAAAAAAAATTACTGGCTACCGATCAGCATCGCCGACGCTAAGACATCGATCAGAAAAATTATCGCTTAGTGACAGTGGTGATAGGGGGTGATAGGGTTACCTGGGGGGCGATCAAGGGGGTTAAACCTTTATTAGGTAATATATGGGGGTACCCGACGCTATAAAAACCTGCGGCGAACCTAAAAAAAATTACTGGCTACCGATCAGCATCACCGACGCTAAGACATCGATCAGAAAAATGATTGCTTAGCGACGGCGGTGATAGGGGGTGAAAGGGTTATCTGGGGGGTGATCAGGGGGTTAAACCTTTATTAGGGGGGGTTAGGGGGCTACATTGGACCTAAAACTAAATGTAGTGACACTTTTACAGTCACAAATGTCACTGATTGCAGTGATCACTAAATAAATGGTCACTGCAATCAGTGACACTGTGACTGGGGGCTGGGGGGGGGCTGGGGGGTGATCGGGGGGTGTCTGGGGGGCCTGGGGGGGCGATTTATGTGCCTATGTGTCCTGGTGTCAGTGTGCTGTTTTGTGTACTAACCTGCATCTTCTCCTGTACGGCGCTCGGTATATGTGAGCGCCGCAGGAGAGGTGACATCACTTCCTCCTTCCTGGCAGGCAGGGGAAGCTCTCTCATTCGCCGGGAGCGATCGAGAGGGGGTGGCCGGAATCGAACGGCCGTCCCCTCATGCCGGATCGCTCCCGAAGGTAAAACGACCACCCACTGTAAAGAAGGGGGGTCCGATCGGACCCCCCAACTATACAAAGGCAATCACGTATATGTACGTGATTCTGCCTGTCGGTGCCATTCTGCTGACGTATATTTACAGTGGGCGGTCGTTAAGTGGTTAAACCTTTCAAGACGCAACTGTTCAGTGTTCAGTGAGGAGAGGATGTTTTAGGCCCCTTTCACACTTATTCGACTTGTCCCACGATTTGTGATGGCAAAGTAGCATGACAAGTCGTTTCCCATGATTTTCAATGACAACCATTCATATTAGTACGACTTCAAGTCATTCCGACTTCAAAGTAGTCCCTGCACTACTTTGGTCCGATTTTGATGCCACTTACACAGACATACCCTGAAATCGCAACCGCAAATCGCGGCAAAATCGCGGCCGCGGAATTGCGGTAAAATCGTGCGACTTTGAAGTCGCAGTAGTGTGAAAGGGGTCTTAGTGTAGCAGCATTCAAAATACACAAATCCTTAAAAGTCCAAGCAATCTTGAAATTTCTCCTGGCAGTGTTGCTGTACCCACACTACAAGGGTTGACTTCTCATATTAGCCTAGAGGAAAGCAAAATAATTTTACCTGCCCAATCCTCTGCTCTCCTGCAAGAAGGTACTCCCACTTGCTCCAGTGGTGGACTGTCCCTCAATGTCCTCATGGGCTATGGACCCTGCTATGGCCTTGATGACATCTGGACCTTAGACATCTTGAACATTGGGAAGAAGACACTACTGGCACTAGTGTAGCAGTGCAGAGGATAGGGTATGTAAATCTTCTTTTCTATGCCCCCAAACCAGAGGCATTGCTAGGGCGGTGCGGTCCGCACCCGGGTGACACCCACTAGAGGGGTGATACCATCCCGACTCTCCCGAGGTTAAGGAAAGCCCTGTCATTTTTTTTTTTCAGCTGACCTGACCATAACACCTCCAGCGCCGCAGCCCGGCATGTGTCTTTCAGATTCCTCCTACTTCCCTGCTGAGCTTATCACATGTCACTATCTCCCCCCCCCCCAGGCGGCGCGGCAGCACACTGTCCTCTCCAGCTGCTGCCCGGGACGGGTCACGAGTGTATTGCGAGCCGCCTGCCCTGCCCTGGCCCGAAGCTGGTGCTGTAGCGGGCGGGAGGGTGTCGGCTTGCATTGAGGGGGTGTCCGCCACTGGCCTGAGCCCGAAGTGAGGTGTGATAGCCTTAGGAGAGGGGGAGGGGGTGGCCAAGGTGTCGACAAGCCATCCACTTAACCCCTGTGAGAGGAGTGTACATTCCTGGCACCCATAGCTGTGAATACGGGGTGGGAGAGAGAGGGGTGCTGGACACAGCTACATTTATATTATAATATTATACATAGGTATAGAAGCTCACTGAGCCGCCCACCCTGAGCTGGTCTGATGGGGGGGGAGGGGGTGTTGGACACAGCTATATTATATATATATGTATACACACACAGTAGTATATAATATGGCTGTCTCCAGCACCCCCCCCCCCCCATATCAGACCAGCTCAGGGTGGGCAGCTCAGTGAGCTACTATACCTACTATACCTATACCTACACCACCCCCTCCCTGGTATCAGCCACAGCTATATTATATATAGGTATAGACCCTAAGCTGGTCTGATAAGGAGGGGTGTCCGCAGCCCAGGTGTAAACAGACAGTGACCCATACCCCAATCAGATCCATCCAGCTAGCAGAAGTTCACAGCGGCATCTTGCCATCTTCCCTGGCTGCAGCCATCAGATACCGTCCACCATGGTCCGGCAAGCAACAAGCCTTATCGGCAGGTCACAGCATCTTGCCATCTTCCCTGCAGCCATCAGATCTGGTCCAGCAAGCAACACACCATGTAAGCAGGTCAGTTCCAAAATCCAAATCAAATCATCAATGCCAATAATGCCACTATCTGCTGTCCCTAGGGACAGATCCTATCCAGAGATCGGCATACAGTGGGATCTCTGAATCGGATCTGTACCTGAGGACAGCAGATAATGCAAAGTATGGGCAGAGCTGCGATGACGTCACTCCTGCGAATGTGTGCGGGAGCCCTCAGTTACAGCACAGTGCTCGGAAGATCTGGCACAGTATGCCAGACCTTCAAAGTGCATGCGTCAGTGACGTCGCTGGATGGGGGGGTGACACCATGTTTTACCGCACCAGGTGACACCAATCCTAGTGACGCCACTGCCCCAGACATAAATGAGAAGTTCACCCATGCAGTGGAGTTGGGCATTAAAGATGAACTCCGGGCACAAATGGTGCTTTCTTACCTTTAACAAAAGTAGTGCTGCACGCATCAATAGGCATATGGGTTATATGGTTTCCAATGGCATAGTTCACACCAGTGCTCACAGTTCCAGTGCGTTCTCATTCCAGAAGTAAAAGTAGAACATGCTGTATTTTTCCTGCACTGGACTGTACCGGAACGCTATAAAATGCATCAAAAAGCACTGGGATGCACCTAAACGCACCAAAAAATTGAACACACGTGTCCTTATCTAAGGTTAAGAAAAAAAGAGGGTGAAAAAATGCACTGGACTGCATCAAAAATGCACCAAAAACGCAGTGGAACACATCACAAATGTCTGGAATGCATCCGGACTGCGTTTCTCTGGTGTGAACTGGCCCTTAGAAAAAGGGTCCCCCAGATATCTTCATCTTTCCAGGGGAATAAATACAGGGGTACATACCCCTTATTACTTATTCCGAAATACCTAATGTTGCAAGACAAAAAAAAAGGAAACTCTCTCCATCATCAATAACGACAACCTGCCACCCATATTTTCTTGCTGCCTAATGATTTTGTCCCACCACCATGTAAACAGCCCTGGGGATATTAAATGTAATATGTTAAGAAATTAGCTGGGGTTTCGGGCAGCAAATTGACCATATATGGTCTGTTCTTTTGGCAGTTTGCCAAACTGCTAACAGGCTGGATTTGGGCTGAATGTGAAAGCTGGCACAGTGATCAAATGAATGGGAACCACTTTGACTGGTGGGGAACCCGGCTATCAGTGACAGCCAGAATTCAGAGCCAGCAGCCATTACTTCATAGGGGACAATATTTAATAATGTATTCTCAGCAAGGGCCATCATGCATCAATGTTAACCACTTGCCGCCCGCCCTATAGCGGATTGACGTCGGCAAAGTGGTTTTAAAATCCTGACTGGACGTCATATGACGTCCTCAGGATTTTAAGCCGCTGCGCGCCCCCGGGGGCGCGCATCGCGGCGATCGTTGTTGCAGGGTGTCAGTCTGACACCCCGCAACACCGATCTAGGTAAAGAGTCTCCGACGGAGACTCTTTACCACGTGATCAGCCGTGTCCAATCACGGCTGATCACATGTAAACAGGAAAAGCCGGTAATCGGCTTTTCCTCACTCGCGTCTGTCAGACACGAGTAGAGGAGAGCCGATCGGCTGCTCCTCTGACAGGGGGGGTTTGTGCTGATCAATTATCAGCACAGCCCCCCCCCCCCAGGATGCCCACACTGGACCACCAGGGATGCCACTGGACCACCAGGGATGTCCATTACCAGGTATGCCTCCCCTAGACCACCAGGGATGCCAATCAGTGCCCCTAATGGATGCCAATCAGTGCCCACAATGGGCATCACTGATTGGCAGGCATTATTGTTTGGCACTGATTGGCATCTATTAACACATTACAGTGCCACCTATCAGTGCCCATCCATGCCACCTATCAGTGCCCATCCATACCCATCCGTGCCACCTATCAGTGCCCATCCATGCCATTTATCAGTGCCCATCCGTGTCGCCTATCAGTGCCCATCCGTGCCACCTATCTGTGCCCATCCATGCCGCTTATCTGTGCCCATCTGTGCCCATCCGTGCAGCCTATCTGTGCCCATCCGTGCTGCCTATCTGTGCCCATCCGCGCTGCCTATCGGTGCCCATCCACGCTGCCTATCGGTGCCCATCCGCGCTGCCTATCGGTGCCGATCCGCGCCGCCTATCGGTGCCCATCCGCGCCGCCTCATCGGTGCCCATCAGTGCCGCCTTATCAGTGCCTGTGAGTGCAGCCCCATCAGTGCCCATCAGTGAAGGAGAAAACTTACTTGTTTACAAAGTTTTGTAACTGAAACAAAAAAAAATGATTTTTTTTCAATTTTTTTTTAATTATTTTAGCAGAAAATAAAAATCGCAGAGGTGATCAAATACCACCAAAAGAAAGCTCTATGTGTGGGAACAAAATGATAAAAATTTAGTTTGGTTACAGTGTAGCACAACCGCGCAATTGTCATTCAAAGTGCAACAGTGCCGAAAGCTGAAAATTGGTCTGGGCAGGAAGGTGTATAAGTGCCCAGTATGGAAGTGGTTAACATACTGTACATATTGTGAAAGGGAAGGGGTTAAATGATGATCTTAACTGTCCAGCCAAGACAAAGACTTTCTCCTGGCAGAGCTATTTAAATCTCTAAATGTAGCTTGTTTTCCCCCATGGATGGTTTGCCTTTTTGAAATTGTATTGGATTTTTTTGTACAACTTATTAAAATGCAGATAGTATACAACAAATGCTGCACAAATCACAGCATCAATGACACAATGCATAAAAGCTAAATATAGAAAATGAAATTAAAACATTAGTTACAAGTAATATCTAATAGAAGCAATACGCATGAAAATACAAATTAACAAATGTAGATGTTATGAATTAACAATACTTATTAATTTTTTTTGTGAAAACATGATAAATTCCTTATAGGTGTAAAAATTTTAATTTGAATGTAATAATGAAGGATGTATTAGAATGTAATGCAATTAAAAATAATAATAAGTAGCTTGTTCAGTTAATAGTCTTTAATGTATTCCATATACCGTAGATTGTTAAAGAAATAAAAAAAATAAAGAAATTAGAAGTGAGAAAAAAAGACAATATTCTAAGTCTTTTTCACGTCGTTAAAAATGCCATTCTTTAACTTGGGCATTAAAAAACGATCGTGTGTAGGCTCTAGAGCATTTTTAACGACGTGAAAAACGGCCTAAAATTTTTTAGAACCTGCTCTATTTTTTCACGACGTTTTTCATGTTGTTTTTTTTCCCGTCGTGAAAAACGGTAGTGTGTATGCTTTTACGAGGGGAAAAAAAATGCGCATGCTCAGAATCAAGTATGAGACAGGAACGCTCGTTCTGGTAAAACTAGCGTTCGTAATGGAGATAGCACATTCGTCACGCTGTAACGGACTGAAAAGCATGAGGCTGAAAAGTGCGAATCGTCGCTCAACAAACTTTACTAACATGAAGGGTGGCGCCATTCAAACGGAACTTCCCCTTTATAGTGCCGTCGTACGTGTTCTACGTCACCGCGCTTTGCTCAAGCATTTTTTTTAATGAACGTGTGTATGCAAGACAGGCTTGAGAGGAAACAAGAAAAATCACGTCGAGAAAAAGGTTGTTTTGGAAAATGACATTAAAAACGATCGTGTGTACGCGGCATTAGGTTCACCCCCTTTACAGTCGGGCTGTCAGATGGGGTCCCGCAATAAATATTTGGGGTTCAGATATTATTTGGAGTGATTTTCAATTGATGTTCTTATTGGTTAACACATTGTATAAGCCTCATCCCCACAAACAAATAGGGTACTGTCATGTAAAATTTGAGGTGATCAGTTAAATGAGCCAGGTCAATATAAGTATCTAAGTAGAGACTTTTAGGCCGGTTTCACACTGGAGCGGTGGGGGCGGTGGCGGTATAGCGCCGCTATTTTTAGCGGCGCTATACCGTCGGGATTGCAGAGGTATTCGGCCGCTAGCGGTGCGGTTTTAACCCCCGCTAGCGGCCGAAAAAGGGTTAATACCACCCGCAAACCACGGCTACAGCCGCGGTTTGTGGGCGGTATTACTGCGGTATCCCATTCATTTCAATGGGAAGGAGCGGTGTAGGAGCGGTAAACACACCGCTCCTCTCACCGCTCCAAAGATGCGGCTAGCAGGACTTTTTTTTCACGTTCCTGTTAGCGCACCGCTCCAGTGTGAAAGCCCTCGGGGCTTTCACATTGGAGAGACAGGAGCCGCTGTTTAGGCTCGGTTTGCAGGCGCTATTTTTAGCAAAATAGCGCCTGAAAACCACCCCAGTATGAAAGGGGCCTAAGGTATATTTCTATAAATAATGTTTAAACTGTTAGGCCCCTTTCACACTGGGGCGGTTTGCAGGCGTTATTTTGCTCAAATAAGCGCCTGCAAACCGAGCCTAAACAGCGGCTCCTGTGTCTCCAATGTGAAAGCCCCGAGGGCTTTCACACTGGAGCGGTGCGCTAACAGGACTTAAAAAAAAGTCCTGCTAGCCGCATCTTTGGAGTGGTTAGAGGAGCGGTGTGTTTATCGCTCCTTCCCATTGAAATGAATAGGATACCGCGGTAATACCGCCCGCAAACCGCGGCTTTAGCCGCGGTTTGCGGGTGGTATTAACCCTTTTTCGGCCGCTAGCGGGGGTTAAAACCGCACTGCTAGCGGCCGAATACCTCTGCAATCCCGACGGTATAGTGCCGCTAAAAATAGCGGCGCTATACCACCACCGCCCCAGTGTGAAACCGGCCTTATAAAACACGTTCCTGGGTACTTTTAGGAAACATATATTTGAGTCTTGTTATTTGAAGAGCCAAAGGGAATTGACAACCCCTTTACAACCATATTACCATTATATAAAACATTATCTATTATTGTATTTTGTTAATATCTGATAGAGCTCAATAATAACCCTGTACATTTGTCAAATTTTTTACAATATATTTAAAAAAATATATATAAATAAAGTTATCAGTGTGACTAGCTATAGCAGCAGCAGTGCCCCGTTTGCTTATGACAATATTATTATTATCATTAACTAGAAAAAACTATCATCCAAGTTAACTGCACAGCTAACAATCTCAGATTAAAGCGGCGTTCCACCCAAAAATGGAACTTCCGCTTTTCGGAACCCTCTGGTGTCACATTTGGCACCTTTCAGGGGGGAGGGGGGTGCAGATACCTGTCTAATGCCCCATACACACAATCGTTTTTCATGCCGTTAAAAATGCCATTTTTAAAAATGGGCATTAAAACCGATCGTGTGTATGCTCCAGAGCATTTTTAACGCCGTGAAAAACGGGCATTAAAAATTTCGAACATGCTCTATTTTTTCACGTCGTTTTTCATGTCGTTTTTTTTTTAACGACGTGAAAAACGATAGTGTGTATGCTTTTACGAGGGAAAAAAAACCGCGCATGCTCAGAATCAAGACTTCCGGTTCCGGCGCCGCATGACCTAGCTGCTCCGCTCCTCAGCTCCCGCATTTGGCCCGAATTTCGGCTTATAAAATCAGCCTGAGCCGCCTCTACCACCCCCGCATACCTCCGGGCATCACCCCTCACCCCATGGACAGATTCGTCGAAAAAACCGGCGCCCGCACACAAACGGCCCTGACGGCACCGCCGGATCAGCCGCAAATCGAGGCACCGGCTTCGGCCTACCCGGAACGGACGTCCAACTCCATGATGACGGCTATGGAGGTAAGCGGCTCCACGGCCCTTTCCTCCTCTACATATGCCTCTCCACTTGCTTCCCCACTACCCCCCTCAGCTTCTCCACTTCTGCAGCACACAGGGGATAACAGTATTGAGCGCATAGCACAGGCTGTGGCAGCTCTCCTTAACCCCATGATTGCAACTTCTGTGGAAAAGGCAGTAAATGCGGGGATGGCGCAGATCAAATCGCAGCTGGGGGAACATAATGCCAGAATCAATGAACTGGAACACCGCTTGTCTAATGTAGAAGAAGAGCTCTACCAGGCCCAAGCCACGGAACAAGCACAGGACAAGACAAACCAGTATATCATTCAAAAGCTCGATGATTTGGAAAATAGGTCCAGGAGGAGCAACCTGCGTTTCGTAGGTATCCCGGAATCGCTGCAAACATCTGCCCTCTCTGAATTCTGCGCCAGACGCATTCCGGAAGCACTAGGCATTTCAGGCCCCTGTGCAGTGGAACGAGCACACCGTATGGGCTCCTTCAACACGGAACACAAGGCACCTCGACCAATAATCGCCAAATACCTAAATTATGCCGACAAGGCCCTTATCTTGCAAAAATTCAGGCAATCCCGCTCCCTTCAAATTGATGGAGTAAAGGTCTTGATCTTTGCAGACTATTCGATCGAGGTCTCAAAAAAAAGAAAAGCCTTTCAGCAGGTCTGCACGGAGCTTTTTAAAATACAATTTAAATTCACCTTGGCTTTCCCGGCCACCCTTCGTCTCAAGACCCCAAATGGCGAACAACTGATCTTCCAAGACCCATCGGAAGCTGAAACCTTTCTGCGCTCTGTGCACTCGGGCCCTCACTCCCACAACTCGCCCATAGCTACCCCAACCAACCGCCCCCTGGACCAAAGGAGCCCACGGAAAGACTCTCCTAAACGCTTCAAACCCTCTGCCTCGGAACACCAACGTTCTGCCCCTCGCTGACATGGCAGCCGCAATTTCAGGTCTCATTTTCATCCGTTCATCACGATCGCACATGTTGCAACACCTCAGGTTGGTCACATTGTAAATGCTTAACCTACCCTCTCTCCGTCCCGTCGGACTTCGAGCCACGGACTGCACCATTGCGGTGTCCAAATAATTATTATTATGCTCTATGTTCCCATACACTTGTCTGTTACGGTTATTTTATATTATTGTTGTTAATCTGCTACTCTCCCCACCTGGCCTCACTGTGTATCCGCGCCGCCCCCCCCCCATCATTGCTCTCGTCGGCCGACAAACGGCCACTATTTGAGGTTAGGCTCTCGTACATCACTTGGTCCGCGAGGGGCTTTACTGGGAGCTGGCTTACACAGTGACTTCATGCGGAAAAAAGTGAAGTTTTTGCGATTACATGTTTTCTGTTTCTTTCACCTTTACCCTTCCTTCTTCCTCCCCTCCTCTCTCTACTTATCACCCCGGGGTACCCACACACCATCACATCCCCCCACCTCTCTCTCCCACTGCACAAACAATCTCTTACCCCCCGATAGGGGAATGACCCTACTACACTATCAATATAACGACAAATTTGAAACTTCGGCCCAACTCCCTTATATACTCCCAACATGAAAATAGTTTCCTGGAATGTAAAAGGCCTTAGATCCCCTAACAAGAGAATGAAAATTCTCCGACATCTCAAAAGACTTAGGACTGACATAGCCCTGCTCCAAGAAACCCATTTATCAACCCTGGACTTTCACCGCATGAAAAAGCTCTGGGTTGGCACAGTCCTAGGCTCTGGCGCCATGGGACGCAAGGCAGGTGTTCTCCTGCTGATACACAAAAACCTCCCCTGCACAGTCTTATCAGTCCAATCGGATAGCTAGGGGTGTTTCCTTTCAACGCACGTCCGAATAGGGTCCAAAGAAATTGTGATTTCCAATATTTACGCCCCTAATAACCCCAGCAAGCCCTTCTTCAGTGACCTGACCTCTTGGCTTCTCCAAAACACCCATCTCCCTCACATAATTGGAGGAGACTTCAACGATGTACTACACCACACAGACGACAGGTCATCCCCTAAACGCCCTAAAACAGGTGTTGACCCCGCTACCCTGACGCACTTTGCATCCACCATGGATTCCCTGCACCTCCGGGACCTCTGGCGCCTGACGCACCCAGCCGACAGGGACTTCACCTTCTACTCCAACCCCCATAACATATTTACCAGAATTGACTATTTTTTTGGCTCCGACAACCTAGTCCCTATGCTATCTGGTGCTGACATACATGACATTGTCATCTCAGATCACGCCCCTATCTCAGTACATTTTGACAATCTTGACCTACCCCCACATCCCAAGATATGGCGCTTCCCTTCATACCTCCATAATACTCAACGGCCAATGCTTCCCACTCAGACAACCCAAACCTCTTCTGGGATGCCGGCAAGGCTTACCTCAGGGGACGCATCATTTCTTATGCTACCTCCTTTAAAAGAAACGCTATGGCAGAATTTAAATCAGCCAGCACTCGACTTCATCTGGCACAGAGATCCCTATATACTTTAGACACCCCTGACAGTAGGAGCGAATGGCAGATAGCCAAAAAGGCTTTTGACACATGGGCTGACACCCTCGAACTGACCAAAAGGGCCCACTTGGATGCCACTCTTCACAAGTTTGGAAATAAGGCTGGCAAACTATTGGCTAGGCTCTGCAAGGGACCCTACCACCCGACCCACATTACATCGCTGCGGGACCCTGATGGCAAGGTACATACCACTCCCCAATCGATAAACAGAGCGATGCTTCAATACTACTCAGCATTATATGCCCCAGACACGATAGACAAACAGTCAGCACAGACATTCCTGGAAAAAATAGACATTCCTAAAATATCTCCCACTCACTTAGAGACCCTTAATGCCCCTATCTCGCTGTCCGAAATCTCTAACGCTATCCGCAACTTAACCCCCTCTAAGGCCCCTGGCCCCGACAGCTTTACCAGCTTATTCTACAAAACCCTACAACATATCACAGAACCCACTCTCCAATATCGCACTAGAACCCCTCTCCAGATACCTAACCCATGCAGCCCCCCTACATGGCATCAAAATTGGCCAACACGATCTCCGCACATCCCTCTTTGCCGATGATGTCCTTATATTTTCGGCCAACCCCCCTTCTGACATGTCCACCATTAAAAAGGTTTTTGACGAATTTAGATCCTACTCAGGCCTCCGCATAAATTACGGCAAGAGCGAAATTCTCCCCTTAGGAAATATACCTAATCCCCCCTGGGTCAAGAATTCCATATTCTCAGTCGCCAAAACTCACATCACCTATCTAGGAATCAAAATAGGGAAACTGCCCTCCTCTCTATATCACCTCAACTATACTCCCTTGCTTACTAGAATTTCTCAGGAACTAAATAACTGGATGGATCTCCCCCTCTCGCTCCTGGGAAGATGTCACCTGCTGAAGATGGTCAGTTTTGCTAGATTATTATATCCTCTGCAGACGATCCCGTTGTTACTTCAACATAAAGATGTCAAATTTCTCAACTCCGCCTTATCTAAATTCCTTTGGCAGGGCAAGAGACCACGCATAGCTTTAAAGAAACTCTATCTTCCCAGGCGCAAAGAGGGTATTAGTCTTCCGAATGTGCGAACTTATAACTTAGCATGTCTTCTGAGAATTAGCCTTGACTGGATCTCACAAGCCTCTCGCTATTCTAACTACTCCATGGAATCTGCAATGGCCCACCCATACTCACTGGTAGCCCTTCTCCACTGCAAGTGGAAATCAGTCCCACCCTTGTACCAACATAACCTCCTGCTAAGAGACACTGCTATTGCGTGGAGGGAAGTCCGGAAGAGCCTCAAGCTCTCTCCTTTTATGTCGAGTCACCTACCAATTCAGGGACACCCCAGTTTTCCTCCTGGTCTGGATCACAAATCGTTCAACATTTGGGCAGGAAAAGGTCTCACAAACTTTGCCTCATTGTGCGACACGGCGACAGGGTGACCTCTACCCTTTTCTACCATAGCCAAAACGTTTTCACTTCCACGATCACATGCTTTCCATTTCGGACAATGCCTCAGCTTCTTAAGAGACGCATGCAAAGAGGAATCCAAGAGATTTGAACCAAACTTCACAGACCTGCTGCTCCAGGAAGCATCCTTTAAAATATCTAACATTTACAAACCTCTAATACAAAAGACCACTCCTCCTCTAACATCCTCCTCTGTTACTAATTGGGGTAAAGACTTCCCGGACGCGGATCTAGTGGACAAACTCCTCCAGGGTCTCAATAAAGTGAACCAATTGACTCCCAATGAAACATGGAGGGAAACCCAGCTAAAGATCATACATCGAGCTTACATACCCTTCCTTTCTACCAAAACGGACCCGAGTGCTGCCGTCTGCCCCCTCTGCCATCATCCAAGACCGTCCTTGACTCATCGTTTTTGGGCTTGCTCTTACATATCCACCTTCTGGGATCGAGTACTATCCTACATTTTTGAGATAACTCTGTTGAAACTCCCAAAGGACCCACTGCTTCTCATCTTTGGGCACTGGGACCCCCAGCTTCTCCCCTGGTCCCAAAGGACCACGGCACCCACACCTGTCATCGACTGCTCTCACAAACGCCCCTCCCACAAGGAATGGTTCTTGCTATGTCTTCTGATCGCACGGAGAGTCATTCTGAAAAATTGGACCTCATCGCTTTGTCCTACTGTCGCTCAAGTCAAACGGGAACTCCTACTTCTATTATTCAAAGATCGCATCAACATTGACTTCAGACTTGACAGATCTAAATCAAACTTCCTCTCTAGATGGCAACCCTTTATGCTCTCAGTTCTCTCTCCAGAGGATGTCTCCAACTTCGACCAGTTCTCGTTCTCATATTATGGATCTTCCCCTCTCCCACGCCCAGGAGAGGCAGTCTCTCCCTCTTCACCATCAACACTGGGAAGAAGATAAAAGTCCATGAGGCTTCTCCATCACCGGTACCCCCCTCTCCTCTCCTACCGCTATATATGACAAAAAAAAAAAAAACTTGTTCTCCACCCCCCCTCCCCCCCTCCCCCCATACTCCTGGATACTTACCTCCCTCTTTCAGATATTGTTATGTCGTTTTATTTTCCGCCTGTAATCCTAGGATGATTGCTGCAACCAAGATCCATCCAGTTGCTTCCCTAGTGACGATAGTTTTTGTACTGCTGTATTGCGTAGCTAGATATTCGAGTCCCTTAGATTACACATTGTTATCCATCCACTTACTTTGTAAAATGCTTCTACAGACACAGTTTTATTGCCCTGTACTGTTTATATCTCTCAATAAAATCTTTTACAAACAAACAAACAAGAATCAAGTATGAGACGGGAGCGCTCGTTCTGGTAAAACTAGCGTTCGTAATGGAGATAGCACATTTGTCAAGCTGTAACGAAAATGAAATGCACGAGGCTGAAAAGCGCGAATCGCCGCTCAACAAAGTTTACTAACATGAAGGGTGGCGCCATTCGAATGGAACTTCCCCTTTATAGTGCCGTCGTACGTGTTGTACGTCACTGCGCTTTGCTCGAGCGTTTTTTTTAATGATCGTGTGTACGCAAGACAGGCTTGAGAGGAAACATGAAAAAAAAAACGACGAGAAAAACGTTGGTTTAAAAAAATGGCATGAAAAACGATCGTGTGTACGCCGCATAAGACAGGTATTTGCACCCACTTCCAGGCATAGACTCCCGTGGGAGTCACGCCACTTCCCGTCACCCCCCGCTGTCTCCTGGGAAACACACTGGTCCCAGGAGAGAGCGGGGACCACTGAGAATGTGCCGCACTACTCGCGCATGCGCAGTAGGGAATCGGGCAGTGAAGCCGCAACACTTCACTTTCTGATTCCCTCACCGAGGATGGCGGCGGGGGCAGCCGAGAGACGAGTGATTGCTCGGCCTCGGCTGCCAAAATCGCGGGCGCGCTGGACAGGTAAGTGTCCATTTATTAAAAGTCAGCAGCTGCAGTATTTGTAGCTGCTCGCTTTTACGAAAAAAAATTTGGGTGGACCTCCGCTTTAATATTTGTTTTAGAGACATACAGGTGCATCTCAAAAAATTATAATATTACATAAGACCAATAAAAAAAGAAGGACTTTTTTTTTTTTCAATCTCTTTATTAAATTTCTTTATATCTTACAAAATTCAAAAAACCGAGAATCATTTCTGGACATTACATCACATCACATCAAAATAATGTCCCTCATCCCTCCTCACCCCGCTCCCCCCCCCCCCATCTCTGGGCTTACTTTTCTGCATTCATGCACCTGACCTCACCTTATGTCTTTTCTTCTCCCCTTCATTATACTCCCATCTTTTCAGTGAATAATATTGTCTGCTTAAACCTTATCCAGTCTCTCCACTTCTCTTCGAACCCCTCCCATCCCTCCTCACCCCTAAATCTTAGGTACTCCAAGTTGTAAGTTCCGTTTACTTTATTACACCAGCTCCACATCATAGAGCTTTCTGGATACTGCCACTGTCTAGGGATTAAACCTTTGGCTGCATTTAATAGCTGAGGAGCCAATGTTCTTATATAATGTTTAATTGGCCTTCTAATCCTGTGGAACAAGCACCCCCACGGGTCCTCTGCTACTAAATGTAGGGAAAATACTGAGGATGACACATACCACGTCAATAGATAGCAACACTATAGAAATGAATTACAAATGCTTGGCACGTTGGTACATAACCCCAGATAAGGCACACAAATGTCAAAGGGAGGTCCACCAAATGTGGGTCATGGATCCTATTTTCTTACATCCCCGCCAACATAATTGCGAGATCTCCCTTTGACATTTGTGTGCCTTATCTGGGGTTATGTACCAACGTGCCAAGCATTTGTAATTAATTTCTATAGTGTTGCTATCTATTGACGTTGTATGTGTCATCCTTAGTATTTTCCCTACATCTAAAGCCTCGTACACACGATCGGATATCCTATTGATTCTAATCCGATGGTTTTGTCCATCGGAAATCCGATGAAGCTGACTTCCATCAGTCTTGTCTACACACCATCAGTCAAAAAACCGACCGTTCCAAACGCGGTGACGTAAAACACTCCGATGAGCCGAAAAAAAATTAAGTTTAATGCTTCTGAGCATACGTCGACTTGATTCTGAGCATGCGTGGATTTTTTATCCGATGGACTTGCCCATAGACGATCGGAATTTGCTATCGGTTTTTGATCCATCGGAAAAATTTAAAACATGTTCTATTTTTTAAAACCGATGGAAAAAGACCGATGGGTCCCATACATGATCGGTTTGTCCGATGAAAAAAGTCCATCGGACTGTTTTCATCTGTAAAACCGATCGTGTGTACAGGGCTTAAATCATTCACTTATGTTGCCAATTCTTCTTCCCACTTTCCGATAAATGGTGGCATTTCCAGCCACTTCATACCCATCAGTATTTTATATATCCTTGAGATCCCCTTCTTCTTTCCTGTAGCTAGGCATAACTACTCCAGCGGAAGTAGGTTCTCTTCGGATCTGATTGGTTGAGGCAATGTCTATATGAAATGATTCAGCTGGGAATACCGCCACCCGTCTAACACCACCAAATCTTTTTTATATTTTAAGTCCTGAAAGGTGCATATTCTGCCTTTCTCCATTACATCTTTTAATTGTGCATTATCTTTCTTGATCCAATTTCCGAACAGATTCCCTATCCCAGGTGTGAAATAATTGGTGTCTTTTAATGGTATCAAGGGTGAATTGTATCCCCATGTTTCCCTTTTGTGTATCATATCCCAAGTTACCAGTGCTTTCTGTGTTATACTGTGTGTGTTCCTATTCATTTTTCTCAGTTGTGCAGGTATCCATATAATTTTCCCAAGTGTGACATTGCTAATCGTGCTTTCCAATTTCACTCATCTATTCTCTGTATTATTTTTTGCCCATTCTATCACCCGTGAGAGTAAGATAGCTTTATAGTAATTCTTGAGGTCAGGTACCCCCAGGCCCCCTTGTCCCTTATCCCTAGTCAGTACTGTTAAGCTCTGTACACACGATCGGTTTAACTGATGAAAACCCTCCGATGGATTGTTTTCATCAGACAAACCGATCGTGTATGGGACCCATCGGTCTTTTTTCCATCGGTTTTAAAAAATTGAACATGTTTTAAATTTTTCCGATGGATAAAAAACCGATCGAAAACTCTGATCGTCTATAGGCAAGTCCATCGGATAAAAAACCCACGCATGCTCAGAATCAAGTCGACGCATGCTCAGAAGCATTGAACTTCATCTTTCTCGGCTCATCGGAGTGTTTTACGTCACCGCGTTTGGAACGGTCGGTTTTTGGACTGATGGTGTGTAGGCAAGACTGATGGAAGTCAGCTTCATCGAATTTCTGATGGACAAAACCATCGGATTAGAATCCATAGGATATCCGATCGTGTGTACGAGGCTTCAGACTAATACGCGGATTCTTTTTCTGCCAGATAAACCTTAAAAGTAGGATTTTAATGTTTTAAAATATACATGTGGGGAGAGAGATCAGTAGCATTTGCATTTTATATATAATCTTTGGTAGAATAACCATTTTAAAGATATTAATTCTTCCTATCCACGACACATGTCTTGATGCAATTTTATTTAGTTCTAATTTGATATCATTCAATAATGGGATGAAATTCATTTGATATAATGTCTCAGGGGATGATGTTATCTTTACTCCTAAGTATTTTAACTCTTTTTTTCCTCCAGATGAATGGGAACTCCTCATGATATATCTGCTCCTCCTGTTTTTGCACGTTAATATTTAGGATCTCTGATTTGGACGAGTTCATTTTAATATTTGATAAGTCTCCACATGTTTTTAGGAATTTCATTAAGTTGGGGAGAGTTATCCTGGGATTAGATATTAAAAACATAATATCGTCGGTGTAAGCCGCAAGTTTGTGTTCCTCCTCTTCTATCTTAATCCCCCCGATGTCTGAATTCTGTCTAATCCCCGCCAACAACGATTCTAACGACAGAACAAACAACAGGGGGGACAGGGGGCACCCCTGCCTAGTGCCATTATACATCCCGAAAGATCCTGAGACTGTCCCATTTACCTTCACCCTCGCTGTAGGCTGGTTATTTAACGCTTTCTTCCAGTGGGACATTTTTGGGCCTAATCCCATTGCCTCTAATGTGTTTTGCATAAATTCCCAGTCTACCATGTCAAACACTTTTTCGGCGTCAATTGACCAGGGGATTTATTTTCAAAAAGAAGGATTTTTAATACAGAAATGTTGGCTTACTGAAAAGTATGTCCATGTACAGTATTGTATGCACTCAATACTTGGTCGGGGCTCCTTTTTGCATGAATTACTGCATCAATGCGGGTGGCATGGAGGCGATCAGCCTGTGACATTGCTGAGGTGTTATGGAAGCCCAGGTTGCTTTGATAGCAGCCTTCAGCTTGTCTGCATTGTTGCATCTGGTGTCTCTAATCTTCCTCTTGACAATACCCCACAGGGGGTTTATGTCAGTGTAGCGGGTATATGCTTTTCGCTCATGTTTGAATTTGGTGGGGATATCTGTAATGTATGGTTCCCTGGGGCCCAGCGGGTGGCGCTGTCGCTTTGGGCCCGGGGTTGAGCCATCATTGCGGTGTCGTACCCTTTTTGGCCTCTCGCAGCATGAGTACAGCGGGGCGGGGGCTCCGCTGGGCTTGCTGGGGGAGGGTATAAAGGGGTCGGCCATTTTGGTCATGGGGTTGTCGAGTCCCAGGCACCTTCAGCCTGAGGGCTGTGGTTCGTGGTCGGTGTCCAGGCGGCCTAGGCCTGGACACCCGGAGCTCGTGTTCCACCCCAGGCACCTTCAGCCTGGGGTGAGGTACTCGGTTTGAGGCCTGGGGCCCAGTGTCCTCCGCTGGTCTCCGCGAGGGAGGGATTTCCTAGGGGACCTCGGGAGTGGGGTATCCGAATCCAGAGGCGTAAGGGACCAGAGGAGCTACTCACCCAAAGACCCGGTGCAGCAGATTTCCGGTGCCAGGTGAGCCTCAGGAGACCGCCCGGAGGGGTACCTTCCCAAACAGGGGCCGAGTGCAGTCAGGAGGAAGGTTCACCGTTCACCAGGTCGTTGGCAGCGACCAAGATTCTCAGCAGAAGAGCGAGAAGAGGGGGGAGTCCAGCCGTGTGAAGTACTACACGTGGGGGCTTCTATTGCACTGCGCCACGAGGCACACCCTCCCTGCTCAGTTCGTGGGCGTGACCCAGGGAAGGAGAAAGCCCGCGAACTGGAGTGCAAGAGGGGAGGAGTCCAATCGTGTGAAGGACTACACGTGGGGACTTTGTCGCCAAACTTGCAGTGCACAATGGATCAGCAGCGAGTCACCATGTTCGGAAATACATTGTGGATTCCACTTCACCCTTCTACCATGACCTTGACTACTGCTGCTCCGGTGACCGATACGGGGATCCGGCTAAAGCCCCGGGGACGATTCGCCCTGTACTCGTGCATGGACGTTGAGGTCCTGGGTTTGATTTGTCCCGGCTGTTCGGGACTGGTGTGTCAGCTGAAGCCATTCGGGCGATGCGAGGCCTGCGGGGAGTTCTTATTTGAGGTGGACCCAGTTATCGAAAAGCCAAGAACCATCCACCTCAACCGCACTACAGGCACCACCACTCAAGCAGGAGGAATCACTGCTTTGACAGCCATCCCTGTGCGCACTGCAGCGACCGCGGGGGAGGTCGCGATCACCGAAGTATGGGAGAAATCCGAGGATGCTGACTCGGTCACCACTGTCTCTCAGCGTCCACCGCCAAAGAGGAAGACCGGCATGGTAGCATCGTCCAGCGGTCGCGGTGGACCATCCTGCCCGCCTACGCCCGGCCCGAATGGATCCGGTAGGAAGAGTCCCGGACATCCCTTCTCAAGTAAAGGCCAAGGTAAGCCGGGCGGAGGGACTTGGTGTGTGGGCGGAGGTGTCGGGGAGTCATGGCCCTGTGTGTCCGCGGGAGGTGGCAGTTCAGTCTCCACTACAGGCTATCTGCCCGTGGAGGAGTGTGACACCTCCGACCTGGAGTCGCTCTCTGATCTGGGAGACAATATTGCCATAGATGAACTCTTTGCCAGTAAGGGTTGGGACAAGATGCCTCTCTCCTCGTCCCGCAGAACTAGGGATCCACCCATGTCTACAGGGGATAGTACACCCCGGGTGGAGGCACCAGCGCCTGAGGAGGGATCCCGTTCCCAGCCTGCCCTCACATCCCCGGTGCCACCTGCACCTAATTCCGGGGATAAGAGACTGTCGCTGCGGGCGCCTATGCCCAGAACAGAGGTGACCAAAGCACCTCGTCACCCGGATGCTATAGTTTTGCCAGGTGAAGGGGATAAAGCCACCATGCCTCCACTGGCGAGACTACAACGCCTATTTGGCCAGAAGGTTGCTGCTGAGTACGGGTGGGAGTACCCATACTTGTCTAAAGAGTTATTGTATGAAGTGGAAGTTTGCCCGGAGCGCTAGTACAATGACTTTGTGTGGACCCACATTCAGGTCCCACACGCCCGTAGGTACCTCGCGTGTTCTCCCAAGGCATCTCAGCGTTTCAAAGACTGCAAGGCAGAATGGATGCTGGGGCGGCATATCCACGCGGACAAGGTGCTGATTCGACGCAAGGAAGGGGAAGATGTTGAATACCATCTAGAAACCATGGACCAGCATTTGAAACCACTTGTCCTGCCGCACCCTCGTTTCTATCTATAGGAGATAAAAGACTCCGTTTGCCATTTAATATTGCTGAACTCTCCGGGTTTGTTGTTTGTTTCCCGGGAGAACTCAATGACTGTACCCGAGCTAATGGGTGTTTGTGCTCTTCGGAGGAATTGAAGGACTGTTCCTGTTGTTGTTGTTGTTCTTCATTCTCCAACAAGTGATCTTGGACTCTGGGGTAGAGAGGGCCAAAGAAGAAGAGGTCTCCACAAGTGCAGTTACCGTGATGCTGTCACCAGGTGGCAGTATCGTGCATCGGCATTCACTTTTCACACACACACTTTTTGAAGGAAAGGATTTCTTTACGGAGAGGTTCTTTCATTCTCACACGAACATATGTGTCAGGAATTTGTGTGTTTAATATTTATTTTCCCCTCTGCAGGAGAACATCCCATCAAGACCGCTGAGAGTGGGGCGGGTCTCAGTCAGTGATGTGGGTGGGGGAAAATGTAATGATGTGGCTTTGAGATGTTTTACAGTTATATGTTATTTGTTCCCCTCCCCTCCCTTTTTCATTTGAGGCTCAGGCACAACTGCTCTAGGTAGTTATTTTTTTTTCAAATTTTTTGGGATTTTTGAAATTTTCAGTCGGTTTCTGGACTGGACTGTGTTAGCCCTTGAGGGCATAGTTTATTCCAGACACTGGGGACCAGTGCCAAACAACCAGGGGGAGAGTGTAGCGGGTATATGCTTTTCTCTCATGTTTGAATTTGGTGGGGATATCTGTAATGTATGGTTCCCTGGGGCCCAGCGGGTGGCGCTGTCGCTTTGGGCCCGGGGTTGAGCCATCATTGCGGTGCAGTACCCTTTTTGGCCTCTCGCAGCATGAGTACAGCGGGGCGGGGGCTCCGCTGGGCTTGCTGGGGAGGGTATAAAGGGGTCGGCCATTTTGGTCACGGGGTTGTCGAGTCCCAGGCACCTTCAGCCCTCAGGCTGTGGTTCGTGGTCTAGGCCTGGACACCCGGAGCTCGTGTTCCACCCCAGGCACCTTCAGCCTGGGGTGAGGTACTCGGTTTTAGGCCTGGGGCCCAGTGTCCTCCACTGGTCTCCGCGAGGGAAGGATTTCCTAGGGGACCCCGGGAGTGGGGTACCCGAATCCAGAGGCTTAAGGGACCGGAGGAGCTACTCACCCGAAGACTCGGTGCAGCAGATTGCCGGTGCCGGGTGAGCCTCAGGAGACCGCCCGGAGGAGTATCTTCCCAAACAGGGGCCGAGTGCAGTGAGGAGGAAGGTTCACCGTTCATCCGGTCGGTGGCAGCGACCAAGATTCTCAGCAGGTGGCAGAGACCATGTGCCAAACCTATTCGCTGATAGAGGAATAGGAGAGTTCATTGTGCCTGGGCCTACTCGTATCCACACCCCCTGTCTGTTGGTTGAGGGAGTCCAACTGATTGTGTTTCATCCTGACATTGGAAAATAAAGGAGTGTTGGACTTTTATTGGTGTGGGGCTCATTTACTGGCAGACACTGTTCCACAGAAAAAGCGGAGGCTCCAAACACTGACCCGAAGGTAAAGAAACTTTGCTCACACCACACAAACATCTGCGTTGAAGGCTTGGCGTGGTGACCCCGCACTCTCTCCTCCAGGATACCCCTAGACAAGCAGCAACCAGCCAACAGCGGAGAGAGAGAGTGGAGGCCGCTACATCAGGTTTGATGGCCAATCCAGCATAGTGATACCATGATCATAAACCAGGTATTGGTACTTTTGGTAGTGTGGGCAAGTGCCGACTCTTGCTGGAAAAATAAATCAACGTCTCCATAAAGCTGGTCAGCAGAAGGAAGCATGAAGTGCTCTAGAATTCCTTGGTAGAGGGCTGCGCTGACTTTGGACTTGATAAAACACAGTGGACCAACACCAGCAGAGGACATGGCTCCCCAAATAATCACTGACTGTGGAGACTTCACACTGGACCTCATGCAGCTTGAATTCTGTGCCTCTCCACTTTTCCTCCAGACTCTGGGACCTTGATTTCCAAATTAAATGCAAAACTTACTTTCATTTGAAAAGAGGACTTTGGACCACTGAGCAACAGTCCAGTCCTTTTTCTCCTTAGCCCAGGTAAGACGCTTCTGACATTGTCTCTGGTTCAGGAGTGGCTTGACACAAGGAATGCAAAAGCTGTAGCCTATATCCTGGATACATCTGTGTGTGGTGACTCTTGAAGCACTGACACCAGCCGTAGTCCACTCCTTGTGAATCCCCTCCAAATCCTTGAATGGTCTTTGCTTCTCAATCCTCTCAAGGCTGCAGTTATCCCTGTTGCTTGTTCACTTTTTTCCTTCCACTCAACTCTCCAATAATATGCTTTAATATATATATGTAGCGGGGTCCTCAATTTAGGGGTAGTGTTTGAGTGGTAGTTATGCTCAAACACCTAAATTGTTAGGACATTATCAACCATTTTGTCTGCAGGAAGAGTATCGGTGTACTGTTCCCTGTGGCCTGCAGGTGGCGCTGCCATAGTGGGCCAGGGTTGAACTGCTGATACAGTGCTGTGCCTTGTGTGTCCCCTCTCGGCAACCATACAGTCGGCGGGGTAGGCCTGATGTGTATGCTGGGAGAGGATATAAAAGGGGCAGACGCTGCCTGTTCAGGGGGGTTCGTTGTCGGGAGTCCTACTCCCAGGGAGTGTGTGTTCCTGTCCGCCCTGGGCACCTTTGGCCCAGGGGCGGAGGTCGGTGAATCAGTCCCAGGCACCTTTAGCCCTGGGGCTGCAACTAAAGGCCTTGAGCCCAGCATCTTCGGCTGGGACCCATCAAGGATCGAGGAATCTCAGGGTGCCGCCTTGCGAGGGGACCCGTATCTTAGATGAGGAGGCCGGGGGAGGACCGTTCCGATGGACTGGTGAGAAGTCACAGTGAAGGAAGGGGCCCGGTAACTCTCTGGAGGGATGTCTTCTCCTTACAAAGAGGCCAAGCTTTAAAGAAACCAAGTTCACCAGGTCTGTGGCAGAGACCAAGTTCACAAGGTCTGTGGCAGAAACCAAGTTCACCAGGTCTGTGGCAGAGACCCGTGTGCCAGTTGAATAGTGATTGGGTGAACAGTTCGAGTACCATTTTGGCTGCTAGTCCCTATCTAGAGAGACTGTCCAAATGGGCTAAGTCTGCTTGAGAAGCCAAGCAGTAAAGTGTATTACGTTTGTGCCTGGACCTCTCTTACATCTTATGCTGTCCTGTTCTTTCTCCAACCTTTCCTATCAGACACTGTTGTTTAAGAGAAATAAACTCTACGTTGGAGTTACAGCTGGTGTGGACATTGAAGTCACTGGGGGAAATAGAGACTTGTCTTTATTAGCTATAGAGATAAGAAGCATTTGGAGGGAGTATCTGGCTGTGGAGACCCATCACAACACCGCTCAACCTCCTCACATAGGAGGGTACGGGCATATAGAGCTGGGTGTGCCCTTTCCTCCTGCGAGGAGCCGAAAGACAAGGAGGAGAGGGTAGTAAGCGCTATATATAATATGGTTAATATGCCAGCTTCTTTAGCAATGAACTTTTTGTGACTTATCCTTCTTGTGGAGGGTGTCAATGACTGTCTTCTGGACAACTGTCAGCAGTCTTCCCCATGATTATGTAACCCACTGAACCAGACCGAGAGACCATTTAAAGACATCATTTACAGGTGTTTTGAGTTAATTAGCTGATTAGAGTGTGACACCATGAGTCTACAATATTGACCTTTTTCACACTATTCTAATTCTCTGAGATACTGAATTTTGGGTTTTCACTAGCTGTAATGCCGCGTACACACGATCGTGATTCACGGCGGTGAAAACACCGCCGTGAATCACGGCATGAAAAAAAAAGAAAAACGAGGGAACGGCATGTTCCCCCACACACGACCGTTTTTCCCGTCATTTTTTTCTTTGTCGAGAAAAACGACCGTGTGTGGGCTCCGTGGCAGTGATTCCCTATGGGAAAACTGCCACGGAAAAAAATGCTGGAAAAAACGATGAGAAAAATTAGAACATGTTCTAAATTTTTCTCATCGTGAATAATGCCGTTTTTCCCGTCGGGAAAAACGGCAAAAAGCCCACAGACGATCGTTTTTCTCGTCCAAAGGAAAAAATTTCATTTTTCCCGACGGGAAAAATGATCGTGTGTACGCGGCATAAGCCATAATCATCAAAATTAAAAGAAAGAAATGCTTGAAATATATCACTCTGTGTAACCAATCTACATATATAAAATATGAGTTTCACTTTTTGAATGGAATTACTGAAATAAATGAACTTTCGGATGATATTCAAATTTTTTGAGATGCACCCGTATATATACAGTATATATTATATATATATATATATATATATATATATATATATATATATATATATATATATACATTGATATTTACAATGTTTGGTGTACAGCAATATGCAGGGTGCCCAGACTTGCTCAGGGCAGCTAAAGACCCCCAGTTCAGCAAATATAAAAATAGAAAGTTTTAGCTGCTCAGATAATGTATAACTACTGGGGGAAAGTTGCAAAAATCAGAGCAAAGGAACATTTACCTAACTTGATCATTACCTACCTTGATCAAGACCAATCTTCTAGTGTGTTGCTTCACCTTTAAAGTGTATGTTTTTTTTTGTTGAGTAGAAAAAAGGATTACGGTAAGCCCTTTGTTGAGTATTTATTGCCACCTGTGTCCCAACTGGGTAGATTCACCCTTCTATTAGTATTGGTAACTATTGTCACCAAGACAGAACAAAAAGATAGATACAGAACTTTACAGTACCTGTGAAAACTTTCCAAGATGTGAATTCTGGAAATGCTATTTGCCTGACTTATAATGCTCATTTTACTTCAACACGTTTGAGTTATTGACCTATCAAGTATGCATCCAAGGATTTCTGACTTTTATAAGGCTTTTGTAATATGCCTACTTGCTTTGGATCAGAGACTTAAAGTATTATAGTCAACAGGCCAGCATAAGAGTCAAGCAATTAGCATTTTCAGAAGGGGTTGGCTCCATATTTCTCACCTGACAGGTTTACCTTAAAGTGGAGGTCCACCCTAAAAAAAAAAAAATAGCCAAAAAGGCTAAAAAAAAATTGAAAAAAATAAATATATTTTTTTATACTTACCAGAAATGGCTGTTGCTAGGCAGATCGTCCTAATCTGCCACGTCCTCGTCCGCTGTGATCTTCTCTCTTCTCCTCCTTGCCTTGCCTCCTGGGAAATGGGGTGCGCTGCCTTCTGGGAACTATGTGCCTCCCAGAGGACAGCCGCCCATTCACAAAGCACCGTGCGACTCGCGCATGCGCAGTAGGAAACGGGCGGTTAAGCCGCAAGGTTTCACAGCCTGTTTCCCTTAGTGAGGATGGCGGTGCCGGCACATATCCGGTGGATGGATCGGCCTCAGGCGGCCGACATCGCGGGCATGCTGGACAGGTAAGTGTGCTTATTAAAAGTCAGCAGCTATAGTGTTTGTAGCTGCTGACTTTAGAAAAAAAAAATTTCCCAGCTGCACCTCCGCTTTAAGGCCAGTGAAAGTGCTGTGGCAATAAAATATTAGATTTGTTAAAGCATTATTATTGTCTGATATGTCAGACACTACAGGTTGGCAGGTGAAATCTCACCTTCAATGGCTATGTTTAAATATTAATATCACAAAAAAGAAAAAAAAAAAGAAAAAAATATAGCAATACAGTATATACAGATTAATTCAAGGAATGGCCACCAGAGGGCGATGTTTTATTAGTGCGGTGAGGCTTGGTGTTCTGCAAGTTTTACTGCTGAGTTTATGGTTATGCTCATGCTGTAATAATTTCATTGTTTTAATAGTTAATATAAATGATGTCTACGGTCAGAGTGTGACCAATGCCAGGCCCTTTATAAACTCAGTCTCCTAGTTTCACAGCAATATTAAACAAATATATAAATATAGTGCTACTCAAATATATACAAACAAATACAAACAATTTAAGGCTAGGTACACACCTATGTGAATTGCGGCTAATATGTTTTCCCGGTGCGTTTTTGCGGATTTTTACACGTTTTTGGTGCATTTTTAATGCTTTTTTGATGCCTTTTGTGTTTTTTGGGAGGTCTTTGATGTCATGCAGGAGAAACCAGCAAAAACGCAGTTGAGACGCATTTCTGCTGAAGTCTATGGAATCAAAAAGTGCAACCTGCTGCGGCAACAAAAATTCCCTGACCCTTTCCAAATAATGCACCAAGTGAAAACGTACAAATGTGAACGTGACCCATAGGAAAATAATGTGTTAAATGGACTGCGTTTCTACAAAACTTAAAACGCACTACCAAATGCATCAGTGTAAACATAGCCTTAGAGACAATTATCTACAAAAAAACAAAAAGCAAAAACCTCTTAGCCCTGGTTCACACTGGTGCGATTTGACATGCGATTTGACATGTCAAATCGGCGAAATTTGCCGCAAATTGCGGCCAATGGCACCGTCCTAATCGGTGCGACGCCGCATCTGCGGCGCTGCACCGATTACAAAAAGTCGTTTTTGTACTACTTTTTGCGATTTTAGCCGCGATTTACATTGACATCTGTTTCAGATGTCTTTGAAATCGAGCTGAAATCGGGACTGCCAGCGGGAGTGAAATCGTGTGAGTTCAGCTGAACTCGCAGGCTTCACTCCCGCAGCCTCAGTGTGAACGTGGGCTTAGGGCTAGTTTACACTTGCTTCAAAACAAGGCTTCGGACAGGCTTTGTTAAAGCTCTCTTAACGCCAGTCAAAGCCCTTGTCACTAAATAAAATTATTAGCTTACAGTCCTGTTTACACCTTGTGTTTGCTTTACTTTGCTTCGGCTTGGCTTCAAAAATTATACCCCATGTAGCTTTAATGGTGCTTCAAAGTGTCTTCAAAGCCTCCAGAGAGCTCTATGACAAGGCTCATTTGAAGCTCGTTTGAAGCACCTGTGGCTTTTGAGAGGCTTTAATTCAGCTTTAGCTTTGCTTTGTTTTGGAGGAATTGCAGGTGTGAGATATCCACACACACACAGGGCATCTGGCAAGCTTCAACAAAACTTCAAAAGAGCACCACCGACGCTTCATCGAAGCACCACTGAAGCCTCATTGAAGCCCCACCGAAGCCTCATCGAAGCCCCACCGAAGCCTCATCGAACCTTCATCGAAGCACCACTGAAGCCTCATCTAAGTACCACCGAAGCATCAAAAACACATCATAAAAGCTTGTTGAAGCAGTAGGAGGTTTAATGTGCGTTGCAGCCAAAGCAAGTGTAAATGAGCACTAGTGTATGAGAAAGGGCTAGTTTACACTTGCTTTAAAACATGGCTTCGGACATGCTTTGTTAAGCTCTCTGAACGCCAGTCAAAGCTCCTGTCACTAAATAAAATGGTTAGCTTACAGTCCTGTTTACACCTTGCTTTTGCTCTGTGCTTCTGTGGGCTTTGATGAGACTTCGATGGGGCTTCAATGAGGCTTTGGTGGAGCTTGGATGGGGCTTTGGTGGGGCTTCAGTGAGGTTTCGATGAGGCTTCCGTGGGGCTTTGATGAGGCTTTGGTGGAGCTTCGATGGGGCTTTGATAAAACTTAGGTGGGGCTTTGATGAGGCTTAGGTGGGGCTTTGGTGGGGCTTTGATGAGGCTTCGGTGGAGCTTCGATGGGGCTTTGGGGGGCTTCAGGGGGCTTCAGTGAGGCTTAGGTGGGGCTTTGGTGGGGCTTCGATGAGGCTTCCGTGGGGCTTTGGTGAGGCTTTGGTGGAGCTTCGATGGTGTTCGATGAGGCTTAGGTGGGGCTTTGGTGAGGCTTTGTGGGGCTTCTATGAGGCTTCAAGCGAGCTTTGCCATAGACTTCTATGGAGGCTTTGAAGAAGCTTTGAAACACAACTAAAGCTACATGGGGTATAATTTTTGAAGTGCAGCCGAAGCAAAACAAACACAAGGTGTAAACAGGACTGTAAGCTAACCATTTTATTTAGTGGCAGGGACTTTGACCAAAGTTCAGAGAGCTTTAACAAAGCCTGTCCGAAACCATGTTTTGAAGCAAGTGTAAATGAGCCCTTAAAGTGGAGTTCCACCCATTTTTTTATGTTTGTCTGTGCTGCATGCCCTTAGCACATAGTTTTCACAATGGGCAATATTATTATTTTTTTGGGATTGTAAATACCTTTTTTTCCGTTTTTCAGCCTAACTTCCTGGTCTTAATAGCCTAGGCTATTATGTCACAAGGCAATTCGCAAGGGTTCCTGGGATATCAGCGTCATGTATCCCCTGACTCCTTGTGAATCGCCTCCTACCGAAATCTCGCGTGTTTTGTGTGACACTGTCATATTATAACTGTGTGCAGAGAGAGAGAGAGAGAGGAGGTTTCAGAAGTCATCAGAGATGTGTGGGTGGGCGGGACAGAGCAGCTATCGCCCACAAGCCAATAGGATGGGGTCAGGGTGGGCCGCTACGTGTATGCAGCTCCGCCCCTTTTTTAAAGAAGCCAAATAATTGTCTGGTGTGCGATAGCTGCTTTGTCCCACCCACCCACACATAGCTGATGACTTCTGAAAGCTCCTCTCTCTCTCGCTGCACACAGTTATAATACAAGACGGTGTCACACAAAACACCAGCTTCCAGCATGCTCAGTCTTATAATATAACTTCTGAAAGATCCTTTCTCTCTCTCTATCTCCCTGCACACAGTAATAATATATAAAGGGCTTTTTTTCAGCCAGAACGAAACCTGAGACAGCTGTTGAGACACTGAGGTTGTTCTGCAGTGGTCAGAGCTGGGGGGGGGGTGTATTTAGATTGGGCACAGTGAGAGCTGTGGGGGGAGATATGGATTAAGCTGAGCTGTAGATAAGGGTGCAGAGGTGACATGTGGAGGGGCAGAGCGATAGTCTGTGGATGGGTTGAGCAGAGGTGAGCTAGTCTGCGGATGTGATGTGCAGAGCAGGGGTAAGATAGTCTGCGGATGGGATGTGCAGAGGTGATATAGTCTGCGGATGGGATGTGCAGAGGTGAGATAGTCTGTGGATGGGATGTGCAGAGGTGAGATAGTCTGTGGATGGGATGTGCAGAGGTGAGATAGTCTGCGGATGGGATGTGCAGAGGTGAGATAGTCTGCGGATGGGATGTGCAGAGGTGAGATAGTCTGCGGATGGGATGTGCAGAGGTGAGATAGTCTGTGGATGGGATGTGCAGAGGTGAGATAGTCTGTGGATGGGATGTGCAGAGGTGAGATAGTCTGCGGATGGGATGTGCAGAGCAGAGGTGAGATAGTCTGTGGATGGGATGTGCAGAGGTGAGATAGTCTGTGGATGGGATGTGCAGAGGTGAGATAGTCTGCGGATGGGATGTGCAGAGCAGAAGTGAGATGGTCTGCAGAGGGGATGTGCAGAGCAGAGGTGAGATAGTCTGCGGAGGGGATGTGCAGAGCAGAGGTGAGATATTCTGCGGAGGGGACACAGACACACAGAACAAGATAAATATATAACAAAAGATATATATATTTCTTGAATAATATTTCTTCTACATGCAGTATATTTACTGGTTCCTGGAGGGGGGAGGGGAGGAGAGGTTTGCATAGATAAGGACAACTTCCGCTGACACTGCCGTTGCTATGGAAACTTGACTTGAAACTTATTACACTGCTTGTGCAGCACTGAGCATGTGCGAGATTTGCAAGTCTGAAATCCAGGAAGACATGCAGTCTGGCTTCAGATGCCCACACTTAAGATGGCCACAGCCTATTTCTAGTTTATAAATGTTCTAAATGCTGTAATAACCTAACAAAACGGACCTCAGTTTACAGACTAACTTTACTAGAATACATTAAGCTTGTGTATTATAGGGGTATTTTTATTTAAAAAGTGTCATTTCGGCTGGAACACCCCTTTAATGATGAGTAAATTAACAAATTGCATTTTTTTTAAATCTCTTGAATATAAGCATGCAGATTTTTCCTGTCTGCAGAGAATAATACAATGAATCTTGATTGTCTGAATTGCACACTGCATGATTCCCTGCAGATATATCGACATTCTAATAGTGATGAACAGATGATTCTCATCATTCAATCCTCAGTCACTTTCAGTATTGGGCTGCAAGCAATGGTGGACATAGACTAGGGGTGTCCAAACTTTTTTCAAAGAGGGCCAGATTTGATGAAGTGAACATGCGTGATGGCCGACCATTTTGCCTGACATTCTGTGAACCATTAAAATTGTGTTCATTCGAGCACTGATACACTGCCCAACAAGAATTCCCCTGCCTTTGTGGCTGTGTGTGGTGAAGAGATGAGCTAAGGCGTGTTATTTGGATATACCGTATTTATCGGCGTATAACACGCACCTTCACTTTAAAAAACCTTACATTTTAAATAAAGAACTGTGAATCAAAATAAGGGTCACTGCCCATCAATACAGCCTCACATGCATGCAGCACCCCTGTTGCCCTGAATGCAACACCCCCGTTGCCCTGAATGCAACACCCCCGTTGTCATGAATACAACACCCCCGTTGTCATGAATACAACACCCCCATTGTCATGAATGCAGCAACCCCATTGTCATGAATGCAGCACCCCCATTGTCATGAATGCAGCACCCCCATTGTCATGAATGCAGCACCCCCATTGTCATGAATGCAGCACCCCCATTGTCATGAATGCAGCACCCCCATTGTCATGAATGCAGCAACCCCATTGTCATGAATGCAGCAACCCCATTGTCGTGAATGCAGCATCCCCCGTTTCCCTGAATGCAGCACCCCCATTGTCCTGAATGCAGCACCCCCATTGTCCTGAATGCAGCACCCCCATTGTCCTGAATGCAGCACCCCCGTTGTCCTGAATGCAGCACCCCCGTTGTCCTGAATACAGCACCCCCTTTGTCTTGAATACAGCACCCCCTTTGTCTTGAATGCAGCACCCCCTTTGTCTTGAATGCAGCACCCCCTTTGTCCTGAATGCAGCACCCACGTTGTCCTGAATGCAGCACCCCCTTGCCATGAATGCAGCACCCCCTTTCCCTGAATGCAGCACCCCCTTCACATGAATGCAGCACCCCCGTTGTCCTGAATGCAGCACCCTCTTGCCCTGAATGCAGCACCCCCTTGCCCTGAATGCAGCACCCCTTTGCCATGAATGCAACACCCCCTTGCCATGAATGCAACACCCCCTTGCCATGAATGCAACACCCCCTTGCCCTGAATGAAGCACCCCCTTGCCCTGAATGCAGCACCCCATTGCAGTCTGATTCATTCATCTGCAGCATTGGAGGAGACGGGGGGGGGGGGCAGGAGAATTTCCTGTTTTCTCGGCGACCTCTTTATTCGAAAGTCCCGCCTCCTGTGATAGACAGAACAGTCGTCCAATGGCAGCGCAGGAGACGGGACTTCCTATTACAGAGGTCGCCGTGTAAACAGGAAGTACTCCTGTATGCACAGCGCTCGTCCCGCCTCCTCCTCGGCAGCCATCATGTATTTCTTTTGTGGCCCCCGGCGCTCTGGGATTCGTTGGGGGTCACAAAAGACATACATGTCAAAATGACCAGGCGGGCTGTCCGAAACCGGAACGCGGGCCGTGATTGGCCCGCAGACCCGGACTTTGGACATGCCTTACATAGACTGTAGAAGGCCCCTTTGCCAAAAAAGTCTGGGCTCTCACTTTAATGTATCTTTAGACAACCTGTCTGTGTTTATTGCATCCTTGTGGCAAATGCACTTTAAAGCATATGTTGTGGTCTTGTGGAATATAAGGAAACAAAAAGCATATAAATAAGCTAAAACTTATATTAGTTATGATTAGATAAAGGAAGAGGAAGGATTAAAGCAGTAATAACCCCAAAACCAAAAATGCATTCTACTACGGCTTACCAATCCTTAAATTTGGTGGCTGCATTAGTTTTCTTCTTTAGGCTTTTTCCCCCTTTTTTTCACCTGGTGATCTGGCTGTAACACACTTCCTGTATTAGGGTGTCTCAACTCCAGAAGAAAGAGCAACAGAGACACCTTTGAACAGCAGCATTGTCAATCTGGTAAGAGGGTAGCGCTGGATGCTCTAGCAGATTTAGACTAACAAATTCAAGCTGAATTCCATTAAACACATTTTAAGCAGTCACAGCAATGTTTATTTTTCCTTTGGTATAAAGATTTTACATAAATGAATACAAGCTGACCATTGTAAGCCCCCCTGTCAGTGGTAAGTGGTTTATCTCATCTCTGTAACTGCCACTTTTTCTGGACAGCCTGGACTGTTGAAGGAAGTTGAAAACTAATGTCGCGTACACACGATCGGTTTTTCTGATGAAAAAAGACCGATGGACTTTTCTCATCGGACAAACCGATCGTGTGTGGGCCCCATCGGTCTTTTTTCCATCGGTATAAAAAAATAGAACATGTTTTAAATTTTACCGATGGAAAAAAAACAATAGGAAATTCCGATCGTCTGTGTGGAACTCCAGAGAAAAAACCCGCGCATGCTCAGAATCAAGTCGACGCATGCTCAGAAGCATTGAACTTAATTGTTCTGGGTTCGTCGGAGTGATTTACGTCACAGCGTTTTGGACGGTCGGAATTTTGTCTGATGGTGTGTAGGCAAGACTGATGAAAAAGTCAGCTTCATCGGAATTCCAATGGTAAAATCCATCGGATTTTATTCCATCGGAAATCCGATCGTGTGTACAGGGCATAACAGAAAGTATTACTGGCCAGATCACCGGGTGAAAATAAAGGAAAAATCTTAAAATAAAAACGAATGGTGAAAGCACATCTAATAATTTGTAAGCTGCAATATATTACATATTAGTTTTTGGGTTTAATACCCCATTTAAAAAAAAAAAAAACTACATTTTTTTTTTTTTTTTTGCTGTTATTTCCTTAAAGGAGTATAAAAGGCAGAAGGCTTTATATCTAAATGCATTCTATGCATTACGATAAAAATAATTCTGTGTGTAGCAGTCTCCACAGCACCCCCTAATACTTACCTGAACCCCATCTCTCTCCAGCGATGTCCACGAGTCCCTCAGCCGTCCGGGACTCTCCCTCCTGATTGGCTGAGACACAGCAGCGACGCCATTGGCTACCGTGGCTGTCAAAGTCAGTTAACCAATCAGGAGAGAGAGAGGGGGCAGGGCCAAATGGCAGCTCTGTGTCTGAATGGAGGTGCCCCCATAGCAAGCTGCTTGCTGTGGGGGCACTCGACAGGAGGGAGGGAACAGAGAAGAGGAGGGTCCTGTCTGCTTTGGGCAAAACCAACTGCACACAAGGGGTAAGTATAACAAGTTTATTATTTTAAAAAAAACTAGACTTTACAATCACTTCAAATTCATGCCACTAAGATGGAACAGGAAGTGGAATAAATCTATGCAAAGTGAAAAGAAATTCACTCTTAGACAGTTTTTACCAGAATAGGTGCCCCCACCCATTAGAACATTTCCCCAGCACAAATAGCGAGGTTCATTATAATAAATACCCCACAAAATATTTGGGTTGTAGGAGAAAATGACACAAGAGCAGGGCTACCTTCTACACAATTCTGTCTTCATGCGATTGGAAGTGATCTGTACTTTGTCATAAAAACGTATGCAGTTCACAATTAGAACAACAAATTCTAAGTACAATATAACCTCAAGTTATTATAGAACAGTGATAGGCTGGCAAAAAAGGAGCAGATGCAGAGGCACTATGTTGTTTCTACTCTGTGTGTGTGTGTGTGTGTCCACACATCACTTCTATACTGATACAGCCAGTGTTGTTCTGCTTTCATCCACTAGAGGGAGCATGTGTGACATGCAGTACCATAGAGGCTCTGTTGCAAGACCGTGATGGAATGTGGGAAGTTTAGTACACTGGAAGGACGCAGTTATTACTGCAGGTGGGCTTAAAAACTACAATTCCCATCAAAGGGACACAAAAAGGGGAGGAGCAGATATCACATTCCTGGTTTGAGATAGAGCATTCTTCCTATTTCTGTAGGGAGACCAGGATGGTGCACACTATAACCCTTCTGTGTGTGATTTTATGTCAGTATTACATTGTATATCCCTGTATGTTGTGGTCGTTTAGGTGCTTATCTAATAGTTTTTTGAAACAATTAGTGTTGAGCGAACCCGAACTGTAAAGTTCGGGTCCGTACCGAACTTTAGCTTTTTCCCGAACCCGAACCCGGACTTTGCCCAAAAGTCCGGGTTCGGGTTCGGCAATCTAATAATGCATTAAGAAATGCTTCAGGGGCCAGCCAATCACCTTTTGATTAGCTGGTGTGCCCTTAGAAGCCATCATAGCCATGCCTACTAATGGCATGGCTGTGATTGGTCAGTGCAACATGTGACCCAGCTTCTATATAAGCTAGAGGCACACAGCACACATGTCACTCTGCTTCAGAATAGATAGGGAGAGGATCTAGTCTGCTGCTGCTGCTTTTAGGGAGAGATAAAAAGATAGAAGAGGTAGTCCTGATTCTACAATCTGAGGGAAAAGATAGAGAGATAGTGTAGTGTAGGGCCAGGTTCCTGTGTTGGTGCTTTCAGGGAGAGAGAATATTATATAGAAGTCCAGATTCAGAGATTAAAATCAGCGATCTGCATAGGTTTACCTGTTTGTGTTGCAGTGCAGTCTTTTTACACTGCCATGAGCCCAGTGTCAGAGAAAATCTAACTTTTAGGGGGGAAAAAAAGGCACTTTATTGTTCTCTTTTCCAAAAGACCTATTGGGCAAAAAAAAAAGCATTTTATTTTGCTCGTGCAAAAAAAGACCTGTTTAGGGCAAAAAAAAAAAAAAAAAAATGTGCACTTTAATGTACGCTTGCAAAAAACGCCGTTTAGGGGCACAAAAAAAAGTTTGCAGTGTGTTATACATATTTTGAGGTGTGTGAAATAAACAATTTCTATATAGTTTTCTCCTACTGTGCTATACTAAAAAAACAGCATTTTTTTTTAATAGCATTTTCTGCAGTTCTGTGTTTTAATTTTTTTATGTTATTTTAAGTTATTTCCCTATCCACATTTGTTTGCAGAGCACTTGCCATGCTCTTAACAACATTTTGCTGCCATTTGCAGCCCTCTAGCCCTTTCCATTACCTTTTTAGAGCCTTTTTAGTCCTTAGAAGTCCGGGTCCCCATTGACTTCAATGGGGTTCGGGTTCGGGTTAAAGTTCGGTCCCGAACCCGAACTTTTTTCCGAAGTTCGGCCGAACCCGTCAAACCCGAACATCCAGGTGTCCGCTCAACTCTAGAAACAATCGATGCTTCCGGCTGAGACCACCGCCTGTGGAAGGGAATTTCACATCCTTTCCGCTCTTACAGTAAAGAACCCTCTACGCAGTTTAAGGTTAAACCTCTTTTCTTCTAATTTTAATGAGTGGCCACGTGTCTTGTTAAAAAAGTTGTATCCCTATTGTGGGGTCACCAGTACGTTTTTTGTGAATTGAAATCATATCCCCTCTCAAGCGTCTCTTCTCCAGAGAGAATAAGTTCAGTGCTCGCAACCTTTCCTCATAACTAGTGATGAGCCGAACACCCCCGGGTTCGGTTCGCACCAGAACCCGCGAACGGACCGAAAGTTCGTACGAACATTAGAACCCTATTAAATACAATGGATGCGAACGTTCGAATTCTAAAGTGCTAATTATAACAACTATTATGCATGTTATTGTCCTAAAAAGGGTTTGGGAACCCGGGTTCTGCACCAGGGGACATGTATCAATGCAAAAAGAAGTTTTAAAAACGGTCGTTTTTCGGGAGCAGTCATTTTAATGATGCATAAAGTGAAAAAAAAAAAGTCAAATATTCCTTTAAATATCGTACCTGGGGGGTGTCTAAAGTATGCCTGTGAAGTGCCACGTGTTTCCCGTGTTTAGAACTGTCCCTGCACAAAATGACACTTCTAAAGGGAAAAAAAGCCATTTAAAACTGCTTGCGGCTTTAATGTAATGTCTGGTCCCGGTAATATGGATGAAAATCTTTAAGAAAAATGGCATAGCTACCCCATGACCCCCCCCCTACCCCAGCCCATTACCAGCCCCTTTGGGTCTTGTATGGATATTAAGGGGAACCCCGCACATAAAATAAAAAAGGCCCTATATACTCTGAACAGCCGTATACAGGCGATGCATACAAGACAGGGACTGTAGGTTTGTTCTTATGTAGAATCTGTTTGTAATTTTGAACAGGTACATTGTTTAAGTGTAGCTCCAGCCCAAAAATCTATTTTTAAACTTTTTGGAAAACATAGGTAAGGGTTATCACCCCTGTAACATTTGTTTTGCTGTCTGTGCCCCTGTTCAGAACATTTCACCTCACTTTCCGTCCCAATGACAACTGTTTTTGAAATGTGGTGTTTTTCTTGAAACAAGGATTGCTGATAAAGCATCAGTACAGAGGAGACACCTTTCTCCCATATTAATTCTTACAGGAGAGAATTTTCCTTCCTAGGGGTAGATTTCCTCTCACTTCCTGTTGTCTTCTTGCGTTTGCAAGTAGGAGTCGTTTGTAAGTTGGATGTTTGAAAGTAGGGACCTGCCGTAGATACTCTGCAGAAATAGGCCCCTTAGTTGTTGGTGTTGGCACAACACTGTAAGCACTCACAGTTACTCTTGGTTGGTGCTGGAACGCCCTGCTGTCAACTATTATATCAGGAATTGTAATTACATATAATTGTTGAACAGTGGTAGTAAAAATTGGGCCTTTGATGGTGGTGCTGGTGCCACAACACTGTAAGCCCTGACAGTTACTCTTGGTGGGTGCAGCAATGGGCCCTGCTGTGAATTATTAGATCAAGAATTGTAATTGCATGCCCCTGTTGAACAGGGGCTGAAAAATTGGGCCTTTGGTGGTGGTGGTGGTGTTGACACAACACTGTAAGCCCTCAGAGTTACTCTTGGTGGGTGCAGGAATGGGCCCTGCTGTGAATTATTAGATCAAGAATTGTAATTACATGCCCCTGTTGAACAGGGGCTGAAAAATTGGGCCTTAGGCACTGGTGGCACAACACTACAACCCCTCACAGATACTGTACTTGGAGCACAGCAATGAGCCCTGTTGCAAAGTATTGCTTCAAAAATTGTAATGACACGCCCCTGTTAAACAGGGGCTGAAAAATTGGGCCTTAGGCACTGGTGGCACAACACTCCAACCCCTCACAGATACTGTACTTGGAGCACAGCAATGAGCCCTATGGCAAATTATTGCTAAAAAAATTGTAATTACACGCCCCTGTAAAACAGGGGCTGAAAAATTGGGCCTTAGCCACTGGTGGCGGCACCCATAAACAAAAATGATCTTCCAAGCTATCATCATCAATCGTATCATTGAGGACTCGGAGGAGGAGGATAGCCAGTCAACATAACAGCACAGACACTCAGCATCAGCATCAGTCTTGAAGGGATGTGACATGTTAAAATCAATTAGTCTGTTATATCAGCATCAGGTGTGTGGTAGCTGGTGGTGATCCAAGACTGGTTCATCTTGATGAAAGTCAGTCGATCAACCGAGTCGGTGGACAGGCGCACCCTGTGATCCGTGACAAATCCTCCAGCAGCACTGAATGTGCGTTCCGAAAGAACGCTGGATGCAGGACAGGCCAGTAGCTCAATTGCATACTGTGCAAGCTCTGGCCAGTGATCCATCCTCAAGACCCAGTAAGCCAGAGGATTTTCGGTGGGGAAGGTGTCCAAGTCTGACCTTGCCCCTAGATATTCCTGCACCATGTTTATCAGACGCTGGCGATGGTTGCTGGAACCAATCATACTTTGGGGCTGCGGACTAAAGAATTGTCTGAACGCATCGGTCAGACGGCCACCTTCCCCACCGCTCCTTCTTTGACTGGCCGAAGCCTCAGCAACTCGTTGTCCTGGACCAGGAGTTTGTAACCTCCCAGTCTCTGGGAACGCGTTGCACAGACCTTTCTGCAAGGCCTCCCGGAGTTGTCTCATCCTCTGCTCCCTCTGCGACGGTAACATAAGGTCCGCAACCTTACCCTTGTACCGTGGATCAAGGAGAGTGGCCAGCCAGTAATGGTCCCTCTCCTTGATCCGAAGAATACGAGGATCCTTCCGCAGACTTTGCAGGATCAGGGAGGCCATGCAGCGTAGGTTTGCTGAGGCATTCGCTCCGGAGTCCTCTGGGTCACTAAGGACGACATGATCCGCAGTCACCTCCTCCCAGCCACGTACAAGTCCACTGGTTTCTTGGGACTGTAAATCATCCCTAAAAGACTGCTGCTGATGATGCTGAGTGCCAGCCTCCACCTCCATGCTGACACAATCCTCCTCCTCCTCCTCCTCCTCCTCCTCCTCCTCCTCTTCCTCTTCCTGTGCGATGGGTGGGACAGAAGGAACACTGTCTGGGTAAAGGGGGCCTTGAGAGGCAAGGAAGTCCTCCTCTTCCTGCCTCTGTTCTGCCTCAAGTGCCCTGTCCATTATTCCACGCAGCGTGTGCTCCAACAGGTGGACAAGAGGTACAGTGTCACTGATGCATGCACTGTCACTGCTCACCATCCTCGTGGCCTCCTCAAATGGTGCCAGGACAGTGCATGCATCCCTGATCATGCCCCACTGGCGTGGAGAAAAAAAACCAAGCTCCCCTGACCCTGTCCTGGTGCCGTAGTCGCACAGGTACTCATTGATGGCCCTCTGCTGCGTGTGCAGCCGCTGCAGCATGGCCAACGTTGAGTTCCACCTGGTGGGCATGTCACATATAAGGCGGTTCTTGGGCAGGTTCAACTCCTTTTGCAGCTCAGCCAGGCGAGCACTGGCATTATAAGATCTGCGGAAATGCACACAGACTTTCCTGGCCTGCCTCAGGACATCCTGTAAGCCCGGGTACCTGCCCAAGAACCGCTGCACCACCAGGTTAAGGACGTGAGCCACACAGGGCACATGGGTCAGTTGTCCCTGTCGGAGGGCGGAGAGGAGGTTGGTGCCATTGTCGCAAACCACCATTCCTGGCTTAAGCTGGCGTGGCGTCAACCACCTCTCGGCCTGGCCCTGCAGAGCAGACAGGACCTCTGCCCCAGTGTGGCTTCTGTCCCCCAAACACACCAGCGCAAGCACGGCATGGCATCTTTTTGCCTGCGTACTTGCGTAGCCCCGTGAACGGCTACGGAGCACCGCTGGTTCATAGGACAAACCACAGGAAGAGGCCATGGAGGAAGAAGAAGAGGAGGGGGTGGAGGAGAGAGGTGTGTCACAACCAGTAGTAGCATTTTGGAGGCGTGGCGGTGGGACAACCTCCAACACTACTGCACCTTGTCCTGCATCCTTCCCAGCTGCCAAAAGAGTGACCCAATGGGCCGTGAAAGAAAGGTAACGTCCCTGTCCATGCCTGCTGGACCATGAGTCAGCGGTAATATGCACCTTACCGCTGACCGCCCTGTCCAGCGAGGCCAAGACATTGCCTTCCACATGCCGGTAGAGAGCCGGAATAGCCTTCCGTGAGAAAAAGTGGCGTTTGGGAACCTGCCACTGAGGAACCGCACATTGCACAAACTCACGGAAGGGGGCCGAGTCTACCAACTGAAAAGGCAGCAGTTGAAGCGCTAGCAATTTAGCCAAGCTAGCATTCAACCGCTGGGCATGTGGATGGCTGGGAGTGAACTTCTTTCGACGGTCCAGCAGCTGGGGCAGGGAAATTTGCCTGCTAGAATCGGACGTCGGTGTACTGCTAGCAGAGTGGCCGCAAGTACTTGGCTGTGACACACCTAATTCTACACCTTCATTCCTCTCAGTGCATGTTTCAGAGAGGACTGAAGTTATAGTGGGGTTGGAAATCCCAGCTGATGCGGTGCAAGGAGAGGTCCGCTTTGTTCTTTGGTGTGGGTCTTTGAGGTAGGCTTGCCAACGAGCTGCATGGCAGGTCAACATATGTCTGGTCAGGCATGTGGTACCCAAGCGGCTGATGTTTTGGCCACGCGATATACGCTTGAGACATATGTTGCAAACAGCAGCTGTGCGATCTGATGCACTAGCCTCAAAAAAGGCCCACACCAAGGAACTTTTTGAATGACGGGCAGAGGCAGCGCCCTGCACAGGCGGAGCTCTGCGGTGTGATTCCGTCGGTTTACTGCCCTTACGCTGGCCACCAAAGGGCATCCTGTCTCGTTGGAGATGTGCCTCCTCCTCATCCTCCTCCTCCTCTCTCCTATTAGGCACCCACGTGGAGTCAGTGACCTTATCATCCCCTCCCTCCTCATCACTGGAGCCAATCTGGCAGTATGCTGCAGCTGCTGGAACATGACTGCCAGATTGGTGTCCTTCTTGAGCATCCCCTCTGTCTGCTCTCACCCTACTGCCTTCCTGTAGCTGGGTTTCATCATCAGACCCTTCGAAACGCTGGGCATCCTCCTGGAGCATGTACCCAACACTGTGCTCAAACAGTTCGGGGGACTCCTCAGGAGGAGGACATGGTGGGTCTAGGGAAGGAGTGACTGATGATGAGTCTGACATTGATACCAGGGAAGAGGACGCTTTGGCAGCTGCTTTGCCAGTACCCTGAGCCTGGGTGAGAGAGGATGAGGAGGAGGAGGAGGGCTTGGTCATCCACTCTACCAAGTCTTCGGCATGATGTGGCTCAACATGTCCAGCTGCGGAAAAGAAGGACAAGCGTGTCCCATGGCCATGTGCTGATGACAATGCACCGCGTCCACGACCAGCACTGTTGCCCCCAGACACAGAGCCTGCTTGCCCTCTTTTATTGCCTCCTGACTGTCTGCCTCTCCTTGTTTGCCTTCCAGACATTCTAATAGATGGCCTGCAGGGAGATGGGAAAAAAGCAATAAGGGCTACCTTCAGGTGTCCTTCTCTGTCCCTTGAAACAAGGACTTGCACAGTGAAAGAAACTGACACTCTCCCTACCTACAGTTTTCTGTCCCTAGAAAAAATGTTTTTTTTAAGCACAATATAGCACAAGGAGAATTCACTCACTGTCCTTCCAGGTCCCTAGAAACAAGGACTTACACAGTGAAAGAAACTGACACTCTCCCTACCTACAGTTTTCTGTCCCTAGAAAAAATGTTTTTTTTAAGCACAATATAGCACAAGGAGAATTCACTCACTGTCCTTCCAGGTCCCTTGAAACAAGGACTTGCACAGTGAAAGAAACTGACACTCTCCCTACCTACAGTTTTCTGTCCCTAGAAAAAATGTTTTTTTTAAGCACAATATAGCACAAGGAAAATTCACTCACTGTCCTTCCAGGTCCCTAGAAACAAGGACTTACACAGTGAAAGAAACTGACACTCTCCCTACCTACAGTTTTCTGTCCCTAGAAAAAATGTTTTTTTTAAGCACAATATAGCACAAGGAGAATTCACTCACTGTCCTTCCAGGTCCCTGGAAACAAGGACTTGCACAGTGAAAGAAACTGACACTCTCCCTACCTACAGTTTTCTGTCCCTAGAAAAAATGTTTTTTTTAAGCACAATATAGCACAAGGAGAATTCACTCACTGTCCTTCCAGGTCCCTGGAAACAAGGACTTGCACAGTGAAAGAAACTGACACTCTCCCTACCTACAGTTTTCTGTCCCTAGAAAAAATGTTTTTTTTAAGCACAATAAAGCACAAGGAGAATTCACTCACTGTCCTTCCAGGTCCCTAGAAACAAGGACTTACACAGTGAAAGAAACTGACACTCTCCCTACCTACAGTTTTCTGTCCCTAGAAAAAATGTTTTTTTTAAGCAAAATATAGCACAAGGAGAATTCACTCACTGTCCTTCCAGGTCCCTAGAAACAAGGACTTGCACAGTGAAAGAAACTGACACTCTCCCTACCTACAGTTTTCTGTCCCTAGAAAAAATGTTTTTTTTAAGCACAATATAGCACAAGGAGAATTCACTCACTGTCCTTCCAGGTCCCTAGAAACAAGGACTTGCACAGTGAAAGAAACTGACACTCTCCCTACCTACAGTTTTCTGTCCCTAGAAAAAATGTTTTTTTTAAGCACAATATAGCACAAGGAGAATTCACTCACTGTCCTTCCAGGTCCCTAGAAACAAGGACTTGCACAGTGAAAGAAACTGACACTCTCCCTACCTACAGTTTTCTGTCCCTAGAAAAAATGTTTTTTTTAAGCACAATATAGCACAAGGAGAATTCACTCACTGTCCTTCCAGGTCCCTAGAAACAAGGACTTGCACAGTGAAAGAAACTGACACTCTCCCTACCTACAGTTTTCTGTCCCTAGAAAAAATGTTTTTTTTAAGCACACTATAGCACAAGGAGAATTCACTCACTGTCCTTCCCAGTCCCTAGAAACAAGGACTTGCACAGTGAAAGAAACTGACACTCTCCCTACCTACAGTTTTCTGTCCCTAGAAAAAATGTTTTTTTTAAGCACAATATAGCACAAGGAGAATTCACTCACTGTCCTTCCAGGTCCCTGGAAACAAGGACTTGCACAGTGAAAGAAACTGACACTCTCCCTACCTACAGTTTTCTGTCCCTAGAAAAAATGTTTTTTTTAAGCACAATATAGCACAAGGAGAATTCACTCACTGTCCTTCCAGGTCCCTAGAAACAAGGACTTACACAGTGAAAGAAACTGACACTCTCCCTACCTACAGTTTTCTGTCCCTAGAAAAAATGTTTTTTTTAAGCACAATATAGCACAAGGAGAATTCACTCACTGTCCTTCCAGGTCCCTGGAAACAAGGACTTGCACAGTGAAAGAAACTGACACTCTCCCTACCTACAGTTTTCTGTCCCTAGAAAAAATGTTTTTTTTAAGCACAATATAGCACAAGGAGAATTCACTCACTGTCCTTCCAGGTCCCTAGAAACAAGGACTTACACAGTGAAAGAAACTGACACTCTCCCTACCTACAGTTTTCTGTCCCTAGAAAAAATGTTTTTTTTAAGCACAATATAGCACAAGGAGAATTCACTCACTGTCCTTCCAGGTCCCTAGAAACAAGGACTTGCACAGTGAAAGAAACTGACACTCTCCCTACCTACAGTTTTCTGTCCCTAGAAAAAATGTTTTTTTTAAGCACAATATAGCACAAGGAGAATTCACTCACTGTCCTTCCAGGTCCCTAGAAACAAGGACTTACACAGTGAAAGAAACTGACACTCTCCCTACCTACAGTTTTCTGTCCCTAGAAAAAATGTTTTTTTTAAGCACAATATAGCACAAGGAGAATTCACTCACTGTCCTTCCAGGTCCCTAGAAACAAGGACTTACACAGTGAAAGAAACTGACACTCTCCCTACCTACAGTTTTCTGTCCCTAGAAAAAATGTTTTTTTTAAGCACACTATAGCACAAGCACAAAACACACTGACACTCTCCCTACCTATCCTTCTCTTTCCCTAAACTAAAGGAATCCAGGTTAAGCAAGAAAGAAATAAAAGTCACTGTCCCTGCCTATGCTGCTCTATCCCTGCTCCGGAACACACTACACTAGGCCGCCGTGCTGGCGGACTTTTATAGTGTGGGGCGTGTACTAAACACCCTCAGCAATAATTGGCCACAGGCATCCTGCCTGTGGCCAATCATTGCTCTCCTCGCTGCCGGCGCTGTGATTGGCCAAGCATGCGGGGTCACAGTGCATGCTTGGCCAATCACAGCGCCTGGATGACACTGCGATGGCGTAGTGCATTGTGGGCCGTTCGCGTCACTCGAATTTGGCGCGAACGGCCCAAATCGTTCGATCTTCGTCGAACGATCGAACAGCCGATGTTCGAGTCGAACGTATGTTCGATTCGAACACGAAGCTCATCCCTACTCATAACTAATATCCTCCAGACCCTTTATTAGCTTTGTTGCCCTTCTTTGTACTCGCTCCATTTCCAGTACATCCTTCCTGAGGACTGGTGTTCAGAACTGGACAGCATTCTCCAGGTGCGGCTGGACCAGAGTCTTGTAGAGTGGGAGAATCATTGTTTTTTCTCTGGAATTGATCCCCTTTTTAACCACTTCCATACTGGGCACTTATACACCTTCCTGCCCAGACCAATTTTCAGCTTTCTGCGCTGTTGCACTTTGAATGACAATTGCGCGGTCATGCTACACTGTACCCAAACTAAATTTTTATAATTTTGTTCCCACAAATAGAGCTTTCTTTTGGTGGTATTTGATCACCTCTGCGATTTTTATTTTCTGCAAAAAATAAATAAAAAAGACCGAAAATGTTGAAAAAAAAATGTTTTTTTTTGTTTCAGTTACAAAACTTTGTAAATAAGTAAGTTTTGTCCTTCACTGATGGGCACTGATGGGGCGGCACTGATGGGCACCGATGAGGTGGCACTGATGGGCACCGATAGGCGGCACGGATGGGCACTGATAGGCGACACGGATGGGTACTGGTAGGCGACACGGATGGGTACTGGTAGGCGACAAGGATGGGCACTGGTAGGCGGCACGGATGGGCACAGATAGGCGGCATGGATGGGCACAGATAGGTGGCACAGATAGGCGGCATGGATGGGCACAGATAGGCAGCACGGATAGGCAACACGGATGGGCACTGATAGGCGGCATGGATGGGCACTGATAGGCGGCATGGATGGGCACTGATAGGTGGCACGAATGGGCATGGATGGGCACTGATAGGTGGCATGGATGGGCACTGATAGGTGGCACTGTACTGTAATGTGTTGTACTAATGGATGCCAATCAGTGCCAAACAATAATGCCTGCCAATCAGTGGTGCCCATTGTGGGCACTGATTGGCATCCATTGTGGGCACTGATTGGCATCCATTAGGCATTTCTAATTGGCATCCCTGGTGGTCTAGGGTGGCATACCTTATGGTGGGCATCCCTGGTGGTCTGGTGGTCCCTGGTGGTCCAGTGTGGGCATCCTCGGGGGGGCTGCGCTGATAATCGATTAGCACAAACCCCCCCTGTCAGAGGAGCAGCCGATCGGCTCTCCTCTACTCGCGTCTGACAGACGCGAGTGAGGAAAAGCCGATCACCGGCTTTTCCTGTTTACATCGTGATCAGCCGTGATTGGACACAGCTCATCACGTGGTAAAGAGTCTCCGTCGGAGACTCCTTACCTAGATCGGTGTTGCGGGGTGTCAGACTGACATCCCGCAACAACGATCGCCGCGATGCGCGCCCCCGGGGGCGCGCAGTGGCTTAATATCCTGAAGGCGTCATATTCCGTCCAGTCAGGATATTGAAACCACTTTGCCGCCGTCATTTTGCAATAGGGCAGGCGACAAGTGGTTAATGCATGCCAATATTCTGTTTGCTTTGTTAGCAGCAGCTTGGCATTGCATGCCATTGCTGAGCCTATCATCTACTAGGACCTCCAGGTCCTTTTCCATCCTAGATTCCTCCAGAGGTTCTCCCATATTTTTGCCACCCAAATTCATTATTTTAAGTTTTCATTTATCTGTAAGCAAAGGGACGCTATCCTTGAGCTTTGGACTGCGACTTGGACTGCGGAGAACCTGCTGTGCAACAAGATGGCGCATGCTGAGGATACCACCAGCCCTTTTTGCCAAGCACTGGATTGAAAGCCGCTGTGTACTCAGAGCTGGTGAGCAGCTGCTGGCCGGCCATACATAGAAAAGGATTTGCCAGTTAGGAACACTTTCCCACTGCATGCAAAACTATTAAAGGCAGTGGCAGCTCGATCAGAGGCCGCCTTACCTTAGGAAGGAAACAGATCAGGTAGACATGGATCCGGGCTGCAGCTCTTTACTCCGTTGCCATGGCTTCTACTCCAGGCCGAACAGAAAGTGGGTCCTGACTGAGACCCAATTATCCGGGAGTCCTAAGATGCCTTGGTCAATCGAGTCTCAGGAATTGCTTCCTGATTGACCGGGAGGAGAATCAGGAAGACAATAGCGAATATTATTTTGCTATTGTCACACCACTGGGTGGGCTCAGGGCCCAGTGCTCTGTGCCCCGAGCCCACCCTTTTTTTAAGCCAATTAGAACCTCAGGCTCTAATCATGTGCTTAAAAAAAAACCCTATTGAAATCCCTGCGTCCGGCGCCCTGCATGTAGATTACAGGGCCGGACGCATGGATGGGTGGGGGGCGGCACCAGTGTGCCCCCTATATATGGTCCGCCACTGGTTAAAGGGACTGTACGTTAAGCACATCAATGCAATGTTCTGGGACCCATCTAACTGGCCAGCAGGAGGTGTAGAGCAAGTGTTTTTTTTTATTACTTACTATTCCTGCGAAGATTCTCTATAGGTCCTGTCACTAGTAAGGGTTACCCATAGAAGGTAAAAAAAAAACAGTACACCCTTGGACATTTATTGTTTGCTGCCTGTTTAGTATTTTTTTCAGCTGTTGCATAATAACGACTTGATACTATTTGTGCAGTTCATTCCTTCTTCTTCTCACAATACAGCATAATACATTTCCAAAGTTAACCCAAGCTGGTGCTGCCCCTGTTGCTCCTGGTACCCTGCCCCATTTTCTGGTCCATACCTGTTTAGCCAAAGTCCAATGATAGAGTAAATGTCCATTTTCTGGTACCTTGACTGGGTTCCTGCCAAGGGGGTGCTGGAGAGCAAAGCCTTTGTATTTCTTGGCAAAAAGCCATTTTGTTATTTCCAAAGATGGACCAGTCTCTCTAAAGGCTTTCCTTCCAACACAAGGGTTGGTATAATGAACAACAGGGAGTCAGTTGCCACAAGAACTACAAAGCACCAGCCATTATAAACAGTTACAAGGAACAACATAGTACATACAATAATCAAAACATATGTAGCAATACCCCCAGCTAAGAGGGCTGCTGGTATTATTTTCGGGCCTGTAACACCCTCCTGTCAACCCCCAGTAACTGTCTCTACCCTCCCTTGGCCCAGCTAGTGAGACTAAAGGATTGTGAGACCCATAGGCTATGGGTATCACAATACTGCAGATAACATACACAGTAATCACACCACACAAAATGTCTGCTTAATCACTAATGCGTTTACTGAGTAAAATTAAAGATCAGATTAAGCAGTGGTACATCTATTAATGCAGAGCCCTGCAATAAGATTTAGTCAGCATATAAAACAGGTATACGATCCCCGCAATCCTATGCGCATCAATTAATAAACCCTGCTTGCAAGCTTCCCCCTCGTGGGCAAGATGACGCCCAGCAATGTCTCTACTCTATACGGTCAGGCCTGACTACTTAGTTCACAATGTTTCTGTAGAGAAGGATCTTCAGTAGCAATGGTGGTGCACTTTGTAGGTTATTTGTAATCCACAGGGTGTAAAACAATTAGCTGCTGAATGTGCGACAAAGGATTCAACTAAGGCTGCACGGCACACTGTCCCTCCGGTGAGCAGCTCAACTTGATAACGATGGGCCCTAAGCGTAACTTAAGAAATCTTCGAGCAAGTGCTCTCTCACCCAACCGAATCAGTCCGTCCGGCCGACTTCCACCACTGTGCGTCCCACACACAGTCTCACGATACCCGGGGTCTCCGATCCTCCCGACAAGCCTTGGAAGGTAGATACTCGAGACGTCTCAGGGATTCTTCCGTGAAGAGTAGAAGGCTCTTTGGATCCACAGGGCCCAGCTCTCTGGCCTAGTCCGGAACAGCAGACACAGCACAGAGTTCCACTTGCTAGGCGGGCGATGTCCAAAGAGACCCCCGTCCTGCTCCGCCCCTCCTTATATAGTCCAACCCCAGCAGACCTTGCGCCAGGCCCAAAGGAACTGTGGGTATCCCATTGCATACTGGGTAAGGTAGTCATTAGGGCTACTTAAAGCAACACCCCGCTACACATATAGAACATGACACTGTGAGGCACCCACCTACATGCGCAGATGTGCTCTACCCAGCCTTTGGGAGCCAGCAGAGACTCATGGGACACCTGTGCACCTTCCCTTACACCAACAGACATGCCGAGATCCAGGGCCTGCATTTTCTTTAGCATCTTCATGCATGCACAGTATTGATTAAATTAATTGTAATTGATGAAATAGTGACTCTGTCTATACAGATCATTCGTTTAACAAATATTGGTTTCTGAAATTTAATTCCAGATACCTGGAACACATTTGCCTTTTCTTTCCCCTTGCAAGCCCTTCTAGATGGGGTTCCTGGTGGAGTCTGTTTCATGGGCGTCCGCTGAACTTTTTTCAGGGGGGGGGGCATCATTTTAAGGTCATCCGTGCTCGGTCCCTTTTTGACAATGTCATGAAGGGGAGGGGCTTAGTCATTATGACATAAAGCGCAGGCATGCAAAGGTTTGAGAAACCTGATGCAAAAGCTTAATAGAAGGATCAAGCTGCCATTGTCTGATTAGCAATTTCTATTGCGAATAGCGCCACTAAAATGATGGCAAAGCGCCACTAAAACTAGCGGGGCTTTACCGATAACGCGGCCAGCTGGCAGTGTGAAATAGCTCTTGAGGATAATTCCGCTTCACTCCATGTCCATATAAATATAGCCTAGAGAATGTACATCTTTCTATATTGCAATGTATTGCAATACATCTGTTGTGGCCATATTTTGATCTTGATGAAAACAGCCTATACTGTATGTATAGGTTATTTTCATCAAGATCAAAATATGTCCGCCCACAACACAGATGTATTGCAATACATAAATATGTACACAGTGGTGTCGTGGCACAGGCACTGCTGTTACCTCTAGTTCTTCAGTGATAGGGCAGGCACTGGCAGCGTATTCAGTCTCTTGTCTCGGCCACTGCACGCCACGCACCTGTGGGAGGACCCGGCGCCGTGTCGGCCGGATCGGCATAGGCACATTTACACAGGCAGAGGCAGCAGCCAAATCACGGAACAGCCGGGTCAGGGTCACAGTGATGTTAAGCCAATCCGATGCTCGGGCCGGGGGTGAGGAGGGAGGAACGGATAGTCTAAAAAGACTGAGAGCAGCCCCAGCCCTAGCCCCAGGCCAGCAGCAGTCTGCAGACTTAGAAAAAAAAGTCCACGGCTGCCACGGAGGCGGCCGCGGCAGCCATTGCAACACAAGGGGCAAGTGTGTGTCTTCACTCTGACTTCCAGGGAGGGGCAATTGACCCCCCTTGCCCTATGGAGCGGACGCCCATGGTCTGTTTGCTGTCCAGTAAAAGCTTGTATGAGACACCAGAGATCTCTTCACCTAGATGACGCTGGCTGAGGCTATACTCTTGTCCGATCAAGGAACAGCCCTGAATGTTTGCAAACTTACCAGTAATTTTTATTGGCTTGAGTTCCTGTTCATGGTTTTACCAGTCTCTTGTTCCATTCCACTTGTTTGTTTATCAGAAGAAAAGGTTTGTTCTTTAAATTAGCTAAGAAGACAACTTAAGTCTTACACACAATGGAAGGGGGCTAGACAAATATTTTTGCAATCTGCGTTCAGCCCATTTACTTCGGAGGGATGATGACTTCTTCTGTTTGTGATAAATGAAATCCCTCTACAACATATGGGCACTGGCATTATTAAATCTGCTTTGATGAGTATGAACTCTGCTGCCTCAGAATAGAACTATAGGTCATTGTCTGGCTCAAGATAATTCAGAAAGAAGGACTTATTTGTGTTATTTAAGGTAGAGGCAGAACAGACGTGATCCATGACTGTCAAATAAAAAGACTTAAGTCACATTTAAAACTTATAGAACTCGAGTGCGACTTTCCTTACTTTTATATACAGCAACAGTGTGGACAAATTATGTAATACATAACATTTTAGGCAAGTTACGTGTTAATAGCTGTTACTTTGTTATCCATTCACAAGGCTCAAGATTGAGAAGACTGTATAATGCGGCGTACACACGATCGTTTTTTATGCCATTTTTTTAACCAACGTTTTTCTCGTCGTTTTTTTTCATGTTTCCTCTCAAGCCTGTCTTGCATCCACACAATCATAAAAAAAAAAACGCTCGAGCAAAGCGCAGTGACATACAGCACGTACGACGGCACTATAAAGGGGAAGTTCCATTCGAATGGCGCCACCCTTCATGTTAGTAAACTTTGTTGAGCGGCGATTTGCGCTTTTCAGCCTCGTGCTTTTCAGTCCGTTATAGCGTGACCAATGTGCTATCTCCATTACGAACGCTAGTTTTACCAGAACGAGCGCTCCCGTCTCATACTTGATTCTGAGCATGCGCGTTTTTTTTCCCCTCGTAAAAGCGTACACACTACCGTTTTTCACACCATTAAAAAAAACAACATGAAAAACTACGTGAAAAAATAGAGCATGTTCGAAATTTTTAATGCCCGTTTTTCACGCCGTTAAAAATGCTCTGGAGCATACACACGATCGGTTTTAATGGCCATTTTAAAAAATGGCATTTTTAACGGCATGAAAAATGATCGTGTGTACGCCGCATTAGGCTCAGTTTATACGCCGTGACTTGGGATCTGACTTTTTAGACCCCAAGTGAAATCCCATTCTCTTAAGTCGCCAGCAAATCACCAGGAAGTCGCCTGGCAAAGTCGTATCATAAGTCACGTGACTTTCAGCTGGTATAATGTTCTGGCACTTTAAAAGATAAATTCAACTTTTAACAAAAAATAAATGTACTTTTTTTTTGCAGGTAAAAAAATGTGTATTTACTATTTTTTTGTTTCAGCAGCCTGGAAATCATTGCACTAGCAATCAGCAGATCGCTGATGCCATGCAGGCATGCCCTGCCATGCATCATATGGGCAGGAAGACACAATGAACTACCAGAGCGCTCAACAGCACCGTGGTAGTTCATTGGGAACTACAAGCCAACAACTGCAAAGGCTGTCAGTTCTTGTAGTTCATTGATTCACAGGGAACTGTGAATAAATGACGTGGCCGTGTGGGCGGAGCTCTGCACGGCCACGCGCTCTTTGAATTGTGGCAGTGAGTATGGGGAGAAGATCCCCAAGTTGCTGCCACAAGGAAGGGGGGAATTGGGGTCTAAATCCCCCCTTTTTGGGGTGGACAAACTATTTAAACTAGAGGAGGAGAGAGCATTGGTCAAAGTGACTTTGAATGAGGCAAAACACTGCTACAGTAAAAACATAGTAGTACAAAACATAATATTGAGTCTATAAGTCTAATGCATATAATCCAAACATTACACAGCATTCTATAACTCTATGTGTTTTGTGGATTCATCTCCACTCCCTCAGGAGTAGATGCATAAGAATTGAGTCTAAAAGGCCCCATTACATTGAGTGTCCCCATCAGAGTGCCCATCATATATCAGGTGACCCCACCAGAGTGCCTCTTTACATCAGGTAACCCTAACAGAATGCCTCTTTACATCAGGTGTTTCCATACCCTGGACAGACAAAGGAAGTTCCACTTCCATCTTCCTGTGATGCTGGGGGTGGGCTTGCACGTGACAGTGGTGATCCTAACAACTAATCACAACAGAGGAGTAGGGGAACCTGCGCTGGGGACTCCCTGACTGGCTGGCAGTCTGGATAAAACTGTCACTTGGTCCAGACCTGGACCACGGTCCACCATTTAGTGTTGCTTGGTTTATATTGTCTCATTGTCTTATAGAGCTTTTATACATCTTAATAAACAAGTCATGACAGAAATTTAAATGTAACATTATAGGTTCAGAAAACTGCAAAGTGACATATATTGGTCCTGTTTGTACTCAAGTTCAAAAACCTCTTTAAATGAAGACTCAGTAGATCTGATCAATGGAATCTAGAATGAAAAGAAATATCTTCTCCTTAAAGTGTGTGCTCCCGTGTTCAAAACCCTCTTATCTTCTAAGTATTCACTTATGTTTTAATGATACTTTAGAATACAAATTTTCTGCCTGGTGTTCTGCTAAATGATGTCTCATCACATTATAATTTAGGCTGTTTATTTTTTTCTCAAACCATTATTTCAGACCATTAAGTATCTCCGTACAGGTTATTAGTTTCAGACACTTGGAATATTTAGAGTCTTGTAATTATATTCATGGAGAACTGTATTCTAAACAGAAAAGCAGTCAACTAATTGCACTGGGGTGGGACAATTCACTGATAAGAGTTATTTGTGTAGACTAGAGACCAGGGCTGGATTTCAGCAGTGTCCCCGCCAGGACCAGTGACATTGGTATCAAGAAGTAGAGGGGCTGGGAGGCAGTGTGCAACCTTGGTGGTGCCAATTTGGCATGCCTGCACAGTGCCCTGCCCCTATCCACCCCCAGCATCATATGTTTCCATTGTGCAGGGGGGACAGACCAGGGTGCATGGCATCCTTTGTTGCTATTTGTGAAGAAGGACTGTGTTGTGATGGAGGAATGTGATGGAGGTGACTCTGTTTTCAATATACAGTTCAGAACTGGACTGTCCAGGGATTTTGCATACTTTGAGGCTGGGTTCACACCTATGCGAATTGAATGCGCGTTTCCCCGCATTCAATTCGCATAGCAGGAGAATGTGACTGGCCCTCTATGGAGCCGGTTCCTATATCTCCGCAGCGGGTCTGTTACGGTGTTCCGGAAAAACTTGTGCCTTTTTTGGTTAGTTTCAAGTTCGATTTCAGCCCAAAATTCGGGCTGATATCGGACCTGAAATAGTAAACCAGCGCGCACCGGGCCCCTGCTGTGAGCCGCATGCGGCGACGGTGTGAACTGAGCCTAAAGGGTGCAATGGATAAAGGGAAGGTTGAGAAATGTTAGCCTGAAATGTGCTTTTCATTGCAGCCACATAGAGGTGTAGGTAATACAGAGAGGAGAGGATAAGAGAAGATAGGAGAGGAGGATAATGTGTTGACCTTATATCCCACATAGCGGTGTAGGAAACGAGGAGAGGAAGATATTGTATTGACCTTATATCCCACATAGAGGTGTAGGGACTGAGGAGAGAAAGAGATTGTATTGACCTTATATCCCACATAGAGGTGTAGGGAACGAGGAGAGGAAGATAATGTGTTGACCTTATATCCCACATAGAGGTGTAGGGAACTAGGAGAGGAAGATAATGTATTGACCTTATATCCCACATAGAGGTGTAGGGAACGAGGAGAGGAAGATAATGTATTGACCTTATATCCCACATAGAGGTGTAGGGAACGAGGAGAGGAAAATAATGTATTGACCTTATATCCCACATAGAGGTGTAGGGAACTAGGAGAGGAAGATAATGTATTGACCTTATATCCCACATAGAGGTGTAGGGAACGAGGAGAAAAAGAGATTGTGTTGACCTTATATCCCACATAGCGGTGTAGGGAATGAGGAGAAGAAGATAATGTATTGACCTTATATCCCACATAGAGGTGTAGGGAACGAGGAGAGGAAGATAATGTATTGACCTTATATCCCACATAGAGGTGTAGGGAACGAGGAGAAAAAGAGATTGTGTTGACCTTATATCCCACATAGCGGTGTAGGGAATGAGGAGAAGAAGATAATGTATTGACCTTATATCCCACATAGAGGTGTAGGGAATGAGGAGAGGAGAGAACGATAATGTGTTGACATTATGCCCCACATAGAGGTGTAGGGAACGAGGAGAGGAAGATAATGTGTTGACCTTATATCCCACATAGAGGTGTAGGGAACGAGGAGAGGAAGATAATGTGTTGACCTTATATCCCACATAGAGGTGTAGGGAACGAGGAGAGGAAGATAATGTGTTGACCTTATATCCCACATAGAGGTGTAGGGAACTAGGAGAGGAAGATAATGTATTGACCTTATATCCCACATAGAGGTGTAGGGAACTAGGAGAGGAAGATAATGTATTGACCTTATATCCCACATAGAGGTGTAGGGAACTAGGAGAGGAAGATAATGTATTGACCTTATATCCCACATAGAGGTGTAGGGAACGAGGAGAGGAAGATAATGTGTTGACCTTATATCCCACATAGAGGTGTAGGGAACGAGGAGAGGAAGATAATGTGTTGACCTTATATCCCACATAGAGGTGTAGGGAACTAGGAGAGGAAGATAATGTATTGACCTTATATCCCACATAGAGGTGTAGGGAACTAGGAGAGGAAGATAATGTATTGACCTTATATCCCACATAGAGGTGTAGGGAACGAGGAGAGGAAAATAATGTATTGACCTTATATCCCACATAGAGGTGTAGGGAACGAGGAGAGGAAAATAATGTATTGACCTTATATCCCACATAGAGGTGTAGGGAACTAGGAGAGGAAGATAATGTATTGACCTTATATCCCACATAGAGGTGTAGGGAACTAGGAGAGGAAGATAATGTATTGACCTTATATCCCACATAGAGGTGTAGGGAACGAGGAGAGGAAAATAATGTATTGACCTTATATCCCACATAGAGGTGTAGGGAACGAGGAGAGGAAAATAATGTATTGACCTTATATCCCACATAGAGGTGTAGGGAACTAGGAGAGGAAGATAATGTATTGACCTTATATCCCACATAGAGGTGTAGGGAACGAGGAGAGGAAGATAATGTATTGACCTTATATCCCACATAGAGGTGTAGGGAACGAGGAGAGGAAAATAATGTATTGACCTTATATCCCACATAGAGGTGTAGGAAACAAGGAGAGGAGAGGAGTAAAAGATAATGTGTTGGCATTATACCCACCCACCCCCCCCCCCCCCCGACTTTTTTTTACTGCACCCCCAGATCGGACAGACTAGATCCAGCCCTGCTATAGATAAACAGTTTTGTATGCTTTTTATTCACCAAGGTCAATAAAGAATGGTTATATTATATATATAATATTGTGCCTCGTACAGTTACTGCCACTACCACCAGCTGACCAGTAAAACAATAAGAAACAAGGAGCGGTATTATTATTATTTTTATTATTGTTCAGGATTTATATAGTGCCAACAGCTTACACAGCGCTTTACAACATGGGAGCAGATAGTACAGTTACAATACAAATCAATACACGAGGGATCAGAGGTCCCTGCTCGTTAGAGTTTATAATCTAGAAGGGAGGGTCAAGTGGAACAGTCTTTTGTAACATGAAGTTCTCTTACAATAATAATAACAATAATAAAAAAAGCTGTTCATTCCTTCAGTTGACTGCTGGGCTTCCTATCAGATCGATCAGATAGGTCAGTGGTTCTCAACTCCTGTCCTCAGGACCCACTAACAGGCCAGATTTTAAGTATTACCTTGGGGGAATGCAGACTAGAATACTGCAATCCCTGAGCAGCAAATTATATCACCTGTGATGCATTTCAGTTATCTTGCAAACCTGGCCTGTTAGTGGGCCCTGAGGACTGGAGTTGAGAACCACTGAGATAGGTGGTCCAGTGGACAACTGGTCTCTAAGTCTGGCTAACAACTTTGCTCCTGATTGATAGTCAGTGCTTTGTGTTGTCAGCATGCAATAGTAAGGGCTGTCACGGGCAGGATCTGTACTTGAGAAACTTTGCAACACACACACACAAAAAAAGACTTGTTTAACCCATTTCCGTCCAGTCCCCTTTAAAAGGCCTTTACACCAGGGGATGGGTAGGATCGGCCAATCACATGACCACTGTGATTGGCTGTCCCAATTGTCACATGACTGGCGGCCAGTCCTGCCATCTGCTGATCTATAGCAGAGACCCAGAGCTGTTTTTGACAGCTTTGTCACTATTCTGGGAGCGCACAGTGAGTACACTCTGAGCACAGAAAGCTCTACAGCCCATAGACACATATGTGTGGAGTGTGGGCGTTGAAGCCCGTCTTCTTTTGCCACTGCACATATGTGTTACATGGGCAGTAAAAGGTTAAATAAATTGCATAGATCACAACTATCCCTGATTTCGAGGGACTGTCCCTGATTTGTCCCATTTGTCCCTCATTTTGGGCTGATCTATATAGCTGTATAGGGATGAGCTCGGTGTTCGAGTCGAACATACGTTCGACTCGAACATCGGCTGTTCGATCGTTCGACGAAGATCGAACGATTTGGGCCGTTCGCGCCTAATTCGAGTGACGCGAACGGCCCACAATGCACTACGCCATCGCAGTGTCATCCAGGCGCTGTGATTGGCCAAGCATGCACTGTGACCCCGCATGCTTGGCCAATCACAGCGCCGGCAGCGAGGAGAGCAATGATTGGCCACAGGCAGGATGCCCGTGGCCAATTATTGCTGAGGGTGTTTAGTACACGCCCCACACTATAAAAGGCCGCCAGCACGGCGGCCTAGTGTAGTGTGTTCCGGAGCACGGAAAGAGAAGCATAGGCAGGGACAGTGGCATTTTTTTTTCTTGCTTAACCTGGATTCCTTTAGTTTAGGGAAAGAGAAGGATAGGTAGGGAGAGTGTCAGTGTGTTTTACTGTGCGAATCCTTGTTTCTAGGGACAGGGAAGGACAGTGAGGGAAATTCTCCTTGTGCTATAGTGTGCTAAAGCATTGATCATCAACCATCTTTAAAAAATCATTTTTTCTAGGGACAGAAAACTATAGGTAGGGAGAGTGTCAGTGTGTTTTACTGTGATAATCCTTGTTTCTAGGGACAGGGAAGGACAGTGAGGGAAATTCTCCTTGTACTATATAGTGTGCTAAAGCATTGATCATCAACCATCTTTAAAAAAACATTTTTTCTAGGGACAGAAAACTATAGGTAGGAAGAGTGTCAGTTTCTTTCACTGTGATAATCCTTGTTTCTAGGGACAGGGAAGGACAGTGAGGGAAATTCTCCTTGTGCTATAGTGTGCTAAAGCATTGATCATCAACCATCTTTAAAAAAACATTTTTTCTAGGGACAGAAAACTATAGGTAGGAAGAGTGTCAGTTTCTTTCACTGTGATAATCCTTGTTTCTAGGGACAGGGAAGGACAGTGAGGGAAATTCTACTTGTGCTATAGTGTGCTAAAGCATTGATCATCAATCAGCTTTAAAAAAACATTTTTTCTAGGGACAGAAAACTATAGGTAGGAAGAGTGTCAGTTTCTTTCACTGTGATAATCCTTGTTTCTAGGGACAGGGAAGGACAGTGAGGGAAATTCTCCTTGTGCTATAGGGTGCTAAAGCATTGATCATCAACCGTCTTTAAAAAAACATTTTTTCTAGGGACAGAAAACTATAGGTAGGAAGAGTGTCAGTTTCTTTCACTGTGATAATCCTTGTTTCTAGGGACAGGGAAGGACAGTGAGGGAAATTCTCCTTGTGCTATAGTGTGCTAAAGCATTGATCATCAACCATCTTTAAAAAAACATTTTTTCTAGGGACAGAAAACTCTAGGTAGGAAGAGTGTCAGTTTCTTTCACTGTGATAATCCTTGTTTCTAGGGACAGGGAAGGACAGTGAGGGAAATTCTCCTTGTGCTATAGTGTGCTAAAGCATTGATCATCAACCATCTTTAAAAAAACATTTTTTCTAGGGACAGAAAACTATAGGTAGGAAGAGTGTCAGTTTCTTTCACTGTGATAATCCTTGTTTCTAGGGACAGGGAAGGACAGTGAGGGAAATTCTCCTTGTGCTATAGTGTGCTAAAGCATTGATCATCAACCGTCTTTAAAAAAACATTTTTTCTAGGGACAGAAAACTATAGGTAGGAAGAGTGTCAGTTTCTTTCACTGTGATAATCCTTGTTTCTAGGGACAGGGAAGGACAGTGAGGGAAATTCTCCTTGTGCTATAGTGTGCTAAAGCATTGATCATCAACCGTCTTTAAAAAAACATTTTTTCTAGGGACAGAAAACTATAGGTAGGAAGAGTGTCAGTTTCTTTCACTGTGATAATCCTTGTTTCTAGGGACAGGGAAGGACAGTGAGGGAAATTCTCCTTGTGCTATAGTGTGCTAAAGCATTGATCATCAACCATCTTTAAAAAAACATTTTTTCTAGGGACAGAAAACTATAGGTAGGAAGAGTGTCAGTTTCTTTCACTGTGATAATCCTTGTTTCTAGGGACAGGGAAGGACAGTGAGGGAAATTCTACTTGTGCTATAGTGTGCTAAAGCATTGATCATCAATCAGCTTTAAAAAAACATTTTTTCTAGGGACAGAAAACTATAGGTAGGAAGAGTGTCAGTTTCTTTCACTGTGATAATCCTTGTTTCTAGGGACAGGGAAGGACAGTGAGGGAAATTCTCCTTGTGCTATAGTGTGCTAAAGCATTGATCATCAACCGTCTTTAAAAAAACATTTTTTCTAGGGACAGAAAACTATAGGTAGGAAGAGTGTCAGTTTCTTTCACTGTGATAATCCTTGTTTCTAGGGACAGGGAAGGACAGTGAGGGAAATTCTCCTTGTGCTATAGTGTGCTAAAGCATTGATCATCAACCATCTTTAAAAAAACATTTTTTCTAGGGACAGAAAACTATAGGTAGGAAGAGTGTCAGTTTCTTTCACTGTGATAATCCTTGTTTCTAGGGACAGGGAAGGACAGTGAGGGAAATTCTACTTGTGCTATAGTGTGCTAAAGCATTGATCATCAATCAGCTTTAAAAAAACATTTTTTCTAGGGACAGAAAACTATAGGTAGGAAGAGTGTCAGTTTCTTTCACTGTGATAATCCTTGTTTCTAGGGACAGGGAAGGACAGTGAGGGAAATTCTCCTTGGGCTATAGTGTGCTAAAGCATTGATCATCAACCATCTTTAAAAAAACATTTTTTCTAGGGACAGAAAACTATAGGTAGGAAGAGTGTCAGTTTCTTTCACTGTGATAATCCTTGTTTCTAGGGACAGGGAAGGACAGTGAGGGAAATTCTACTTGTGCTATAGTGTGCTAAAGCATTGATCATCAATCAGCTTTAAAAAAACTTTTTCTAGGGACAGAAAACTATAGGTAGGGAGAGTGTCAGTTTCTTTCACTGTGCTAATCCTTGTTTCTAGGGACAGGGAAGGACAGTGAGGGAAATTCTCCTTGTGCTATAGTGTGCTAAAGCATTGATCATCAACCGTCTTTAAAAAAACATTTTTTCTAGGGACAGAAAACTATAGGTAGGAAGAGTGTCAGTTTCTTTCACTGTGATAATCCTTGTTTCTAGGGACAGGGAAGGACAGTGAGGGAAATTCTCCTTGTGCTATAGTGTGCTAAAGCATTGATCATCAACCGTCTTTAAAAAAACATTTTTTCTAGGGACAGAAAACTATAGGTAGGAAGAGTGTCAGTTTCTTTCACTGTGATAATCCTTGTTTCTAGGGACAGGGAAGGACAGTGAGGGAAATTCTCCTTGTGCTATACTGTGCTAAAGCATTCCTCATCAACCATCTTTGAAATCCTTGTTTTTTGGACAGTCAGGGAAATTGTTGTTGTGCTATTCTGTGCGAAAGCAATCATCCTCAACCATATTTAGAAATCCTTAAGTAAAGGGACAGAGAAGGACACCTGAAGGTAGCCCTTATTGCTTTTTTCCCATCTCCCTGCAGGCCATCTATTAGAATGTCTGGAAGGCAAACAAGGAGAGGCAGACAGTCAGGAGGCAATAAAAGAGGGCAAGCAGGCTCTGTGTCTGGGGGCAACAGTGCTGGTCGTGGACGCGGTGCATTGTCATCAGCACATGGCCATGGGACACGCTTGTCCTTCTTTTTGGCAGCTGGACATGTTGAGCCACATCATGCCGAAGACTTGGTAGAGTGGATGACCAAGCCCTCCTCCTCCTCCTCATCCTCTCTCACCCAGGCTCAGGGTACTGGCAAAGCAGCTGCCAAAGCGTCCTCTTCCCTGGTATCAATGTCAGACTCATCATCAGTCACTCCTTCCCTAGACCCACCATGTCCTCCTCCTGAGGAGTCCCCCGAACTGTTTGAGCACAGTGTTGGGTACATGCTCCAGGAGGATGCCCAGCGTTTCGAAGGGTCTGATGATGAAACCCAGCTACAGGAAGGCAGTAGCGTGAGAGCAGACAGAGGGGATGCTCAAGAAGGACACCAATCTGGCAGTCATGTTCCAGCAGCTGCAGCATACTGCCAGATTGGCTCCAGTGATGAGGAGGGAGGGGATGATGAGGTCACTGACTCCACGTGGGTGCCTAATAGGAGAGAGGAGGAGGAGGAGGATGAGGAGGAGGCACATCTCCAACGAGGCAGGATGCCCTTTGGTGGCCAGCGTAAGGGCAGTACACCGACGGAATCACACCGCAGAGCTCCGCCTGTGCAGGGCGCTGCCTCTGCCCGTCATTCAAAAAGTTCTTTGGTGTGGGCCTTTTTTGAGGCTAGTGCATCAGATCGCACAGCTGCTGTTTGCAACATATGTCTCAAGCGTATATCGCGTGGCCAAAACATCAGCCGCTTGGGTACCACATGCCTGACCAGACATATGTTGACCTGCCCTGCAGCTCGTTGGCAAGCCTACCTCAAAGACCCACACCAAAGAACAAAGCGGACCTCTCCTTGCACCGCATCAGCTGGGATCTCCAACCCCACTATAACTTCAGTCCTGTCTGAAACATGAACTGAGAGGAATGAAGGTGTAGAATTAGGTGTGTCACAGCCAAGTAGTTGCGGCCACTCTGCTAGCAGTACACCGACGTCCGATTCTAGCAGGCAAATTTCCCTGCCCCAGCTGCTGGACCGTCGAAAGAAGTTCACTCCCAGCCATCCACATGCCCAGCGGTTGAATGCTAGCTTGGCTAAATTGCTAGCGCTTCAACTGCTGCCTTTTCAGTTGGTAGACTCGGCCCCCTTCCGTGAGTTTGTGCAATGTGCGGTTCCTCAGTGGCAGGTTCCCAAACGCCACTTTTTCTCACGGAAGGCTATTCCGGCTCTCTACCGGCATGTGGAAGGCAATGTCTTGGCCTCGCTGGACAGGGCGGTCAGCGGTAAGGTGCATATTACCGCTGACTCATGGTCCAGCAGGCATGGACAGGGACGTTACCTTTCTTTCACGGCCCATTGGGTCACTCTTTTGGCAGCTGGGAAGGATGCAGGACAAGGTGCAGTAGTGTTGGAGGTTGTTCCACCGCCACGCCTCCAAAATGCTACTACTGGTTGTGACACACCTCTCTCCTCCACCCCCTCCTCTTCTTCTTCCTCCATGGCCTCTTCCTGTGGTTTGTCCTCTGAACCAGCGGTGCTCCATAGCCGTTCAAGGGGCTACGCAAGTACGCAGGCAAAAAGATGCCATGCCGTGCTTGCGCTGGTGTGTTTGGGGGACAGAAGCCACACTGGGGCAGAGGTCCTGTCTGCTCTGCAGGGCCAGGCCGAGAGGTGGTTGACGCCACGCCAGCTTAAGCCAGGAATGGTGGTTTGCGACAATGGCACCAACCTCCTCTCCGCCCTCCGACAGGGACAACTGACCCATGTGCCCTGTATGGCTCACGTCCTTAACCTGGTGGTGCAGCCGTTCTTGGGCAGGTACCCGGGCTTACAGGATGTCCTGAGGCAGGCCAGGAAAGTCTGTGTGCATTTCCGCAGATCTTATAATGCCAGTGCTCGCCTGGCTGAGCTGCAAAAGGAGTTGAACCTGCCCAAGAACCGCCTTATATGTGACATGCCCACCAGGTGGAACTCAACGTTGGCCATGCTGCAGCGGTTGCACACGCAGCAGAGGGCCATCAATGAGTACCTGTGCGACTACGGCACCAGGACAGGGTCAGGGGAGCTTGTTTTTTTTCTCCACGCCAGTGGGGCATGATCAGGGATGCATGCACTGTCCTGGCACCATTTGAGGAGGCCACGAGGATGGTGAGCAGTGACAGTGCATGCATCAGTGACACTGTTCCTCTTGTCCACCTGTTGGAGCACACGCTGCGTGGAATAATGGACAGGGCACTTGAGGCAGAACAGAGGCAGGAAGAGGAGGACTTCCTTGCCTCTCAAGGCCCCCTTTACCCAGACAGTGTTCCTTCTGTCCCACCCATCGCACAGGAAGAGGAGGAGGAGGAGGAGGAGGAGGAGGATTGTGTCAGCATGGAGGTGGAGGCTGGCACTCAGCATCATCAGCAGCAGTCTTTTAGGGATGATTTACAGTCCCAAGAAACCAGTGGACTTGTACGTGGCTGGGAGGAGGTGGCTGCGGATCATGTCGTCCTTAGTGACCCAGAGGACTCCGGACCGAATGCCTCAGCAAACCTACGCTGCATGGCCTCCCTGATCCTGCAAAGTCTGCGGAAGGATCCTCGTATTCTTCGGATCAAGGAGAGGGACCATTACTGGCTGGCCACTCTCCTTGATCCACGGTACAAGGGTAAGGTTGCGGACCTTATGTTACCGTCGCAGAGGGAGCAGAGGATGAGACAACTCCGGGAGGCCTTGCAGAAAGGTCTGTGCAACGCGTTCCCAGAGACTGGGAGGTTACAAACTCCTGGTCCTGGACAACGAGTTGCTGAGGCTTCGGCCAGTCAAAGAAGGAGCGGTGGGGAAGGTGGCCGTCTGACCGATGCGTTCAGACAATTCTTTAGTCCGCAGCCCCAAAGTATGATCGGTTCCAGCAACCATCGCCAGCGTCTGATAAACATGGTGCAGGAATATCTAGGGGCAAGGTCAGACTTGGACACCTTCCCCACCGAAAATCCTCTGGCTTACTGGGTCTTGAGGATGGATCACTGGCCAGAGCTTGCACAGTATGCAATTGAGCTACTGGCCTGTCCTGCATCCAGCGTTCTTTCGGAACGCACATTCAGTGCTGCTGGAGGATTTGTCACGGATCACAGGGTGCGCCTGTCCACCGACTCGGTTGATCGACTGACGTTCATCAAGATGAACCAGTCTTGGATCGCCACCAGCTACCACACACCTGATGCTGATATAACAGACTAATTGATTTTAACATGTCACATCCCTTCAAGACTGATGCTGATGCTGAGTGCCTGTGCTGTTATGTTGACTGGCTATCCTCCTCCTCCGAGTCCTCAATGATACGATTGATGATGATAGCTTGGAAGATCATTTTTGTTTATGGGTGCCGCCACCAGTGGCTAAGGCCCAATTTTTCAGCCCCTGTTTTACAGGGGCGTGTAATTACAATTTTTTTAGCAATAATTTGCCATAGGGCTCATTGCTGTGCTCCAAGTACAGTATCTGTGAGGGGTTGGAGTGTTGTGCCACCAGTGCCTAAGGCCCAATTTTTCAGCCCCTGTTTAACAGGGGCGTGTCATTACAATTTTTGAAGCAATACTTTGCAACAGGGCTCATTGCTGTGCTCCAAGTACAGTATCTGTGAGGGGTTGTAGTGTTGTGCCACCAGTGCCTAAGGCCCAATTTTTCAGCCCCTGTTCAACAGGGGCATGTCATTACAATTCTTGATCTAATAATTCACAGCAGGGCCCATTGCTGCACCCACCAAGAGTAACTCTGAGGGCTTACAGTGTTGTGGCAACGCCACCACCACCACCACCACGAAAGGCCCAATTTTTCAGCCCCTGTTCAAAAGGGGCATGTAATTACAATTCTTGATCTAATAATTCACAGCAGGGCCCATTCCTGCACCCACCAAGAGTAACTCTGAGGGCTTACAGTGTTGTGACAACACCACCACCATCAAAGGCCCAATTTTTACTACCACTGTTCAACAATTATATGTAATTAAAATTCCTGATATAATAGTTGACAGCAGGGCGTTCCAGCACCAACCAAGAGTAACTGTGAGTGCTTACAGTGTTGTGCCAACACCAACATCTAAGGGGCCTATTTCTGCAGAGTATATACGGCAGGTCCCTACTTTCAAACATCCAACTTACAAACGACTCCTACTTGCAAACGCAAGAAGACAACAGGAAGTGAGAGGAAATCTACCCCTTGGAAGGAAAATTCTCTCCTGTAAGAATTAATATGGGAGAAAGGTGTCTCCTCTGTACTGATGCTTTATCAGCAATCCTTGTTTCAAGAAAAACACCACATTTCAAAAACAGTTGTCATTGGGACGGAAAGTGAGGTGAAATGTTCTGAACAGGGGCACAGACAGCAAAACAAATGTTACAGGGGTGATAACCCTTACCTATGTTTTCCAAAAAGTTTAAAAATAGATTTTTGGGCTGGAGCTACACTTAAACAATGTGCCTGTTCAAAATTACAAACAGATTCTACATAAGAACAAACCTACAGTCCCTGTCTTGTATGCACCGCCTGTATACGGCTGTTCAGAGTATATAGGGCCTTTTTTATTTTATGTGCGGGGTTCCCCTTAATATCCATACAAGACCCAAAGGGGCTGGTAATGGGCTGGGGTGGGGGGGGGGGGGGTCATGGGGTAGCTATGCCATTTTTCTTAAAGATTTTCATCCATATTACCGGGACCAGACATTACATTAAAGCCGCAAGCAGTTTTAAATGGCTTTTTTTTCCTTTAGAAGTGTCATTTTGTGCAGGGACAGTTCTAAACACGGGAAACACGTGGCACTTCACAGGCATACTTTAGACACCCCCCAGGTACGATATTTAAAGGAATATTTGACTTTTTTTTTTCACTTTATGCATCATTAAAATGACTGCTCCCGAAAAACTACCGTTTTTAAAACTTCTTTTTGCATTGATACATGTCCCCTGGTGCAGAACCCGGGTTCCCAAACCCTTTTTAGGACAATAACATGCATAATAGTCGTTATAATTAGCACTTTAGAATTCGAACGTTCGCATCCATTGTATTTAATAGGGTTCTAATGTTCGTACGAACTTTCGGTCCGTTCGCGGGTTCTGGTGCGAACCGAACCCGGGGGTGTTCGGCTCATCACTATAGCTGTATATAAAATGCACTATTTATCTTTCAAATAGTATTTCCCAGTGCTACAGTAAACCTTTCATCCAGTATGTAAATTGCTGCATTTGTAAATTTCAAAAGCAGTATAAAGAAATAGTAGTGGTAAAAAAAAGCACTTGTGGGTTTAACTATTCTTGTTTTGTATCATTCTCCTATAAGGTGGGAGTGTCAGGGGGTGTGTCCTATGCCTACATACGTTTGCTACTAGGTGTCCCTCGTTCCCATCTCAAAAAGTTGGGAGGTATGAAATTGGATACAGTGAGGCATGATGCCAAACATACTGAAAAATAGATTTAGGGTATACATACACTTTGGAATCTATTTATAAAACGTTCTTTGGACGAATGTCACACACATTCATGCATGCTGCATACATTTTAGCCATAATTTCTCTAGTAGATTAATTCTTATGATCATCTGCTCCATCTAGTGGCCAAAATGCAATATAGTTTCTGAAATGCCTCAATGAGAAATATACTGAATTTTGGGCACTAGATGGCGCTAATGATCTCTATATAGGAAAACTACAGCCAAAATGTGTGCCGCATGCATGAATGTGTTTGACATTCATCCAACAAATATTTTATAAATAGATCTTTAATTCATGCTTCCAGAAAATCTTGCATGTTAAGTTTGATTTCTGCATGTTGTAAAACAGAAATGCCTTTACAAGAGAGTTCATGTCATGTTACAGTGACTGTTGCCATTCTGCAAGATACTTGTCATTAGAAGAGAGAACTGCATGTTACAAGGATTTGCTATGTAATCCTGGTCCTTGTTTCCTACTGCGTGGCAACATCTTATTAACTTATTTTAGAACCAATTACACCATTGCTGGGTCTCTGTGCTTCTCTATGCAATGCAGGCACATTAATGTTGGTGGGAGGATTCAGCAAAGTTCTGTATATAACTTTTTAAAAACATCCCAGCTCACTGCCTTAGTACTACACTCAAGAGCCCTCAACCCTGAGGTTGGACTGGCTAATAAGAGGAGTTATACAAGGATCAAAATGCCTTGATGGGCGGATGTTAGTCTGTATGCCTTGTAGTGATGCTGAACCTCCATGATTAAAAGGACTGAAATTAAAAAGGACTAAAAAAAGGGGGAGACCAGGAACAGTTAGGCTGGGTAGAAAAAAGCTGGATGATGCTGGGAAATGACCTACCACAGAGGAGCCTGTACATACACTATATTACCAAAGTATTGGGACGCCTGCCTTTACACACACATGAACTTTAATGGCATCCCAGTCTTAATCTGTAGGGTTTAACATTGAGTTGGCCCACTCTATGCAGCTATAACAGCTTCAACTCTTCTGGGAAGTCTGTCCACAAGGTTTAGGAGTGTGTGTATGGCAGTGTTGCCAACCGTCCGTTAATTTACGGACAGCACGTAAATTTAACCCTCTTTTTGGGGTGTACGTAAAGTCCGTTATGGGCATCGGCTGCCCGTAAAAAATATGGCCACGAGCCGACCATGCAACTGCGCATGCGCCGTTCCGAAGCTGGCCGGGCTCGGGAAAGCTTGTATGAGTTCGGCCGAGCGGCGCATGCGCAGTAACGTAATTGCGCCGCCCGGCGACATTTTTGAATAGACTATCAGGACGGGAGTGGACTCGGCCGAGCAGGGGTGAGGAGGAGGGGGGGATATGACTGCGCTGGGAGTGGGAGCCCGGAGGGTGAAGCGGCCATGGCATGCAGGGGAGGGACAGAGACTGATGTGCTCTCTCTGTCCACCATCATATAACTTCTCCTCCACATCATCAGTATGCTGTGTCCTCCTTCCGTGCCCTTTTCACCTCTCCACAGGTCAGAGCTGCCCTAACCTGTGGAGAGGTGAAAGGGGCACAGAAGGAGGACACAGCATACTGATGATGTGGAGGAGAAGTTATATGATGGTGGACACTGGACAGAGGAGAAGGCCACTGTGAGGGGGTTAGGAGGACCCTATCATGTCCGCAGCCTCTGTCCCCCTCCTGTGTCATGTCCGCCGCCTCTGTCCCCCTCCTGTGTCATGTCCGTAGCCTCTGTCCCCCTCCTGTGTCATGACTCTGCAGCATCTGTCCCCCTCCTGTGTCATGACTCTGCAGCCTCTGTCCCCCTCCTGTGTCATGACTCTGCAGCCTCTGTCCCCCTCCTGTGTCATGACTCTGCAGCCTCTGTCCCCCTCCTGTGTCATGACTCTGCAGCCTCTGTCCCCCTCCTGTGTCATGACTCTGCAGCCTCTGTCCCCCTCCTGTGTCATGACTCTGCAGCCTCTGTCCCCCTCCTGTGTCATGACTCTGCAGCCTCTGTCCCCCTCCTGTGTCATGACTCTGCAGCCTCTGTCCCCCTCCTGTGTCATGACTCTGCAGCCTCTGTCCCCCTCCTGTGTCATGACTCTGCAGCCTCTGTCCCATCCTGTGTCATGACTCTGCAGCCTCTGTCCCGCTCCTGTGTCATGTCCGCAGCCTCTGTCCACCTCCTGTGTCATGACTCTGCAGCCTCTGTCCCCCTCCTGTGTCATGACTCTGCAGCCTCTGTCCCCCTCCTGTGTCATGACTCTGCAGCCTCTGTCCCCCTCCTGTGTCATGACTCTGCAGCCTCTGTTCCCCTCCTGTGTCATGACTCTGCAGCCTCTGTCCCCCTCCTGTGTCATGACTCTGCAGCCTCTGTCCCCCTCCTGTGTCATGACTCTGCAGCCTCTGTCCCATCCTGTGTCATGACCCTGCAGCCTCTGTCCCGCTCCTGTGTCATGTCCGCAGCCTCTGTCCACCTCCTGTGTCATGACTCTGCAGCCTCTGTCCCCCTCCTGTGTCATGTCCACAGCCTCTGACCATCTCCTGTGTCATGTCCGCAGCCTCTGTCCCCCTCCTGTGTCATGTCCGCAGCCCCTGTCCCCCTCCTGTGTCATGTCCACAGCCTCTGACCATCTCCTGTGTCATGTCCGCAGCCTCTGTCCCGCTCCTGTGTCATGTCCGCAGCCTCTGTCCCCCTCCTGTGTCATGTCCGCAGCCCCTGTCCCCCTCCTGTGTCATGTCCGCAGCCCCTGTCCCCCTCCTGTGTCATGTCCGCAGCCCCGTCCCCCTCCTGTGTCATGTCCGCAGCCTCTGTCCACCTCCTGTGTCATGACTCTGCAGTCTCTGTCCACCTCCTGTATCGTGTCCGCAGCCTCAGACCATCTCCTGTCTTTTATCAAGTCTGCAGTCTTTGAGGGGATCCTAGAAAGATGTCAAGAGTGGGAGCGCCGTGATGGGGGTTACGGGAAGAAACAGACGTGTGGACTGTGGAGAGGAGGTCAGAGCCGCCAAGCTGGAGCCGTCTGACTGAGCCCCGCACTGTGCACCTGAGAGCAGGTCAGTGACAGCTCCGCCAGGCCAGCCTGAGGGGGGGTCACTGATCTAAGGAGGGGAGTAAATACAATAATGTAAGGGGGCACTGATATAAAAGGTCCCCCCCTATATTAGTAACCCCCCCTTACCTTTGTGTATTCATTCTGCGGAAGGTTGTCTCTATTCACCAGAGCCCCCCTCCACATCAGAGTTCCCCCTTACATCATGATCTGTAGTGTTGCCCTTTACATAAGAGTTCCCTTGCACTGTAAGGGGGCATCCTGCAGACTCTGATGTAAGAGGGAACTCTGTGCTGGCTGTGTTATAGTATCCTGACCTTCATGTCAATTGAGAAATATGTTTTTTTACTTTTGTTTAACTTAAACACATTGATAATAGCATTAGCTCTGTGTTTATAGTTCAAATATTGATATTTGCACCGTTTAGCACTAAAAACAGTAATTTTGGGTAGTTTTTCACAGCGGCAGTAAAATAAAGTGGTGTCGTTCGTAAATTGTGTCGTTCTGCCAGTAAATTTCACTTCGGGGGAGTTGGCAACACTGGTGTATGGGAATGTTTGACCATTCTTCCAGAAGCGCATTCGTGAGGTCAGGCACTGATGTTGGATGAGAAGACCTGTCTCGCAGTCTCCATTCTAATTCATCCCAAAGGTGTTCTATCGGGTTGGGGTCAGGACTCTGTGCAGGCCAGTCAAGTTCCTCCACCCCAAACTCACTCATCCATGTCTTTTTGGACCTGCACACAGATGCATGGAACACCTGTGCATCCCATGTGGGCCAACACGGCCCTTCGCATGGATGTACGTTTAAAGCAGAACTTCAAAGTTTTTTTGCTAGGATGGGTACCTTTTTCTGACAGGTATCCGCTCCCACTTCTGTGCTTCCGCCCATTCCCTTCCTGCAACCTCCTGGGTCATATAACATGTCCCAGAAGACTGCAGGACCAGCCTGAAAGTGCTGCATGATCTCGCACGTGCACAATGGGAAGCCACAGCCGGCTTTTACAGTCAAGATGACGGCGCTGGAAACTTGAAGACCGGCAAAGAGCTGGCTTAGGTGAAGACAGCAGTGGACTCCTGTAATAGTGATTGCCTGTTTCTTAAAAGTCAGCAGCTACAGTTGTTTTTTTTTTTTTTTTTAAATGACCATGGCCTAACTCTTTTCTGCAAACACTGGAACTTCAGGGAAGCAGCACTTAGAGAGCAGGAGACAGCAGCATTGAAAGTTGTAAACTGCAAGTGCTGGGATAAGAATTTTACCAAATAGTTTCAAGCGGAATGTTTATTTTATTGCGCTCAACGTGTTAAGCTAAAAAACGCTGCGGGTTTAATACTACTTTAATTACTGGAAATGTGGTGTTCAAAATAAACATCTTTTTTTAAAAGCTAACCTGCAAATTCATGTGAGTTTATATTTGTTGGCCTTCTCAATAGCAAAGGATTTATAAAGGGACGAGAATGGGGGGAGAATAAATATTAAAGAGGGACCTTGGGATAAGGAGAACTGAAATCTGGCAGATATTGGACATGATAATGCAATTTAGTCTTTATGTTTTCTAATGAAGGCTGATGGTCTTCTGTCTCCATATACAAGATTCGGGGGATGTGCGTTTGTCAACAAAAGATTTATGTCTGTTATATCTTTAGAAGATCAATTCTTCCATTCACATAATTCATTCCCTGATTCTTAAAGAGGGGGGGGGGGGGGGTTTGATAATCTAATGTCTGGGTATTATTGCCCTAGATGCATGAGAGGAAAAATAAAATGAGTTTTTTGGCTTTATGAATAATTTCTGGGGTAACAGAGTGACAGGTTGATTTTTAAAGAATTCACGTTCACCCAGAAAAAGTGAATGTACAACAAGCATTCTGTGTTAATGGGGAAAAAAAAAAAAAAAGATCGTAAACAGGATATATCTGGTACAGCAGGGGTGCCCAACCTTTTGAGGAGCGAGGGCCACTTTAGCGACTTGGTAACCGGCAACAATGAGCGTAAAGGGCAGATGACAGGTCTGTGTCCACTCTGCATATGTAGAGCAGACACGAATGCAGCCCGCTCTACCCTAAGGGCCCTCCGATCCACCCAGACAAAAGGGGACAGACTCCCTTCTGTTTTTTTAAGCAGATCGGATTGCAGATAGGTGGGTGTATAACGGACAGGAGTCCATTTACATCTGCCGCTCTATAGAGGTGAATGGAGAGTCCGTTTGAGTCCACCTGAAAAACAGACAGGCGGACCCGATCGGACCGATCATGTGAAAGGGGCCTAAGGCTTCTTTCACACTAATGCACAGTGGTTTACCTGCACCTCAATCTTCACTTCTTCCTCAGGATTCCTGCAGCTGGCTGCTGCTGTCCTCCAGGTGGTTATGGCTGGTGGCTGCTGCTGGCTGTCCTCCAGGGCTGGTACTGCCGGTGGGTACTGCTGACGGGCTGGTACTGCTGGTGGGTACTGGTACTGATGGTACTGGTACTGCTGGTACTAGTACTGCTGACTGGTACTGGTACTGCTGGCTAGTACTGGTACTACTGGCGGGTACTGCTGGCTGGTACTGTTACTGCTGGCGGATAGTGGTACTGCTGGCTGGTACTGCTACTGGTGGTGGGTACTGGTACTGCTGACTGGTACTTTTACTGCTGGCGGGTACTGTTACTGCTGGCGGGTACTGTTACTGCTGGCGGGTACTGCTACTGCTGGCGGGTACTGCTACTGCTGGCGGGTATGGCTGGCGGGTACTGCTGGCTGTTACTGTTACTGCTGGCGGGTACTGGTACTGCTGGCTGGTGTGGCTGGCTGGTACTGGTACTGCTGGCGGGTACTGCTACTGCTGGCGGGTACTGCTACTGCTGGCAGGTATGGCTGGCGGGTACTGCTGGCTGTTACTGTTACTGCTGGCGGGTACTGGTACTGCTGGCTGGTGTGGCTGGCGGGTACTGTTACTGCTGGCGGGTACTGCTACTGCTGGCGGGTACTGCTACTGCTGGCGGGTACTGCTACTGCTGGCGGGTATGGCTGGCGGGTACTGCTGGCTGTTACTGTTACTGCTGGCGGGTACTGGTACTGCTGGCTGGTGTGGCTGGCTGGTACTGGTACTGCTGGCGGGTACTGCTACTGCTGGCGGGTACTGCTACTGCTGGCGGGTATGGCTGGCGGGTACTGCTGGCTGTTACTGTTACTGCTGGCGGGTACTGGTACTGCTGGCTGGTGTGGCTGGCGGGTACTGTTACTGCTGGCGGGTACTGCTACTGCTGGCGGGTACTGCTACTGCTGGCGGGTATGGCTGGCGGGTACTGCTGGCTGTTACTGTTACTGCTGGCGGGTACTGGTACTGCTGGCTGGTGTGGCTGGCTGGTACTGGTACTGCTGGCTGGTACTGTTACTGGTGGTGGGTACTGGTTCTGCTGACTGGTACTGTTTCTGCTGGCGGGTACTGCTACTGCTGGCGGGTACTGCTACTGCTGGCGGGTACTGCTACTGCTGGCGTGTACTGCTACTGCTATCGCGTACTGCTGGAACTGACGACTGGTACTGCTGGCACTGATGACTGGTACTGGTACTGATACTTGTACTGCTGGCTGCTACTGATGGCTGCTGTCCTAGATTGCGGGGGCCCCGTGTCCCAACCTGCCATCCCTGAGCATCAGTGTGACAGAAGCATGCAGCAGCTGCAGTAGATAGCGGAGCTTCCTGTCACAGACGGAGTACATTTGGTATCACTCCGCCTGTGAAGAAGTCGGCGCTATACAGGAAGCATCGGCTCTGCTTCCTTTAGCGGCGGCTCCGTTCTTATCGCTGATGCTTGGAGATGGGGGGTCGGGAACCTGCGATCTGGGCTTGCCGACCCACCATCTCAGAGCAAGACGTGGCGGGCCACATCAGAGGGCGCCGCGGGCAAGCAGTTGGGCACCCCTGTTGTGCAGTATTTGATTGTGAAACCGTGATTTAAAATGGAAAATGCTGCAATTGACCACAAGATGGAGCTAAGCATTACAGGAAATGTGTATGATATTTAGCTCAATCTAGTGGCCAAATGATTTACAATAATTTACAATCAAACAATCTGCCCATACAATGCCTAGAAGGTACCAAAACAGTCATTTATACTGTCCATAAACCTTAGCCCAGTAAAAAACAGTAGTTTATACTGTATCGCCATCATCCCAGCACCAAGGGAACCCACTTCTTAGGAGTTGTACAGCCCATATGAGGGGTCTTCTGAATCAGGAGAGGCTGGACCCGAACAGGTTTCTCCAAAATAACTTCTTATAAAACCAAAAACCACAAAATACTTTCCTTTCTTCTTTTTTTTTTTTTTTTAAGAAGGCGTCCGGAGCGAGGACGAAAAAAGAACACTGGTTCAGGCAGACAGCAAGCAAACATAAGGAGGTCCAGGAAATACAGTGGAATCTTGGATTATGAGCATAATCCGTTCCAGGAGAATGCTCGTAATCCAAAGTACTCGCATATCAAAGCGAGTTTCCCCATTGAAGTCAATGGAAACGAAAATAATTAGTTCCGCATTGACTTCAATGGCATGTGGCCAGAGGTGGGGGGGCACCGGAGAGCCTCGGAATCACTCGGAAAGGCCCAAGGACACCTCGGCTGACCTCGGCAAACCTCGGAAAGGCTCGGGAACGGACTATTTTCCAAGTCTTTCCGAGCAATTCCGAACAGCGCCGATTGGTCCCGATCAGTGCTGTTCGGCTCTGCTCGGCTCCGGCGCCCCCCACCTCAGACCAAAAGCGGTTTTGCACAGTGCTTTGGCTTGAATCATGCTCGCTTTGCGAGACAACACTCGCAAACCGAGTTAGGATTTTTTTAAATACAGTGCTCGTATTGCGAAACGCTCGTTAACCGCGTTACTCGCAATTTGAGGTTCCACTGTAGCCTATTTGCATACATTATACTATTGGTAGTATATAAATTCTGCATAATTATACTACTAATAATGATTTACATACATTTTTGCCCTATTTGGAAATAACAAATGTACGTGTACTTTAACAGGGTGAATGGCTATGCAAATTCTTTAGAAATCAACCCCTAAGACTAGTGGGCCAACTTTATTTAACACTTTCGCCATGCTTCCTTTTTATTCTGTTTCTGCTAAACAATGTACTGTATTTTTACTGCTACTCAAAGCTAAAACATTTAGGTGTCTTATTTTTTTTTTTCTTATATCAGCAGCAAATGCTTTCTTTTCTCCCCTAGGACTTAAATTATAGCCCTTTAAAGATATAGGATGTAGGATGAGCCTGTATGCTCTTCTATGATTTTTATTTCTGATTTAACTTTCCTTTTTCTATTAGTGTGGCCGGCAGTCATAGCTTTCGGTTGTCTTTTGTATGGCAGCATTCAAGTCATCTCTTGGGGTTAGCTGAACTTGTTCTACCCACGCATACCAGCCATCGTATTGTTTCTCCTCTGTAACTTCCTCAGTCTAATGAGTTGCTCTTACATGCCATGGAAGAAAGGTTTTGAATTGTTAGTGAACATTGTACATCCAGATAGTGTACTGGAACAATCCATGCATTGAGTACCTACAGAAATGAGTGTTTGTTGCGGAGAAGTTCCTTGCCAAGAAAGCGCAGGCCGTTTTTTTTATCACTTCATCCAGCATCTATGCATCTATGAGTACTGTATTGTACCTTATCAGTTCAACTCAAGTTTAGCTTTCAGTGGCGTGATAATAGGCCCTTCCCCAAAAACCTATTTAAAAGGGGGCATTAGTTAAAAAATAATGCTTTGCTTGAATAATAATTGTAATAATAAAATAAATAATAATAAACGACCAGGTTAACCGCTTTTGACTGCCTCACGCACATTTACGTCGGCAGAATGGCACGGGCAGGCAAAGCAATGTATATATACGTTGCTTTGAACCTGCTCCCTAGCGGGCGCACGCGCCCTACCGCCGCGGTTTCCGTGACCGTGCCCGCGGGATCCGCGGACTCGATGTCCGTCGGTGTCCTGCGATCGTGTCACGGACTGGCAGAACGGGGGGATGCCTTTGTAAACAAGGCATCTCCCTTTTCTGCCTAGTGACATGTCACTGATCGTCTGCTCCCTCTCATCGGAGCTGGAGAAACCTGTCTGGGATTCACCTGGACAATCAAGGTTTTGAATCATGTGTCCAGGTTTTAGGTGGACTGAAACCTGGATGTGGTGAGCGGAAGCTGTCTATGAGCTGCAAAGGGGAGCCAGCCCACCTTCCGCCCAAGCCGAGTGGACCCGTCCCCCGCCCGAGCCGGAACACTTGTTCTTAGCTTATTTCCACTCGCCAAATGTGAGCAGGCGAGTGGAAGTTTTGAGGGCTGCTATAGTTTATCTCCAGCAAAATGTAATTAATGACTTTCTGAAAGTTGCTATTGGTGTAAGCTTAAACAAATTATTCACTTTCTATGACACTGCTTGTGTTTTATGATTGGATACAGAAAACAAACAAAGATTGCATTAAAGATGGTGCAGCCATAAGTCCATAAAACAGAACAAAATATTACAGCGCACACATGCAACAAATGACATGTAGCGGCCCAAACCCTCTCCTTCACCTGGTTTTGGCTCCTCGCAGGCAGAGAGGGCACACCCCGCCGCAAGCCCGTACCCTCCCGTATGAGGAGGTTGAGCGGTGTTATTGATGGGTCTCCACAGTCAGAAAGTCAGAGAATGTTTCTCACCTCTATGTATAACAGAGACAAGTCCTTGTTCTCCCCAGTAACTTGAATGTCCACACCAGCTGCAACTCCAACGCAGAGTTTATTTTCTCTTTTGGTAAAATAACAGTCTCTGATAGGAAAAGGTTGGAATAAAGAACAGGACAGCATAAGATGTGGGAGACGTCCAGGCACAAACGTAATCACTTCACTGCTCAGCTTCTCAAGCAGACTCAGCCCAAATGGATAGTCTCCCTAGGTAGGGACTAGCAGCCAAATGGTACTCCAACTTAAACTCACAGTCTCTGCCACAGACCTGGTGAACTTGGTGCTTCAAAACTTGGCCTCTATGTAAGGAGAAGACATCCCTCCAGAGAGTTACCGGGACCCTTTCTTTACCGTGACTTCTCACCGGTCCCTCAGGAAAATTTCCTTCCCCGGCCTCCTCGTCTAAGATATGGGTCCCCTCGCAAGGCGGCACCCTGGGATTCCTCGATCCTTGATGGGCCCCAGCCGAAGGTCCTGGGCTCCAGGAGAGTATACTCCGGAATACAACAAAGGGCAAACACAAAGAGTCCAGTCTCTTAAAGGTAGTACTGTGAATGCGGCAGCACTAATGGTTTCCAGTTCTTGTCAAAAGTGTCTATATGATACTCAACATTGTCCTTATCCTTCCGATGGATAACCACTTTGTCAGCATGAATATGCCTGCCAAGCATCCAGGACTCTCTACATTCTTTGTACCGCTTAGTGGCTGTGGCGGAACAGGAGTAGTACCTTTAGATAAGTCCAGAGAAAGTCCGCGTACCACCGATTACTATAGGCCTCCATTTCAAACAACAACTCCTTTGGTAAGTACGGGTATTCCCACCCATACTCAGCCGCAACCTTCTGGTTAAACAACCGCTGCATCCTGGATAACGGAGGCATGGTTGCGCAATCTCCCATTCCCAGCAGAATTATGGTATCTGGGTGTCGAGGCACTTTCACTGCCTCCGGACCAGACATAGGGGCCCACAATGACACTCGCCCCATCCTGGCAACAGGTTCAGGTATCTCCAATGGTGGAAGGGTAGACAGTGGGACAGATTCCTCCTCAGGCTCCTGGGCCTCCTCCCGGGGTGTATCATCCCCAGTGACCATGGGTGGGTCCCTTTTCCTACGGGACGAGGACAGTGGCCTCTTATCCCAACCCTTCCGCTCAAACAATTCATCTATGGCCACATCATCCCCTGGATCGGAGACTGACTCCAGGTCGGAGGTATCACATTCCACCGCTGGCAAGTACATTTTCGTAGACGAGGAATCACCGCCTCTGACAAGTTCAAGGGCTCTGTGGTCCCTCGCCCAATCATCCAGAACACTTCGGACCTTAGTCAAGATCCCTTTCCCCAGCTTACCTCGGCTTGTAGCTGAAGCAGGATGTCCGGAACTTTTTCCTATGGACACATCCGATCCGGGCAAGCGCTGGGGTGTGACTCTACCACGGCCGCAGGAAGCTTTGACATAGCCGACCTTCCTCTTGGGCGGTGGGAGCGAGGACTCAGTAACTACCGAGGCAACATCCTCCGGTTTCTCCGTCTCCGGTTCCTCAACGACCGGAACATTTTCATCTGCGACTTCCTCCGAAGTCTCAAGAGTGCGCGTAGGGGTGACTGCGGAAGCTCTGGTTCCTTCTTCCAAAGTGGTGGCGCCCGTAAAGGCAGTTCAAACGAAAGGCCCAAGGCTTTTCAGTAGGCTGCTCCACCTCAAATAAGAATTCCTTGCACTGCTCACATCTTCCAAAGGGCCTAAGATGCACCACCAGTCCCTGGCATCCGGGACAAACCACTCCAAGGGCCTCCGCCTCTCTGCAGACATAGAGAGCGAAGCGACCCCGAGGCTTCAGTCGGATCCCCGTATCAGTCACAGAAGCAGCAAACAAGGTCATATTCATGGTTGAAGTGACCGGAATCCATAAGGCATTAGACGCCATGTTACTCGCTTGCCGATTCATTGCGCACTGTCTCTCTGGCGCCACGTGCAACTTCTCACATGGCGAGACTCCTCCCATCCTCTGCAATGTTCACAGGCTTTCTTTAGGCACGCCCACGAACTACGCAGCTTGGGCTCTCCTCGTGGCGCAGTCACTTTTCCCAAAGATGGACGACCTCCACGGAACTCCACAGGGGAACAAAGTTCAAACCCTGGGCTTCTTCTGCTGTGGAAATCCCGGACTCGAGCCCCCACGTGTAGTGGCCCAAACCCTCTCCTTTACCTGGTTTTGGCTCCTCGCAGGCAGAGAGGGCACACCCCGCCACAAGCCCGTACCCTCCCGTATGAGGAGGTTGAGCGGTGTTATTGATGGGTCTCCACAGTCAGAAAGTCAGAGAATGTTTCTCACCTCTATGTATAACAGAGACAAGTCCTTGTTCTCCCCAGTAACTTGAATGTCCACACCAGCTGCAACTCCAACGCAGAGTTTATTTTCTCTTTTGGTAAAATAACAGTCTCTGATAGGAAAAGGTTGGAATAAAGAACAGGACAGCATAAGATGTGGGAGAGGTCCAGGCACAAATGTAATCACTTCACTGCTCAGCTTCTCAAGCAGACTCAGCCCTAATGGATAGTCTCCCTAGGTAGGGACTAGCAGCCAAATGGTACTCCAACTTAAACTCACAGTCTCTGCCACAGACTTGGTTAAATTTGGTCTCTGCCACAGACCCGATGAACTTGGTCTCTGCCACAGACCTGGTGAACTTGGTGCTTCAAAACTTGGCCTCTATGTAAGGAGAAGACATCCCTCCAGAGAGTTACCAGGACCCTTCCTTCACCGTGACTTTTCACCGGTCCCTCGGAACAGTTCCTCCCCCGGCCTCCTCGTCTAAGATGCGGGTCCCCTCGCAAGGCGGCACCCTGGGATTCCTCGATCCTTGATGGGCCCCAGCCGAAGGTGCTGGGCCCAAGGCCTTTGCTGCAGTCCCAGGGCTAAAGGTGCCTGGGACTGATTCACCGAACCTCCGCCCCTGGGCCAAAGGTGCCCAGGGTGGACAGGAACACACTCCTGGGGTAGGACCCCCGACCACGACAGAACGGACAGAACCCCGAACAGGCAGCGTCTGCCCCTTTTATATCCTCTCCCAGCATGCACATCAGGCCTGCCACACCCACGGTACGGCTGCTGAGAGGGGACACACAAGGCACAGCACTGTATCAGCAGTTCAACCCTGGCCTACTATGGCAGCGCCACCTGCAGGCCCCAGGGAACTACACACCAATACTCTCCCTGTGGATAAAATGGTTGACAGAATCCTGACAATTGGGGTGTTTGAGCACAACTACCACTCAAACACTTCCCCTAAATTTAGGACCCCGCTACACACTCCCCCCACTAAATAGACACTGGTCCCCAGTGTCTGGAGCAAACCTATGCCTCTCAAGCCTGGGTCAACATAGACCTATTCCAGAAACTATCTACAAAAAAACGAATACAAAAAAAAATAGGTTTGTTTGTGCCGGAACCTAACCAAACTCAAACACTTCCCCTAAATATAGGACCCCGCTACAGACATATACCTCCTGCTAGGCTATTTAAAACATGGTGCTTAAGCACACTTACTGCGACAAAGTAATACACGCCTCTATATGGGAGAACTAAAGGACTCCACTCCCTCATCATTGCCTCTTATTAGTGTCCACCTGAGTTATAGGAGGAGTCCTTTAGTTCTCCCATATAGAGGAGTGTATTTCTCCCATGGTTCAGAGAAGCAGGATCTTCCATTCTATGGATAGCGTAGGACCCACTGATAATGGGGTACTTTGTCGCAGTAAGTGTGCTTAACCACTTAGCCCCGGACCATTTGGCTGGCCAAAGACCAGGCCACTTTTTGCGATTCGGCACTGCGTCACTTTAACTCACAATTGCGACGTGGCTCCCAAACAAAATTGACGCCTTTTTTTTCCCACAAATAGAGCTTCCTTTTGGTGGTATTTGATCACCTCTGCGGTTTTTATTTTTTGCGCTATAAACAAAAATAGAGCGACAATTTTGAAAAAAAGCAATATTTTGTACTTTTTGCTATAATAAATATCCCCAATTTTTTTTCAAAAAAGCAATTTTTTTCTCAGTTTAGGCCGATATGTATTCTTCTACATATTTTTGGTAAAAAAAATCGCAATAAGCTTATATCGATGGGTTGCGCAAAAGTTATAGCGTCTACAAAGTAGGGGATAGTTTTATGGCATTTTTATTATTATTATTTTTACTAGTAATGGCAGCGATCTGTGATTTTTATTGTGACTGCAACTTTATGGCAGACACATCGGACAATTTTGACAAATTTTTTGGACCATTGTCATTTTTACAGCGATCAGTGCTATAAAAATGCACTGATTACTGTGAAAATGACACTGGCAGTAAAGGGGTTAACCACTAGGTGGCACTGGAGGGGTTAAAGGGGTTGTAAAGGTTTTTTTTTTTTTTTTCTAAATAGGTTCCTTTAAGCTAGTGCCAGAATGGCTCGGATTATGGGGGCAAGCTTAATGAGGAGGAACAGGAAGTGAGAAATTCAGACAAAAATAAACATTTAGAAGGGAAATCGAAGGAAAAGGTAAGTGAACCAACAATGGACTAGCTTAAAGGAACCTATTTAGAAAATAAAAAACAAACCTTTACAACCCCTTTAAGTGTGTCCGAGGGAGTGATTCTAACTGTTAGGGGGAACAGTAGATCAGTGACATGTCACTAGGCAGAACAGGGGAATGCCTTGTTTACAAATGCATCCCCCTGTTCTGCCTTTGCCGAAATCGAGTTCCCGGGACCCGCGAATGCACTCACGAGGCACGTGGCGGGCGCAAATTTAAAGGGACGTACAGGTACGCCCATCTGCCTGCCCCTGCCATTGTGCAGACATATATCTGCGTGCGCTGGTCTTTATGTAATTAAGCACCATATAGCCATATGGTGTGACCTAATCCCCATATTTTTTGAAAATGTTCAGATGTTTTAAATAGCATTGCAGGAGTTATATGTAATTTTTTGCATGTGTGCGCTGTAATATTTTGTTGTGATTGGATACTCCAGCACCAAGCTCTGTCACGTGATGGGTCATAACTACAATGTTTGTACCACAAAAGTGAAGATTCTTCTGAGCACTACAGTGAAGCTTCGTACACACGGCCGGTTTTCTCGTCAAGAAACGACAAGAAAACTGCCGGGAGAGCTTTCTTGCCGAGAAAACCGGCCGTGTGTACGAAGCTTTCAGGTTTCTCGTCAAGAAAACTGGCCAGAATCTCGACGAGAAAAATAGAGAACCTGCTCTCTATTTTCTCGTCGAGATTCTCGTCAGCCTCTTTCCCGACGAGAAACCCGAGAGTGTGTACGCTTACCTGTCGCCGTGGAAACCCATGCATGCTCGAAATGACTTTGACGCATGCGCGGTAGCTTCCTAGGCATAGGTAGGGTGTAGCAAGATGGCGGCGGCGGCATTGAATGTGACGAGCGCACGCTCGTCGTAGTCGATGACGTCACCGCGTTCGTTCCATTCAAAAGAACGGTGTTTCTTTTGAATCAAGCGTGTGTACACTCGGCCGGGATAAGATTCTTGTCAAGAATCTCGTCAGGAAAAACTACGTGTTTTTTCCTGATGAGATTCTCGGCCGTGTGTACGAGGCTTTAGACTTTGAAATAGAATACAATTATGCTACATCTCCTCTTTTACTAACTGGTAGTTAAGAACAGTGAGATAACAGGAACTGGTAACTTTGCGAATGGCCTTGCTGAACCGTGAAACTAGTGTCACCATGTCTTTCTGGAGAGCTTTGTTCTCAACAGCAACATATCCACTCACTTCTTCATGACATGCCATTAAAATAAAACATTACCATATCATATCTCATAAGCTTAGGGGACAGAAGCCATACAAAGGTTGAGGTGGTGGTGTACACTGTATGTGCATCATTGGATCACATGCTAGCTTTCCTCCTGCCTTCTCCGAGTGGGCAGAATACTGAGTGACAACATTAAGAACAGCTCTAGTGCACTGTGGTTTGTGAAAATGACCTTTGCCCTCTGTTGTTTCCTTTATTTTGTGGGTAGAAGTGTACATGTTATAAAAAGGTATTAGATATTGCCAAGAGAGGACATTTTAGCTGAATCTCCAAGATTAAATTTCCCTTTCAGGCCCGGTTCACACAATCCTGCGAATCCACTGCGGGTTCCCGCATCGCACCCGACACGCACGCCAGTTCACACTGCCATATGCGAACTGCTGGGGAGTGTCATTATATGTTAACGACACCTCCATTTCAGCTCACGTATCGCACTGTGAACTGACAGTTCGGACATGAATCGGATCGCATATGTGTGAACACACATGCAATCCGATTCTGGTCCGAACAGAAAAAAGGGTCCTGTGTGTGTTTGGACCGAATGCGGTGCGATATCAGTCATACTATCTGTATGGCTGAAATCGCACCGCACAGACATCACATGTAATGCGAACAGCAGTGCACTGCGAATTACAGTACATGCAATGTCTGGCATCGCACAAGTGTGAACCGGGCCTAAATAGTTATTTTGGGTCAGAAGACCAAACACCACAGAACACAACAGAAGAAAAGTAGGAAATGTGTTTTGTTGAGTCCAGTTGATCACAACTGTTATTGGATGCAGGTAGCCTACTAAGGATCTTTAAAGAGACTACCAGATCTATCAGTAGGGACCATTTTCTCAATCCTCCTCATTTTAATATTAGAGAAAAAGAAGATTGAAAAGCAAACAGGGAGCCACGTCGCACGACCGCGCAATTGTCATTCAAAGCGTGACAGTGCCGAAAGCTGAAATTTCGCCTGGGCAAGAAGGGGGTATATGTGCCCAGTAAGGAAGTGGTTAAAAGTGCATTTGTTTACATTAGTAATGACGAAATATTGCATCTTTTATGCTTATTTATAGCCAGCAGGGGGAGCTCTAGGCTCCCTCCCCATTCCCAAGCCATTTTCAGTTTGTTAGTAGCCTGTTGATGACACAAAACTGAATGAGTGAGAGAAGTGACTTGTTCCCCTCTCCCCTTTCTGCAAAGTTTTAATTAGAGTGAAAATACCTAGATATAAACACCTTTCACTGTGCTTATTCATAGTGCTCTGTGGATCCTGTGTCATGAATACACTTTGGGGGTTATGTACGAAAGGCAAATCCACTTTGCACTACAAGTGCACTTGAAAGTGCAGTCGCTGTAGATCGCTGTATATCTAATGCGGCGTACACACGATCGTTTTTCATGCCATTTTTTTAACCGACGTTTTTCTCGTTGTTTTTTTTCATGTTTCCTCTCAAGCCTGTCTTGCATCCACACGATCATTAAAAAAAAACGCTCGAGCAAAGCGCAGTGACGTACAACACGTACAACGGCACTATAAAGGGGAAGTTCCGTTCAAATGGCGCCACCCGTCATGTTAGTAAACTTTGTTGAGTGGCGATTCGCGCTTTTCAGCCTCATGCTTTTCAGTCCGTTACAGCGTGACGAATGTGCTATCTCCATTACGTACGCTAGTTTTACCAGAACGAGCGCTCCCGTCTTATACTTGATTCTGAGCATGCGCGGGTTTTTCCCCCTCGTAAAAGCATACACACTATCGTTTTTCACGTTGTTAAAAAAAACGACATGAAAAACGACGTGAAAAAATAGAGCATGTTCGAAATTTTTAATGGCCGTTTTTCACGCCGTTAAAAATGCTCTGGAGCATACACACGATCGGTTTTAATGGCCATTTTTAAAAATGGCGTTTTTAACGGCATGAAAAACGATCGTGTGTACGCCGCATAAGGGGAAGCTTTGAAATTAGGGGAAGCTCTGCTGATTTTATCATCCAATCATGTGCAAGCTAAAATGCTGTTTTTTTTATTTTCCTTGCATGTCCCCCTTCGGATCTACAGCGACTGCACTTCCAAGTGCACTTTCAAGCAGCACACTTGTAGTGCAAAGTGGATTTGCCTTTCGTAAATAACGCCCACAAGCTGTGTGTGGGAGAGATGTGCACCTGAAGTTGTACCATGTGCATTAGGTGATATCTCCAAGAATTAGGGATTTTGCTAAGTGGGACAGTAGCTTGAGCAACCTACTAACATCACGCCACGCAAGAGGCTTTGCTTTCAAATGCTTTTTTATTTTATTGTGTCCTTTACTGCTACAGAAAAATAAATGTAATAGGCTGTTGGTGGCTCTGCTTCTCTAGACATGTTGGATATAAAGTGCTATAGAACTATCATAGTGTGGGTTAGATATGAACCAGTTTCATTACTTACTTTACATTCTACATTTTGATGCTTTACTTTAATGCAGTGGTTCTCAACCTGGGGGTCGGGACCCCCACGGGGGTCAAATGACGATTTGCCAGGGGTCACCGAATCCTGGGCTGTTCTTGAAAGCCCGCACCACTCTCCCAGCCTTTTTGCGGCCGCCCAGCAGGGCTGTTCCTGAAGCCTGTGGCCGCCCAGTTGGGCTGTACCTGGAGCCTGCGGCCGCCAACTCAGCCTCTTCGCAGCCACCCATTTAGTTCACGGTATGGCTGGGGGGCAGATGCTAGAGGTCAGCTGAGTGGTAAGCAATGTGAAGTGGGAGGGGCTGGAGGAGACACCATCTCCTGATTTTGGCATAGGTGTCACTGCTGCGAGACACCACGAAGCCGGAGACACAGTGAGTAACACTAATGCCGTGTACACACGATCGGTTTTACCGATGAAAACAGACAGATGGACTTTTCTCATCGGACAAACCGATCGTGTATGGGCCCCATCGGTCTTTTTTCCACGGTGAGAAAAAATAGAACATGTTTTAAATTTATCCGATGGGGAAAAAAAACAATAGCAAATTCCAATCGTCTGTGTGGAACTCCATCGGACAAAAAACCCACGCATGCTCAGAATCAAGTCGACGCATGCTCAGAAGCATTGAACTTAATTTTTCTCGGCTTGTCAGAGTGTTTTACGTCACCGCGTTTGGGACGGTCGGGACGGTCGGATTTTTGACTGATGGTGTGTAGGCAAGACTGATGTAAGTCAGCTTCATCGGATTTCCGATGGAAAAATCCATCGGATTAGAATCCATAGGAAATCCGATCGTGTGTACAGGGCTTTACTGTGATTAGAGTTGCCATTAAAAGTCCCCACTACAGTTCTCAGATCAGCAGATGACCTTCATCAAGAGCCCCTAAGTTGGGCTCATCATCAGCATTGCCACTGATCCCAACTCCCCGCCAGCACTGCTACTCATCCCATTCCCCCCACCAAGGAGTAAGACAAGGAATGAAAATATAGAATACATGGAAGGGAGAGGAAAAGAGGGGCAGGAACAAAGAAAAAGTGAGAGAAAGAATAGGAGAAAGAACAAGAAATGCGGCTAGAGAGAGGGATTGGGGGGAAACAAGAAATTAGGATAGAGAGAGATAAAAGGGAAAGAAAGGCGAACAAAGAGAAAGAGTGTTAAATGTACCATAAGGGGTTTTAATACTGTACGAGTGGAAGGGACCCGGGGAGCACTAAATGTCCATGGGTTAGGGGTGCAAATTACTGGTCTTGCCTTGGGTGATGACAACCCACGCTACGAAAATAAATTTTACCGTTAGGGGTCCCCACAACTTGGGAAATTTTATCAAGGGGTCACGGCACTAGGAGGTTGAGAAACACTGCTTTAATGGTTCCTAATCATAGCTGGAAAGCCCTGAGCAAAGATGGAAGTGATTTTCAACATCACTATACTTTATATGGTCATATTTCTGCGCCTGCATATTAATTTGGTTCCTGGTTCTCCAGGTCTTTGGCATATGCCCTAACTCTTGAATAGACTAAATGGTGGCTACAATTGCCATCACAACCAAATGACTACAGTATATTCTGAAGAATAAATTTATATTTCATCAAGAAAATCTGTACTTTTTTAGAGACATACCAAATCAATGACCAATCTGCATTTTTGTTTCTGATCAGAAAATACTAGAGTGGCGGGTGGAGCAGTGTTCCCCGTAGAATGGTGAGAAACTACAAGGTGCCAGGGAGGGCACTGGAAAATGTCAATATGGAAAACCCCCCCTTGTCTGTATATTTCTGAGTGCCTTAAAGCGGAGCTCCACCCTAAAGTGGAACATCCGCTCATCGGAACCCTCCCCCCCTCCGGTGTCACATTTGGCACTTTTCAGGGGGGAGGGGGGTGCAGATACCTGTCTAAGACAGGTATTTGCACCCACTTCCGGGAGTCCTCACTGCGGGAATTCTGCGGGTAGTGCGTCACTTCCCGCAGAATACCCATTGTGTTCCAGGGAGACACACGGCTCCCAGAACACAACAGGGACCAGTGAGAACAGCGCAGCGCGACTCGCGCATGCGCCGTAGGGAAGCGGGCAGTGACTGGTTCCCTCACCAAGGATGGCGGTGGGGGCAGCAGAGTGTCGAACGATTGCTCGTCTTCTGCTGCCGACGTCGCTGGACTCCAGGACAGGTAAGTGTCCTAATATTAAAAGTCAGCAGCTGCAGTATTTGTTGCTGCTGGCTTTTAATATTTTTTGTTTCTGGGGAAACTCCACTTTAAAGTGGTTGTAAACCCGTTTTTTTTTTTAAAACCACCTGCAAGAAAAAGCCATAATGAGCTAGTATGACTAGCATACTAGCTCATTATGCATCACTTACCTTAGATCGGGGCCCCCGAAGCCATCCTCGTCTCCCCCTCCAGCCGCAGCCATCGCTCCACAGATACCCAGAAGGTTACTTCCGGGTATCGCCACTTCGACCAATCAAAGCGCCGCTCCGGCGCTGTGATTGGCCGGAGCAGCGAAGACGTCACTCCGCGCATGCGCACGGGAGCCGTCAAACCTGGCAAAGCCGGATTTGTGAATGGGGATTAACCCTGTGAATGCACTGTTGTCTATGGCGCGCATGCGCCGTAGACAACGTTGTAAAACTTTTTGGCAAATATCTCCTAAACCGTGTAGGTTTAGGAGATATTTATTGTACCTACAGGTAAGCCTTAATCTAGGCTTACCTGTAGGTGCAAGTTGTAATGGAGGGTTTACAACCACTTTAAGCCTCATACATACAATCAGATTTTCGGATGACCGAACGTCCGTTTTTGTTGTATGCCATGTATCTCATGTCGAAAGTGAAGAGGTTACTCACCATATGAAAATTCTCATACGACAGAATTCAAGTTCAGAAGTGACATAATGGGGGTTGATTTACTAAAGTCAATTAGGCGGTGCACATTCCAAAGTGCAGTTGCTCCAGAGCCAAGTAAATGCTTAGCTTCAAATGCTGACCTTCACTTTGCAAAGAATATCCAATCACGTGCAAGGAAAAAAAATAAAAATTTTTTGCTTGCACCTAATTGGATGATGGAAGTCAGCAGATCTTCTGCTCATTTACTAAGCTCTGGAGCAACTGCTTTTGCAGAGTAAAACTGCACTTTTTCAAAGTGCACAGTCTATTTGCCTTTAGTAAATCAACCCCAAAGATGGCAAAAATAAACCTTACAGGGGTTATCAGGCCCGGGTTGGGACAAAAAATAGGCCCAGGCATTTTAGACTCAGCAGCCCGGGGGGCGCGGCGGCGGCGCTTCGCAGCGGCGGTTAATGATGGGATGTGGGGTTCCAGCACCTTGTACCTCTGGACCCCTTTACATTACACAGCACCCTGCACCTCTGGACCCCTTTACATTACACAGCACCCTGCACCTCTGGACCCCTTTACATTACACAGCACCCTGCACCTCTGGACCCTTTTACATTACACAGAACCCTGCACCTCTGGACCCCTTTACATTACATATCACCGCACCTCTGGACCCCTTTACATTACACAGCCCCCCAGAGTTTGTTACACAGACAACCCCTAACAGTTCTGGACCCCCTGCATGTTACACAGACCTCTCTACAGTGCAGACCCCCTCCCTACAGTGCAGACCCCCTCCCTACAGTGCAGACCCCCTCCCTACAGTACAGACCCCCCTACAGTACAGACCCCCTCTACAATACAGACCCCCTCTACATTACAGCGCCCCTCTACATTACAGACCCCCCTACAATAATGACCCCCCTACATTACAGACCCCACTACAATACAGACCCCCCACAATACAGACCCCCTACATTTCAGACCCCCTAAAATACAGAACCCCCCTATATTACAGACCCCCCTACATTACAGACCCCCTACATTTCAGACTCCCCCTACATTTCAGACCCCCCCTACAATACAGAACCCCCCTACAATACAGAACCCCCCTACAATACAGAACCCCCCTACATTTCAGACCCCCCCTACAATACAGAACCCCCCTACATTTCAGACCCCCCTACAATACAGAACCCCCCTACATTACAGAACCCCCCTACAATACAGAACCCCCCCATCAATACAGAACCCCCTACATTTCAGACCCCCCTACAATACAGAACCCCCCCTACATTTCAGACCACCCCTACAATACAGAACCCCCCTACAATACAGACCCCCCCTTCAGACCCATAATGTACCTCAGATCAGCGCGGGACTGCATGTTGGGTCCCCTCCCCCTGTGTGGACATAAAGGAGGAGGGGGAGGCGGCTTCACTCTGCTTGGCTGTGTGAGACAGCCAAACCGAGACTGTGCCGATCATCAGTGCCGCGGCCACCTTGCCAGAGAGAAGGGGATCGTTGCGGGTCCCGGCCCCCTGATGTGCCGACGGGTGTCACTGTCACTCGAGTTCGGCTCCGACTCGCAGCTGAGAGTGCACTGGGGCAGTGGCGTCACTAGGGTTGGTGTCACCTGGTGCGGTAAAACATGGTGTCACCCTCCTCCTGTCTATCCTGCCCAGCGCCTTGCAGGCAGCGCACGGTCACGAGGCGCACCCCCAAATGACCCCTGTAAATTAAAGTATAGGGTGATATTGGGCTGGCTGGGGCGATATAGGGCAGGTTGCGGTGATATAGGACAGGCTGGGGTGGCATAGGGCAGGTTGGGGTTGTATAGGGCAAGCTGGGGTGGTATAGAGCAGGTTTGCGGTGGTATAGGGCAGTTTGCGGTGGTATAGGGCAGGCAGGGTGGCATAGGGCAGGTTGGGGTGATATAGGGCAGGGTGTGTTGGCATAGAGCAGGTTGCGGTGGCATAGGGCAGGTTGGGGTGGTATAGAGCAGTTTGCGGTGGCATAGGGCAGGTTGGGGTGGTACAGAGCAGTTTACGGTGGCATAGGGCAGGTTGCGGTGGCATAGAACAGGCTTGGGTGATATAGGACAGTTTGCGGTGGTGTAGGGCAGGTTGCGGTGGAATAGGGCAGGTTGGGGTGGTATAGAGCAGTTTGCGGTGGCATAGGGCAGGTTGGGGTGGTATAGAGCAGTTTGCGGTGGCATAGGGCAGGTTGCGGTGGCATAGGGCAGGTTGCGTGGCATAGGGCAGGTTGCGGTGGCATAGGGCAGGTTGCGGTGGCATAAGGCAGGTTGCGGTGGCATAGGGCAGGCTGTGGTGGCATAGGGCAGGGTGCGGTGGCATAAGGAAGGTTGGGGTGGCACGCATAGGGCAGGGTGTGGTGGCATAGGGCAGGCTGGGGTGGTATGGTGCCAGGTTAGGACTCTATGTAGTGACATGTGCACTTGTGCAGCAGTGCAGTAACTTAAAGCATGCCTGGAGATGAAGACACTCTGGCTGCTGTGTCCTCGTTTCTTTCTTCTTCAGCTGTGGGATCAGCCAGAGTGAACGAGTCTGTGGGAGGAGTGGAGAGGGCAGCCACACCCCCAGCTCCACCCACCAACTCCGGCTGCCTCTGGAGACATTGGAGATGATGGGGAAGACGTGAATGCTGTCCGGCGGGCCGGCGCGGGCCGCCTCGACCCACCGGGCATTTTCCCGGTTTGCCCTATGGCCAGTCCGGGCCTGGGGGTTATCACCCTCCCTTACTCTACCCACAATGAAAAAAATGTTTTGCCTATAGTTCTTCTTTAACCACTTAAGGACCGCCGCCTGTACATTTACGTCAGCAGAGCGGCACGGACAGGCATAACTGTCAGGCTAGGAGCAGATAACAGGTAACAGTGCAGGTGTGCTGATTATGCAAAGAGTTCAAGAACAAGAACACATACCATGAGCAGGTCTGCTGGGACTTGTAGTTCACCGCTGCAGATGAAGGTAGATGTTGGCTGGACCTTGTAGTTCACCGCTGCAGATGAAGGTGGATGTTAGCTGGTGCTTGTAGTTCAACGCTGCAGATGGATGTTGGCTGGTGCTTGTAGTTCACCGCTGCAGATGGAGGTTGGCTGGTGCTTGTAGTTCACCGCTGCAGATGAAGGTACTACAGTAGAATCAGGCAAAGCGTAGTCTAAGCAAGCTGGGTCATACACAGGTAGATCAGAGTCCAAACGGTACCGAATCAGAAGCGAGCAAGCAGGGTCAAACGAGCCGGGTCATACACGAAATACACAGAGCAGATATCAGCTGTATCAAACAGTGGCACACAAAGGTAACTCTATCACGAGCACTGATTGGATGATGATACAGGTGATTTAAAGGTGAGCTGGCCAATCACTGTTGTTTCCCAGGCAAAGGCTGTTTCAGGTGAGTTGTGCTGGGTCCTAAAGGGATCCTAGTACTGACAGTACCCCCCCTTTCTCGAGGGGTTGCTCCTGCACCCCCAGGCTTACTTGGATAACGAAGATGGAACATCTTCTTAAGTCGGTCAGCATGAAGATCACAAGCTGGGACCCAGAAACGATCCTCTGGGCCGAAACCTTTCCAATGAACGAGATATTGTAAGGAATTGCTTACTCGTCTGGAATCAAGAATAAATGCCACTTCATATTCCTGACTAGCCAACACATCCACAGGTTCTGGTTCATTTACTTGGAGGCTGGAATGAACAGGTTTCAACAATGAAACATGAGACATTTGGAATGCGCATGGATGGGGGAAGTTTTAATCTATAGGACACAGGATTAACAATCTCTGATATTTCATAGGGCCGATGAATTTTGGGCCAAGTTTTTTAGATGGAACATGCAGGGACAGATTCCTAGATGATAGCCACACTTTGTCACCAACTTTATATCCTGGTTCCTTTGAGCGCCTCTTGTCAGCCATTTTCTTAAAAGCCTGCACAGAGCGAGAAATAGCACTATTAACATCGGACCAGATTTTGGAGAAATTTTCAATCGTGGTGTTGGCATCTGGAACATCGGAGGGTGGAAGATCACAGGAGCACACACGAGGATGCAACCTGTAAACACAGAAGAAAGGAGAGGTCCCTGTAGATGAGCTGGCACAATTATTAAAGGCAAACTCTGCCCATGGAAGAATGTTGACCCACTCCACCTCATCATTGGCCATCAGACAACGTACCATCTTCTCTAGAGTCTGATTAGTCCTTTCTGTTTGGCCATTTGTCTCAGGATGATATGCTGAAGAATATGATAACTTAATCCGAAACTGAGAACAAAGGGCCTTCCGAAACTGGGCAATAAACTGAGAGCCACGGTCTGAGACAATGTTAATTGGTGCCCCATGGGGCCTGAAAACATGTTTAATGAATAAAGATGCCAATTCTTTAGCAGATGGCAGTTTCAGAAGCAGAACAAAGTGGGCCATCTTACTGAACCTGTCTACCACCACCCAGATCGTGGAACATCCCTGGGACGGAGGCAAGTCAGTGATAAAGTCCGTAGATAAATGGGTCCAGGGACAGGTAGGTATTGGTAGAGGACGTAAAAGACCGGGGGGCTTAGAGGTTCTGCCCTTGCTTCTGGCACAAACTTCACAGGCCTGGACAAAGGCTAACACATCCTGCCTAATCGATGGCCACCAGAGGTTGTGAGAGATAATCTCAAAAGTTTGTCTAAACTCCGGATGTGCTGCAGGTTTTGATGCATGTACCTGCTGCAATACCTGCAAACGAAGAGCCAGGGGCACAAAAAGCATACCAGAGGGAGTGGAGGGAGGGGCTTCAGCCTGTGCAGGTAACAAGCCCTTGGAGATGTCAGTCTGGGTGAAAGCCAAAATCCTATCCTCAGAGATAATGGGTTGTGGAGGAAGCGGAGGTGGAGACTCTGATAAAAAGCTGCGAGACAAGGCGTCAGCTTTAATGTTTTTTGGCCCTGGTAAATAAGAAATTGTAAAGTCAAATCTGGAGAAGAACAATGACCACCTGGCTTGACGTGAGTTCAGTCTTTTAGCAGAACGGATGTATTCAAGGTTTTTGTGGTCAGTCAGAACTATGAATGGATAGCGAGCTCCCTCCAGCCAATGTCTCCATTCCTCCAAAGCTAGCTTTATGGCTTATAGTTCTCTGTTGCCTATATCATAATTGCACAGGGGTGGATGGCACAGGGGTGGATGGCAGCATTTACAGGATCTTTTTGTGACAGAAGCGCCCCCACCACTACTTCAGATGCATCTACCTCCACAATAAAAGGCAGCTCAGGAACAGGATGGCGTAGAATTGGTGCAAGGGTAAAGGCTTTCTTTAAAGTGGTTGTAAACCCACTAACTTTTTTTTTTTTTTTGCCCACCTGCAAGAGAAAGGCATAATGAGCTAGTATGACTAGCATACTAGCTCATTATGTACCACTTACCTTAGATCGGGGCCCCCGAAGCAGTCCCTCTGTCCAGACGCAGACATCACTGCGGCGATAGCCGGAATGTTACTTCCGGATATCACCGCACCAGCCAATCACAGCGCTGTGATTGGCCGGAGCGGCGAAGACGTGACTCCGCGCATGCGCGCGGGAGCCGTCACATTCGGCTACGCCCAGCGATTGCTGGGAAGTAGCCGATTTTGTGAATGGGATTAACCCCATGAATGCGCCGTTGTCTACGGCGCGCATGCGCTGTAGACAGCGGCCCCTGTCTTTTTAGTAAATATCTCCTAAACCGTGTAGGTTTAGGAGATATTTCTTGCACCTACAGGTAAGCCTTAATCTAGGCTTACCTGTAGGTGCAAGTTGAAAAAGTGGGTTTACAACCACTTTAACTGAGTGAAGGCCGCCTGGGCTTCAGTAGTCCATTTAAACTTAGTCTGAGTCTTCCTGGTGAGAGAGGTGATGGGATGTGCAATGGTGGCAAAGTTCTTAATGACATTTCTATAGAAATTTGCAAAGCCCAGGAAGCACTGAACTGCTTTCAGGTCTGAAGGTGGTGCCCAGACTAAAATGACTTGAATCTTGGCTGGATCCATGGTTAGGCCTGTATCAGAGATTAGGTAGCCCAGGAAAGGTACTTGTTTGACATGAAATAAACATTTTTCGGGCTTAACAAAAAGGGAATGAGCCTTTAATCGGGCCAATACTGAGCAGACGTGCCTCTGATGTGTTTCAAGATTGGGAGAGTATATCAAAATATCATCTAAGTATACAAGCATGAAGCGACCCAACAGGTCACGGAAAATGTAATTCATAACGTTTTGAAAGACAGCTGGTGCATTCCTGAGACCGAAAGGCATGACAGGACATTCGTAATGGCCATCCTTGGTGTTAAAGGCTGTCTTCCATTCATCTCCTGCACGGATGCGCACTAGATTATAGCCTCCCCTTAAGTCCAGTTTGGAGAAGATTTTTGCTCCCTGGATTTGGGAGAACAACTCTGTGATGAGAGGAAGAGGGTACCGATTGGGAACAGTTATTTTATTTAGACCTCTGTAGTCAACACAAAGCCTTAGTCCCCCATCCTTCTTTGGGATAAAGAAGCATCCTGCGCCTGCGGGAGAAGTGTAGGGACGGATGAAACCCTTAGCTAGGTTTTCCTGGATGTATTCTTGCAAAGCAAGATTCTCTGGCTCAGACAGTGGAAAGACTCTCCCTCGAGGAGGCGTAGTGTCAGGCAAGAGGTCAATGGGACAATCATAACATAACTGCAATGAGGAGGTAAAGTGTCAGCAATCCCTTTAAAAAACACATCCTGAAAGTCCTTATAACAAAGCGGAATCTGTTCCATTCCCACTTGACACATAGCAAGTCGAACAGGGTGCTGGATGCAGTTTTTTTTACACTGATGGGACCAAGCCAGAATATTTCCTGTTCGCCAGTCAATTACGGGATTGTGCTTCTGAAGCCAAGGAAGGCCTAGGATCAAAGGAGTGGATGGAGAGTCAATGACAAGACATGAAAACTTCTCCCATTGCAAGGCCCCCAATTGTAACTGGAAAGGGTTGGTGGATTAGAGCACTAGATTTTGTGAGAGAGGTCGATTATCTACAGAAATCAGGCGGACTGGGCAATCTAGCGCATGAGTTTCCAGGGACAAAGAGGTAATCAGAGTCTTATCAATAAAATTCTCAGCGGCTCCAGAATCTACCAAGGCCAGCAGTTCATGAGTCCCTTTTCCAAAGTGAATAACAGCGGGTAAAAGTATAAGATTGTCCCCCTGGGGAGATGAAAGCAGACCTAAGGTGACCTCCCCACAATTACCTAGGTCCTGGAGTTTCCCGGACGTGTAGGGCACGAACGGAGCATATGACCCTTGAGGCCACAATATAAACAGAGTCCCATGTTACGCCGGCGTGTGTGTTCCTGGGCAGATAACCGGGTGGAGCCTAACTGCATAGGTTCTTCCTCAGATCTGGCACTGGAGGTGGAATAGTCAGGTGGCAAGGGAGGTATATAGTTTGCCACAGCCGTCGTTTGTTCTCGCCTCCTCTCTCGCTGGCGGCGGTCAATTCTAATGGCTAGACACATAGCCTCTTCCAGTGAGGCTGGGTAGGAGAAGTTGACCAGAGCATCCTTAATTGCATCTGAAAGGCCTATTCTAAACTGGCTGCGGAGAGCTGCATCATTCCAGCCAGATTCTGGGGCCCACCTGCGAAACTCTGAGCAATACATTTCAGCTGTGGTAGTTCCTTGCTTTAAGTTACGCAGGGTTGATTCTGCAGTAGCAGCGCGATCTGGATCATCATACAGCAAACCGAGGGCTTCAAAGAAGGCATCTACTGTTAGCAGGGCTGGATGGTTTGGTTCCAGGTTAAAGGCCCAAGCCTGGGGGTCACCCTGTAGTAGAGAGATGATGATTTGAACCCTCTGAGTTTCAGAGCCAGACGAGGATGGCCTTAACTTGAAATATAATTTGCAGCTGTTTTTAAAGTTGCAAAACCCTTTACGGTCACCAGAAAACCGGTCAGGCAAAGGATTTTTTTGTTCAGATAGAGTTTTTGTAGCGGTGGTAGTAGAAGGAGATTGCACCTTGGTGAGCTCTGTGGCCATTTCCTGAACTTGATGGGATAAATGGCAAAGTTCCTATGCAAACAACTGAGCCTGTTTAGGATCCATGATGGGTTTCCCTTTTTATGTATGGCTCGTGATAATGTCAGGCTAGGAGCAGATAACAGGTAACAGTGCAGGTGTGCTGGAGGACTGGAGTTGAGAAACATTGGTCTAGGCAAGCTGGGTCATACACAGGTAGATCAGAGTCCAAACGGTACCGAATCAAAAGCGAGCAAGCAGGGTCAAACGAGCCGGGTCATACACAAAATACACAGAGCAGATATCAGCTGTATCAAACAGTGGCACACAAAGGTAACTCTATCACGAGCACGGATTGGATGATGATACAGGTGATTTAAAGGTGAGCTGGCCAATCACTGTTGTTTCCCAGGCAAAGGCTGTTTTAGGTGTATTGTGCTGGGTCCTAAAAGGATCCTAGTACTGACAATAACCACGTACCTGTACGTCCCCTTTGAGATGCCGCCATGTGGTCGCGCGCGCCGCCGGCGGCATGCTTGCGACCCTGCCGCTTTCTCCGTGAGCGCGACTGTGGGTCCCGTAGACTCAATCGCCGCGGGGATACCCGCGATCGTCTCACAGAGAGATAGAGCGGGGAGATGCTAGTGCAAACAAGCATCTCCCCGCTCTGCCTAGTGACAATGACACTGATCTCCGCTCCGTGTAGTCGGAGCGGAGATCAGTGTCATGTCACACACAGCCCATCCCCCCAACAGTAAGAAACACTCCCTAGGAAACACTTAACACATTTTCACAGTAACCAGTGCATTTTTATAGCACTGATCGCTGTAAAAATTACAATGGTCCCAAAAATGTGTCAAAAGTGTCCGATGTGTCCACCATAATGTCGCAGTCATGATAAAAATCGCTGATCGCCGCCATAACTAGTAAAAAAAAAAAATATTAATAAAAATGCCATAAAACAGTCACCTATTTTGTAGAAGCTATAATGTTTGCGAAAACCAATCAATAAACGCTTATTGCGATTTTTTTTTTACCAAAAACATGTAGAAGAATACGCATCGGCCTAAACTGTGGAAAAAAAAAAAAGTTTTTTTTATATAATATTTGGGGATATTTATTCTAGCAAAAAGTAGAAAATATTGAATTTTTTCAAAATTGTCGCTCTATTTTTGTTTATAGCGCAAAAAATAAAAACCGCAGAGGTGATCAAATACCACCAAAAAAAAAGCTCTATTTGTGGGGAAAAAAAAGGACGTAAATTTTGTTTGGGAGCCACGTCGCACGACCGTGCAATTGTCAGTTAAATCGACGCAGTGCCGAATTGCAAAAAGTGGCCTGGTCTTTGACCAGCAAAATGGTCCGGGGCTGAAGTGGTTAAAGAATCATCACAATATACACGGAAGAGGTCACAACAAAATAGAGTGTCTTTTGGAGACCCAGGTAGCATTTTGTAAAGAAATTAGGGCACATGTCAAATATAAATAATTTGTTCCATTAACATGATATTATCTATTCTATCAATGATAACATAAAAAGTGATGATTATATTTCCAATACTGGCTATGGCTCAAATGTTGGGTATTTTAAGTGAACTGCTTATTCATACTTGAAGGCATCAGTAGTTTTGGTTTTGGCCAGGAGAGAGGTTTCCATCAGCATTTTGCCGAGGCAATCTTTCAGGATCATTTTAAGGTATCTGGTGCTGTGAGTAATGAAGAATTTTTTTTTTAGGGACAATGTCAGGTTAACTTACACGCAATTGACATTCTCATTAATAACAGTAATAGTATGCTTGAATTGATACAACCCAATAATGTTTAGTTCTACCCAGGAGATAATGTAAGTCAATAACTTTTAATGTCATTGCTGTTTATAATACTTACTAAAGCCTTGAAATCTTTCTGCTTATATTTTCTATTTCTTTTCTTTCCAAAGAGAAAAGGTTGCTGCTTTTCATTTGTAGCAAGGCACAACTTAACAATAATTTGCCCATTACACATTTACCAGCAAGCTATTTTTTCTTTATAAAAAGCAGAAAACGTCAGAAAACCCACACAGCTTCTTGAGTAGACCTATCTGTCCCATTTAGAGAAGAATTGCCCGTCATCTATCTATTTTATTGACTCTTTGGATACATTAGATGAGAGTTCCTAAAACCTATTTTACCCTTCATAACTTAATGCCTCTTATTACTGCAATGTTACAAGGTATAATGGACTAAAAGGCTGGCCAAGTGATTGAGACTGAATGGAAAATGTTTTATGGATAGCTCACCTGGTTCAAATTGGCTTTTACGCAACCCTTACTTGATTCATTTAGGAGATTTGATTCAAAATTATTATCAGTATTTAGAGTCAAGAGGGAGAAGGCAGAAGAGTTGGTTTGGGTGCAACGAGCTGAGAGTCTTTCAAGCATTAATGTGTACACACCTGTGTGTGTGTATATATATATATATATATATATATATATATATATATATATATATATATATATGTAAATATATTCTAAGAAATTATGCTTAGATTTAAACAAGAGATACATTTTGTTAACAAAATTGTGCAGGAGCAGTTTACACAGAAAATAGAAATTCAGTGGAACCTTGGTTTAAGGGCTCTTTCACACGGACTGTCCGTTCAGGTCCGCCTGTCAGTTTTTTAGGCGGACCTGAACGGATGCTCCATGTACCCCTATGGAGCCACGGATGTCAGTGGTGACATGTCCGCTGACATCCGACCCGCTCCGATCCGCCAAAGTGTGACGGAGGAAAACCCTATTTTTCCATCCGTCTGCGGATCGGATCGGATGACGACGGACTCTACGGTCCGTCGTCATCCAATCCCCCATAGGGGAGAGCGGTGCTCTGACAGGGCGGTCCCTGCACAGTGTGCGGGGACCGCCCTGTTATCCGCTGGCTCAGCTGGGATCAACGGAGCGATCCCTGCTGAGCAAGCGGAGGATCCGTCCCGTGTGAAAGGGGCCTAAGAGTAATGCGGTTAACAAGCGTTTTGAATAACCAGCATTTTTTAAAATTCTGACTCGGTTTGCGAGTGTTGTTTTGCAAAACGAGCAGAATTCAAGCTAATAGGGTGTGCAGTACCGCATTTGTCCAGAGGTGCGGGGGGCGCCGGTGACACTCGGAACGGTTCGGAGCCCTTCCGAGCCGTTCAGAAATACTTGAAAATACTTGGAAATACTCAGTTCCCGAGTGTTTCCGAACCATTTATATTGGTACGACTTTAGGTTGTGCCGATTTCAAAGTAGTTCCTACACTACTTTTTTTCTGAAGTCGGATCCCGTTTTAACGGATGCAACTTGAAGGGGAACTCCACGCCAATTTTTTTTTTTCAACCGGCATGAGTTCCCCCTTCATGAGCATACTGGGCCCTTCGGTCTGGTTTGGATTTTAGGGGGAACCCCCACGGCGAAAAAACGGCGTGGGGGTCCCCCAAAATCCTTACCAGACCCTTATACGAGGGAGAAAAAGAAACCCTGGACTGCCGCACTCTGTATAGACAGTTATTTATTCCAAAATTTCAGGTAAAAAATCCAAATTCAAAATAAATCCATAAATCCAAAACAACAAATGCAGATAGTGTGCATGCAGGGAAGGGTGGCTAACGCGTTTCACGTCACGAATTGACGCTTACTCATAGCTGACCCTTATACGAGCACGCAGCCCGGCCGGTCAGGAAAGGGGGTGGGGACGAGCGAGCGCCCCCCCTCCTGAACCGTACCAGGCCGCATGCCCTCAACATGGGGGTGGGTGCTTTGGGGCGGGGGGCCCTGCGCCCCCTACCCCAAAGCACCTTGTTCCCATGTTGATGAGGACAAGGGCCTCTTACCGACAACCCTGGCCATTGGTTGTCGGGGTCTGCGGGTGGGGGGCTTATCGGAATCTGGGAGCCCTCTTTAATAAGGGGCCCCCCAGATCCCGACCCCCCACCCTATGTGAATGAGTATGGGGTACATTGTACGCCTACGCATTCACCTGGAATAAAAAGTGTCAAAAATAAAACACACCATACAGGTGTGTAAAAAATTTTTTTTTTTTAAATCTTTGGTCTATTTTTGTTTATAGCGCAAAAAATAAAAACTGCAAAGGTGATCAAATACCACCAAAAGAAAGCTCTATTTGTGGGAAAAAAAGGACGTAAATTTTGTTTGGGTACAATGTCGCACGACCGCGCAACTGTCAGTTAAAGCGACGCAGTGCCGTATCGCAAAAAATGGTCTGGTCATTAAGGGGGCAAATTCTTCCGGGGCTGAAGTAATTAAAGTGTCTGTTACCCCAACATTTCATATTCCTGATATGTGCCTGCTGTACCAGGTACTTGTATGAGAAAGTATCCTGTTTTCTTTGTATTGCTTCTGTGACAGGGGTCACTTTGGGCACAGGGTGAGCAAGAAAATAATGGATATTAAGAATATGTCTTGGATTGCTTTAAAATGGGACAGTGATATTTTTCCACAATATTCCCCAGGATATCTGTAAAGAACTATTTACTGTTTGATTATGAACTCAACAAGTTAACTGAAAAGTGACTCCTTCATGATGTTGGGACACATACTGTTAGATGCTAATGTCACCACATCCAGCCCCCACCTGTGTCTGCTAAGATGTCAGATGTGTATTGGGAGACAGCGAGGCTAGCCTAAAGGTCATGTGTCTGAGTCATCACTGTAGTTAATTAGCTCATGTAAATTAGGTCTGGTCAAAGGTGTATTGTCTGAGGAGAATGAAAGAACCTCCTCTCTGTGTGTAATAAACTGGGAGTTTGTCATTAAAGATTGTCAGTCCAGTTGGAAACTTCATACAGAGTGTTTGTCTCGTATGTTTGGAAGGATTAATCCTATGGGAAGCGGTCGCCTGACTGTGGAGGATCGGCAGTGGACGTGTGTCCAGAGAGGGAATATCCTAAACGGCGTTAACCCCTTTCATACTTGGGGTGCCGTTACAGCTTCCTTTGTGTGAAATCCCTGGCATTCCTGCTAGTCCCTCTGCTTTCCTATTAAAAACTGACCACACTAGGCCGGGGAGTACATCATGGTCAGTTCTCTAGCTATGCTGGGAACTAGTATGTTCTCTTCCGATGATCAGACATGTCCTGACACACCCTCCTGTACAGCCTGTCACTGGGAAGCTCAGTGTAATGCTATTTCTCCTCCCCCAGCTCCTATGCATCTGAGAACAAAGGGAATGTGATCCCTTACAGCAGTGGTTCTCAATCCTGTCCTCAAGTACCCCCAACAGGCCATGTTTGCAGGTTTTCATTTATCTAGCACAGGTGCTTTAAATCAGAGTCAATGGCTTGGTATTTTGGACAGCTATTTTATCTAAGAGAAATTCCAAAAACATGGCATGCTGGGGGTACTTGAAAAAACAGCAAATGCTATTGCTCAGGATGCCTGCATAATAAGTCACAGTAGATCAAGGCGGGACAATGTATATAAGGAAGTTTAAAAAGAGTTGGTTATAAAATGTATATGAAAAAAGTCCACAGGCAGCGCGGATTTTCCAATCAACTGTTAGGCCACTTTCACACTGAGGCGCTTGAAAAACTGCCAGTAAAACACTGAGCGCTTTTGAAGTGCTTTTCAGGCGCTTTTGAAGCGCTTTCAATTCATTTCAATGGAGAGGGGCGTTTTTCAGCGCACTGCCCCAGTGTAAAAGGATTCATTGATTTTAATGGAAATAAGTTTTCAGGCGCTTTTTTTAGCGTGAAAGCGCCTGAAAAGCGCCTCAGTGTGAAAGTGGTCTTAATGATGGTGTGTCTTCAAATCAGATGATGATGTCAAAAAGTCTTTGTGGTGTTAACAAGTACTCAGGGCAGCTCTTCTCAAGAGTGAAGCCAGCTCAGGATATTGACATAGAGAAAAACAAATAGAAAAGCGCCTCTAAGTAAAATGTTTAATATCTGGTACAATAAATTATATCCAACACTTACATTTTAGTAAGTACAGATGTGCTCGTATGGGGTCAGTGTCCTCGCTAGTGTTGGATCCAGGGTCCTTTAGCATGTCCAGGAGTGTCCCATGTCCCGGCTATGAGAGCCGCAAGGAGCCGGAGTGAAAGCCGGCTGTTTCCGTCGGTGGAGATGGTGACCGTCTGCTCGTGGAACAGCGTGTGACGTCAGCTGGATCAGGTAAACACGGGGAAACACAACGCGTTTCAGAGCATGCGGGAGTCTTGGCTAGAGCATGCGCGCTCCTTTGTCAAGTGTACAAGGGAAAGGAAAGGACGGAACTTAAACACTTCTGCCTAATGACAAAGGCCAGCTGGCCAATCACTTAATTAGTGTAATGAGCAGTGATAAATGGAATATGGGGACAATTTATAAATACAATGAGGCTAAAAACAACAACATATCTGAAAACATAATAGTGTGCAATCGCTAGTGCAAGATATAAATGCACACTAAGACAAGGAAAAATGGCTCGCTAAGTGAGTAATATATATGCGCGCGTATATATATATATATATATATATATATATATATATATATATTGTGACAGCAGGAAGGTAAAGTCACCTGGTTGCATCCAGGGGGGTAGATATATTTCGCCCAGATTCAGGCTTTACGCCGACTTATACAACTAGGTGGAGAGTTGTATAAGGCTAGTGGGCTCATGGATGACTCATACCTCTAGGGAGAGTGTGGGGCGTCGTGCAGACAGAGATGAGGAGACCAGCTGAACCTTGTCAGCTCATTTAGGCCTCTATAAGAACTCCCAGCTTCATTAGATGTTAGCTCATGCCTGGAACCAGACCTGTGTGGACTGTCTAGGGAGAGTGAACCCCTGTGCGGTGAGACAAAGCCTGTGTGGCTATTTGCTTGGACATTTAAAACCAGGGACTTAGGGACTAGGACAGCACTAGGCTGATCCCAGTTGTTAGTTAGGAAACCTGTATGTTTAGTCAGAGGTCAAGTTGACCAGGATTTATTTTGTTTATGTTTCTTTTGCTTTGCTGTGTTTTGTCACTGTAAATAGAAAATAAACCGCACCTTTTTGATTTTGAAAACCACAACCTCCGTTTGCTGGGCCTGGTTTTGTGTGGGGAGCCCATCTCGGGGGTCACACACACCCGCTGCCGAGCTAACCCCCTCACAGTTGGTGGAGAACCAGTGGCAGTTTTTTTTTTAAGCCAGCATGGAGGAGATACTGAAGCAGCTGGCTCTAGCAAATGCCAATCAACAGCAGACAAATGCAGGTTTGCAAAAGAACTTCGCAGCCCAGCAGCAAGCTCATCAACAGAGCCTTGCAGCCCAGCAGCAGACAAACGCAACTTTGCAACAGAGTCTGGAGGCTCAGCAACAAGCCCAGCAGCAATCTGAGGCCCGCTTCATAGACCTGTTGCAGAAGCAAGAGCAGAGACTACAACAACAGATGGAAGCAGTAATGCAGCAACGTCCGCAGACCAGTGAGGAAAGCCGTCCCACTAATACCGCGTCCTTTGGGGTGAGTCGTTTATTGACAAAAATGACTGGAGAGGATGATCCAGAGGTATTTTTGACCACATTTGAAAGGACCGCTGAAAGAGAAAAGTGGCCTGAGGAGCAGTGGGCTGGACTGGTGGCTCCTCTGTTAACTGGTGAATCGCAGAAAGCTTACTATGACCTAGAGCCTAACCAAGCAAAAGACTATGTGATGCTAAAAGCTGAAATATTGGCAAGGCTGGGTGTCACCCAGGCTGTCCGGGCTCAGCGTGTGCATAACTGGACTTTCCAGCTTGGAAAACCCCCCAGGTCTCAAATGTATGATCTCATTCACCTGAGCAGAAAGTGGCTACAGCCAGAGACTTTGTCCGCACCAAAGATTGTGGAACGTGTTGTAATGGATCGGTTTTTGAGAGCTCTTCCTACTGCCATCCAAAAGTGGGTAAGCCATGGAGACCCAGAGACGGCCGATGGTCTTGTGGATCGTGTGGAGAAATACTTGGCTACAGAGAACCTGACGGCCTCTTCCAGAGACACTCGGACTTTCCACCCTAAGACCAGACCATCCCCAGGGGCGGATAAGAGGATTCCAAGGGGTGAGGGTGGAGAGAGTGAGAGGGTGGGAGCTCTACCCCAAGTTTGGCGAGAACAGCCTGGGAAATCAGCGGCTCAAGAGGCCGCAAGAAGGATCGTTTGCTACCGCTGCCGGCAAGCGGGACATATTGCAGCCAATTGCCCGGTTGTGGAGGAACCCATGCAGTGTGACTTTCTGACGGGCAGACGTCAGTCGCTGTGTGCGACAGTCGCATGCACTGCCATTCGAGGAACTGAGAAACATTTATGCAAAATGTGTGTTAATGGTAGAAATGTTGTGGTATTGTTGGATTCAGGTAGCCTTGTGACCCTGATAAAGGCTGAGTTAGTTAAAACAGAGGTCTCTGGGAATAGCAAGGTAGCTGTTATTTGTGTGCATGGGGACACCCGAGAGTATCCAGTGACTACAGTGTGTTTCGAGACCCCCAAAGGTACCCTCTCTCATCCAGTGGGCTTAGTATCTCAGTTACCGCATGACGCCATTGTGGGAAGGGATTTTCCGAAGTTCTGGGAACTGTGGGATGATCCTGAGCCCCCCACTGGTGCCCCTATGTACCAGGAATGTGATAGCCAGAACTCCCCTGAGAGTGGTGAGGACTCTCCGGAATTTCCCTTATCAGTATTGGCAGGGGAGACTCAAGAAACTTGAGAGGATCCCACCTCCTCAGACGAAAACCTACCGTCTGTGGAGTTTTCTGATCTTGAGGTTCACAGGGAAAACTTTGCCACAGAACAGTTGAAAGACCCCGCCCTAATAAAGGCACGGGAAAACGTAGTGAAAATAGATGGCGAGTTAGTGAACCCAGATAATACCTGCACTTACCCATACTTCAGCGTAGAGAAGGACCTACTGTATCGGGTGGCAAAAAGGGCAGAAGAAACCGTTGAGCAGCTTGTGGTGCCCAAACCTTACAGGAAGTTGGTGTTGGAGTTGGCCCATGGGCACATTCTTGGAGGTCATCTGGGGACAGAGAAAACCCGAGAGAGGGTATTACAGAGATTCTATTGGCCGGGGGTGATGAAGGACATAGAAAATTATTGTTCCTCCTGCCCTGTGTGTCAGAGGTCGGCCCCGATGCCACATTTCCGTAGCCCGCTGGTCCCTCTACCCATCATTGAGGTCCCGTTTGAGAGGATCGCCATGGATTTGGTAGGTCCTATAATCAAGTCCGCTAGGGGGCACCAGTACATATTAGTTATAATGGACTATGCCACCCGTTATCCAGAAGCGATCCCTCTCCGAAATACCTCGGCCAAAACCATAGCCAAAGAGCTATCTCTTGTGTTTAGCCGGGTGGGTATTTGTAAAGAACTGCTTACGGACCAAGGTACACCCTTTATGTCCCGGGTTATGAAGGAGCTGTGTAAATTATTCAAAGTGACGCAATTACGTACATCTGTGTATCACCCCCAAACCGATGGGCTGGTTGAAAGGTTCAACAAAACCCTAAAACAAATGTTGAAGAAAGTGGTGGATAGAGATGGAAAGGATTGGGACTGTCTACTTCCTTATCTGATGTTTGCTATTAGGGAGGTGCCCCAATCCTCTACGGGATTCTCCCCCTTTGAGTTACTGTATGGGAGACACCCAAGAGGGCTGTTGGATATTGCCAAGGAAACTTGGGAAAGTGAGAGTTCTCCCCACAGGAGTGTGATTGAGCATGTCGCCCTGATGCAAGACCGAATTGCACAGGTAATGCCCATCGTGAAGGAACATTTGGCCCAAGCGCAGTTAGCACAGCAGAGAGTGTACAACCGTGGAGCCAAGACCCGTACCTTTTCCCCGGGGGATAGGATACTGGTACTTGTCCCTACGGTTGAAAGTAAATTCCTTGCCAAATGGCAAGGCCCCTACGAGATAATGGAAAAAGTGAGCGAAGTGAATTACAAGGTCAGACAACCAGGAAGGCGAAAGCCCGAACAGATCTATCACGTTAATCTGTTGAAAGCCTGGAGGGATAGAGAGTCCCTAGTCGCAGACACTTGGTCACCAGCTCAAACTGGTTGCGTGATTCCTGAGGTTGGAATAGCAGCCACCTTGTCACAACCCCAACAACAGGAGGTTAAGGAGTTTGTGCTTCGCAACAAGGAGGTATTCTCTGAGCTGCCGGGACAAACATCTGGGGTAGAGCATGACATCATTACCCCGCCCGGTGAAAGGGTGAAGTTAAAACCCTATCGGATCCCAGAGGCCCGACGGGAGGCAATACGGGAGGAAGTACAGAAAATGCTGAACTTAGGGGTGATAGAGGAGTCCCAAAGTGATTGGTCTAGTCCCATTGTGTTGGTGCCTAAACCGGATGGGAGCTGGCGATTTTGTAACGATTTTCGTCAGTTGAACAAAGTTACAAAATTTGACACCTACCCCATGCCACGTATAGATGAGTTGATCGACCGGCTGGGAACAGCCCGATACATGACGACTCTTGACCTCACAAAAGGGTATTGGCAAATCCCCCTGGCCAAGTCGGCCAAAGAGAAAACCGCATTTGTAACCCCAGACGGGGCGTTCCAATATAAAAGAATGCCGTTCGGGTTACAGAATGCGCCGGCCACATTCCAGCGGAAAATGGACCAGATGCTGAGGCCCCATCGGAAGTATGCTGCGGCTTACCTGGATGACATAATTGTCCATAGCACAGATTGGGCCTCACATCTGCCAAAAGTGCAAGCAGTCCTGGACTCTGTTCGGGAAGCGGGGTTTACGGCTAACCCCAAGAAGTGTACCATTGGGCAGGAGGAGGCCAAATATCTTGGGTACACCATTGGGAGGGGAGTAATAAAACCCCAACTCAACAAAGTCGAGGCCATCCAGAGTTGGCCACGTCCCAACAGCAAGAAGCAGGTACGAGCCTTTCTGGGAATCGCTGGGTATTATCGGCGATTCATTCCCCACTTTGCTTCTAAGGCTGTGCCCCTAACCAACCTGACGAAGGGGAAAGGGTCGGTCATGATTAAATGGACCCCCGAGGCTGAGGCAGCATTCCAATTCTTGAAACAAGCCTTATGTAGCCAGCCAGTGTTGTACTCACCCGACTTCTCTAAAGACTTTGTCGTACAAAGTGATGCGTCAGATGTGGGGTTAGGAGCAGTATTGTCCCAGGTCTGGAACGGGGAAGAGCACCCAGTCATTTACCTCAGCAGGAAGTTGAAGTCCCATGAGGTAAATTACGCCACCGTTGAAAAGGAGTGTTTAGCGGTGAAGTGGGCTCTAGATTCCCTTCGGTACTACCTGCTAGGTAGGCACTTTGACATGGTTACGGATCACGCTCCGTTAAAGTGGATGGCTCAAAACAAGGAAACAAATAGAAGAGTGAATAGGTGGTTCCTGGCCCTCCAGGAATTCAACTTCACAGTAAAGCATCGCCCTGGCGTTCAAATGGGGAATGTGGATGCTTTGTCTCGAGTACATGAATGCCTGATTGCTGGTGTTCCAACCCCGAGGTTAAAACAAGAGGGGGGGGTATGTGACAGCAGGAAGGTAAAGTCACCTGGTTGCATCCAGGGGGGTAGATATATTTCGCCCAGATTCAGGCTTTACGCCGACTTATACAACTAGGTGGAGAGTTGTATAAGGCTAGTGGGCTCATGGATGACTCATACCTCTAGGGAGAGTGTGGGGCGTCGTGCAGACAGAGATGAGGAGACCAGCTGAACCTTGTCAGCTCATTTAGGCCTCTATAAGAACTCCCAGCTTCATTAGATGTTAGCTCATGCCTGGAACCAGACCTGTGTGGACTGTCTAGGGAGAGTGAACCCCTGTGCGGTGAGACAAAGCCTGTGTGGCTATTTGCTTGGACATTTAAAACCAGGGACTTAGGGACTAGGACAGCACTAGGCTGATCCCAGTTGTTAGTTAGGAAACCTGTATGTTTAGTCAGAGGTCAAGTTGACCAGGATTTATTTTGTTTATGTTTCTTTTGCTTTGCTGTGTTTTGTCACTGTAAATAGAAAATAAACCGCACCTTTTTGATTTTGAAAACCACAACCTCCGTTTGCTGGGCCTGGTTTTGTGTGGGGAGCCCATCTCGGGGGTCACACACACCCGCTGCCGAGCTAACCCCCTCACAATATATATGATATCTGCACTGGAAAAATTATAATAATAAAAAGGAATGGTGATGCAAACTGAAATATTATGATATATTATATATATATAAAATAAATTAATTTGATTATTGATGGTTATTGGTCAATAGAGGTTGACTATCATTAGTATAGATTATTCTTAAAGGAACATACTCGCCATTGGTGGTCATAATGGCCACCAATTTATATCTTGCACTAGCGATTGTACACTATTATGTTTTCAGATATGTTGTTTTTTTTTTAGCCTCATTGTATTTATAAATTGTCCCCATATTCCATTTATCACTGCTCAGTACACTAATTAAGTGATTGGCCAGCTGGCCTTTGTCATCAGGCAGAAGCGTTTAAGTTCCGTCCTTTCCTTTCCCTTGTACACTTGACAAAGGAGCGCGCATGCTCTATCCAAGACTCGCGCATGTTCTGAAACGCGTTGTGTTTCCCCGTGTTTACCTGATCCAGCTGACGTCACACGCTGTTCCACGAGCAGATGGTCACCATCTCCACTGACAGAAACAGCCTGCTTTCACTCCGGCTCCTTGCGGTACTCATAGCCGGGACGTGGAACACTCCTGGACCTGCTAAAGGACCCTGGATCCAACACATACGAGCACATGTACTTACTAATATGTAAGTGTTAGATATAATTTATTGTACCAGATATTAAACCTTTTACTTAGAGGCGCTTTTCTATTTGTTTTTCAATATGCTGGGGGTACTTGAGGACAGGGTTGAGAACCATTGACTTACAGTATAAAAAAGGGAAAATTATATTTATTTATTTTTTATATCTATACAAAATGTTTTGCTTTTTTTTTCTATTTTAAATTGAATGGGTTGTTTTACAATCACCAATTTTTGGGTTTATGTGCGCTAAAGTCTCTAAAATGTTTGTTGATCAAGCCAGATTATGATTCCAGCTGTTTACTCGTGCATCTGGAATATACACTCAAGCAAACAAGCTTGATAATAATACATAATTATACTAACTGTTAAAAATGAAATAATTTGTAAAAAATTGTAAAATCAGGGTAATTTGACCATGGTTTTCTGGAAAACCATAGGTGCATGAAAATAATAGTTTTGTTCTATGGTTTATTTTATGTTGTCTGTTTTTAGGCAATTATAGACTAATCTGCAAATCCTTTGGGGTCTGATCTGTGCAATCTGGCCTGGAAATTACTAGTAGCCAATTGTATGTCAGTAATTAGGACTAACTGACCAGAAATAGCATTCTCGGTACTGCTGCCTTATCTGCATACTATCATTTGCATTAGAAACAAATTAACCTAGACAAGATAAAATGGTGTTTTGGACTTCTCATATGTAAAGCTACGTAAGAATGTGTTTCATAGACATTTATGAACATTAGGGATGAGCCGAACACCCCCCGGTTTGGTTCGCACTAGAACCTGCGAACGGACCCTATTAAATACAATGGACTCGAACGTTCTAAATCAAAAGTAATAATTATAACGGCTAATATGCAAGTTATTGTCCTAAAAAGGGTTTGGGGACCCGGGTCCTGCCCCAGGGGACATGTATCAATGCAAAAAAAAGTTTTTAAAACATCAGTTTTTTCGGGAGCAATGATTTTAATGATGCTTAAAGTAAAAAAAAAAAAGTGAAATATTCCTTTAAATATCGTACCTGGGGGGTGTCTATAGTATGCCTGTGAAGTGGCACGTGTTTCCCGTGTTTAGAACTGTCCCCTGTAACATTTGTTTTGCTGTCCATGCACCTGTTCAGAAGATTTACCCTCACTTTCCGTCCCAATGATAAATGTTTTTTGAAAATTTGGGGTTTTTATTGAAACAAGAACTGGTGATAAAGCATTAGTGGAGAGGAGACAACTTTTTCCCATATTAATTCTTACAGGAGAGAATTCCCCTTCCTAGGGGTAGATTTCCTCTCACTTCCTGTTGTCTCCTTCCGTTTGCAAGTAGGAGTCATTTGTAAGTTGGATGTTTGAAAGTAGGGGCCTGCCGTATATACTCTGCAGAAATTTGGCCCTTAGGTGTTGGTGTTGCCACAACACTGTAAGCCCTCACAGTTACTTTTGGTGGGCGCTGGAACGCCCTGCTGTGAACTATTATATCAAGAATTGTAATTACATGCCATCGTTGAACAGTGGTGGAAAAATTGGGCCTGTGGTGGTGGTGGTGGTGCTGGTGCCACAACACTGTAAGTCCTCACAGTTACTCTTGGTGGGCGCAGGAATGGGCCCAGCTGTGAATTATTAGATCAAGAATTGTAATTACATGCCCGTGTTTAACAGGGGCATAAAAATTGGGCCTTAGGCATTGGTACCACAACACTGCAACCCCTCACAGATACTGTACTTGGAGCGCAGCAATGAGCTCTGCTGCAAAGTATTGCATCAAAAATTTTATTTATATGCCCCTGTTTAACAAAAATTGGGCCTTAGCCACTGGTGGCGGTGCCCAGAACCAAAAATGTTCTTACAAGCTATCAGCATGATCATTGAGGGGGAAGAGGATAGTCACTCAGCATAACAGGATAGTCACTCAGAATCAGCATAGGCAGTCTTGAAGGGATCTGACATTTATTAAAAAAATTACTCGGTTACATCAGCATCAGGTGCTTGGTAGCTGGTGGTGATCCAAGACTGATTCATTTTTATGAAGGTCAGTCGATCGACCGAGTCGGTGGACAGACGCACCCTGTGATCGGTTACAAAGCCTCCAGCAGCACTGAATGTGCGTTCTGAAAGAACGCCGGATGCAGGACAGGCCAGTATCTCAATTGCATACTGTGCAAGCTCTGGCCAGTGATCCATCCTCAAGACCCAGTAACCCAGAGGATTTTCGGTGGGAAAGGTGTCCAAGTCTCATCTTGCCCCTAGGTATTCCTGCACCATGTAAACCAGACGTTGGCGATGGTTGCTGGAACCGATCATACCTTGGGGCTGCGGACTAAAAAATTGTCTGAACGCATCGGTCAGACGGCCACCTTCTCCAGCGCTCCTTCTTTGACTGACCGCAGCCTCAGCAACACGTTGTCCAGGACCAGGAATTTGTAACCTCTCTGTCTCTGGGAACGCGTTGCACAGACCTTTCTGCAAGGCCTCCCGAAGATGCTTCATCCTCTGCTCCCTCTGCGACAGCAAGATAAGGTCCGCAACCTTAACCTTGTAACGTGGATCAAGGAGGGTTGCCAGCCAGTAATGATCCCTCTCCTTGATCGCATGAATCCGCAGGCTTTGCAGGATCAGGGAGGCCATGTAGCGTAGGTTTGCTGAGGCATTTGGTCGGAGTCCTCTGGGTCACTCAGGACGACATGATCCACAGCCACCTCCTCCCAGCCACGTACAAGTCTATGGGTGTCTTGGGACTGTAATTGATCCCTTGAAGACTGCTGCTGATGCTGAGTGCTAGGCTCCACCTCCATACTGACACAATACTCCTCCTCCTCCTCCTCCTCTTCCTGTGTGATAGCCGGGCCAGCAGGAACACTGTCTGGATAAAGGGGGCCTTAAGAGGTAAGGAAGTCCTCCTCTTCCTGCCTCTGTTCTGCCTCAAGTGCCCTGTCCATTATTCCACGCAGCGTGTGCTCCAACAGGTGGACAAGAAGGACAGCGTTACTGATGCATGCACTGTCACTGCTCACCATCCTCGTGGCCTCCTCAAATGGTGCCAGGACAGTGCATGCATCCCTGATCATGGCCCACTGGCGTGGGAAAAAAAAATCCTGACCCTGTCCTGGTGCCATATTGCAACAGATATTTATTGATGGCCCTCTGCTGCGTGTGCAGCCGCTGCAGCATGGCCAACATAGAGTTCCACCTGGTGGGCATGTCACAGATTAGGCGGTTCTTGGGCAGGTTGTATTCCTTTTGCAGGTCAGCCAGCCGAGCACTGGCATTATATGACCGGCGGAAATGCCCACAGAGTTTCCTGGCCTTCCACAGGACCTCCTGTAAGCCCGGGTACCTGCCCAAGAACCGCTGCACCACCAAGTTAAGGACGTGAGCCAAACAGGGCACATGGGTCAGGTGTCCCTGTCGGAGGGCGGAGAGGAGGTTAGTGCCATTGTCGGAAACCACCATTCCTGGCTTAAGCTGGCGTGGCATCAACCACCTCTGAGCCTGCCCCTGCAGAGCTGACAGAATCTCTGCCCCAGTGTGGCTCCTGTCCCCCAAGCACACCAGCTCAAGCACCACATGGCATCTTTTTGCCTGCGTACTTGCATAGCCCCTTGAACGCCTACGAAGCACCGCTGGTTCCAAGGACAAAGCACAGGAAGAGGCCATGGAGGAAGAAGAAGAGGAGGGGGTGGAGGAGAGATGTGTGTCAAAATCACCAGTAGTAGCATTTTGGAGGCGTGGTGGCGGAACAACCTCCAACACTACTGCACCTTGTCCTGCATCCTTCCCAGCTGCCAGCAGAGTCACCCAATGCGCCGTGAAAGATAGGTAACGTCCCTGTTTATGCCTGCTGGACCATGAGTCAGCGGTAATATGCACCTTACCGCTGACCGCCCTGTCCAGCAAGGCCAAGACATTGCCTTCCACATGCGAGAGCCGGAATCGCCTTCCGTGAGAAAAACTGGCGTTTGGGAACCTGCCACTGAGGAACCGCACATTCCACAAACTCACGGAAGGGGGCAGAGTCTACCAACTTAAAAGGCAGCAGTTGAAGTGCTAGCAATTTAGCCAAGCTAGCATTTAATCGCTGGGCATGTGGATGGCTGGGAGCGAACTTCTTTTGGCGGTGCAGTAGCTGGGGCAGGGAAATTTGCCTGGTACAATCTGACGTTGGTGTACCAATAGCAGATTGCCTGCAAGTACTTGGCTGTGACACACCTAATTCTACACCTTCATTCCTATCAGTGCAGGTTTCAGAGAGGACTGAAGGTATGGTGGGGTTGGAGATCCCAGCTGATGAGGAGCCAGGAGAGGTCCGCTTTGTTCTTTGGTGTGGGTCTTTTATGTATGCTTGCCAACGAACTGCATGGCAGGTTGACATATGTCTGGTCAAGCACGTGGTGCCCAAGCGCCTGATGTTTTGGCCACGCGAGATACGCTTCAGACATATGTTGCAAATGGCAATGGTGCGATCTGCTGCACACGTCTGAAAAAAGACCCACACCAAAAAACTTTTGGAATAACGCGCAGAGACAGCAGCGCCCTGCACATGCGGAGCTCTGCGGTGTGATGCAGTCGGTGTGCTGCCCTTAAGCTGGCCCCTGGAGGGCATCCTGCCTCGTTGGAGATGTGCCTCCTCCTCCTCCTCCTCTCTCCTATCAGGCACCCACGGGGAGTCAGTGACCTCATCATCCCCTCCCTCCTCATCACTGGAGCAAATCTGGCAGTATCCTGCAGCTGGGGAACATGACTAACAGATAGCTGTGCTTTTGTGCACCCCCTCTCTCTGGGCTCACGTTACTACCCCCTCTCTCTGGGCTCACATTACTGCCTTCCTCGGAGCCTTCAAAACACTGGGCATCCTCCTGGAGCATGTACCCAACACTGTGGTCAAACAGTTCGGGGGACTCCTCAGGAGGACATGGTGGGGCTAAGGAAGGAGTGACTGATGCCATTGAGCCGAGGAAAGAGGCCGCTTTGGCAGCTGATTTGCCAGACAAAGTACCCTGAGCCTGGGTGAGAGAGGGTGAGGAGGATGAGGACGGCTTGGTCATCCACTCTACCAAGTCTTGGGCATGTTGCGGCTCAACATGGCCAGCTGCCGAAAAGAAGGACAAGCGTGTCCCACGGCCACGTGCTGATGAGGATGCACTGTGTCCACGAACCAGCACTGTTTCCTCTAGACACAGAGCATGCTTGCCCTCTTTTATTGCCTCGTGACTGTCTGCCTCTCCTTGTTTGCCTTCCAGACATACTAATGGCCTGCAGTGAGATGTAGCTGCTCAAAGGTGGGATGTGTGTATATATATATATATATATATATATATACTGATTATAATGCAGCTATCAGAATCAACTGCCTGCTGTGGTATTAGTATGAGAAAAGCAGCAATAGTCTTCAGTTAGTTTTAGGTGCACACTGTGCAGAGGACACAGTACACTAACTGAAAATACTTACAGCTCTCTGCCTGTGGTTTTATTATGAGAACACCACCAATTGTATTCAGGTTCCTTTAAGTGAACGCTGTGCAAAGGACAGAAGTACACTAAATTAAATTAATGCAGCTCCCTGCCTGTGGTTTTATTATGAGAACACCACTAATTGTATTCAGATAAGCTTTAGGTGAACGCTATGCAAAGGACACAGTACACTAAGTGAAACACTGCAGCTAGCACAATCACCTGCCTGCCTGTCACAGTATAGAGAATAACAGGAACGGATCTAGCTAAACTGAATACAGCGTATAAATATATATACAACACCTAGGATGCATATATATCCTCTTCACACTGTAACTGCAGCCAACTGACTCGCCTGCCTGCTCTATCTAACTCAAATCAAAATACACTGTCTCTCTCTCTCCATCTGTATTTTAACCAACACCGCAACACACTACACAAGGCCGACTTCCAGGCCGCCTTATATAGTGAGGGTCGTGTACTAAATCCCCTGAGGCATAATCGGCCAAAGCCACCCTGGCTTTGGCCAATTATGGCTCTCCGTTTTTTGCGCGCTGTGATTGGCCAAGCATGCAGGTCATAGTGCATGCTTGACCAATCATCAGCCAGCAATGCACTGCGATGCCACAGTGAATTATGGGCCATCACCAGCCACTCGAATTTGGCGCGAACGGCCCATAATGTTCGCAATTCAGCAAACAGCCGATGTTCGAGTCGAACTCGAAGCTCATCCCTAATGAACATCGGGAGCCGGATAGGGAATGGAGTTCATCCCCTCTGTTCTATGTCTTCTCTCACTATCTGCATGCAGTGCAGGCACTCCCAGAGTCAGATGGTTTACAATAATAGAATAATAAAATTTTAAAGAAACATGCAAAATCAGCATTTAAATGCACTTTTCTTATAGTTTCATAGTTGGTAAGATTGAATAAAGACATCAGTATAGTATGTGTGTTCATGTCGATAATCATTTCCCATATCCCTGTATATTTTGTTTGCTAAGATGTACATCCAAGAGTCTTTGAAAACTGTCAATACTTCCTGCTGGCACCACCAATTGTGGACGAGAATTCCACATCCTTATCACCCTGACAGTGAAAAACCTCCCTACAGAGCTAAGGTTAACCTCTTAGCACCGGAGCCTCGCGGACCTTTAAGAGATTTATGATGCCGGGAGGCGGGGCTTAAGATCACATGACGTGCTCCTTGCGATCGGGAGCTTTCGGTCAGGCTGTTCGGTTAACTGTTCCGGGAGCGGGCAGCGTGTGCACTCTCGGCACAGGTGTATTGGCAGCAATTCACACAAATATGTGGCCTTTTGGAGCTAATAACCAGGCACAGAGAGGCCGCATATTTGCATACAGCCATCGCCAAGGGGTTATACCGCTTCTCCTCCAATCTTATTGTGTGGCACCTTGTCTTCTTACACTCCCCGAGACAGAATAGTTTCCTACCTACACTGTTATCATCATCGAGATATTTGTATATCGCTATCATATTGCCTCTCACGTGTCTCTTCTTCAGAGAGAATACGTTTGGTGCTTGTAGTCATTCTTCATAACTGAAGTCCTCCAGTCAGCTTATGAGTTTTGTTTCCCTTCTCTGGACTCTCCATTAGACATGTGCACACTGAAATATTTTGTTTCAGAATTTTGTTTTCGTCCAAAAAATTAATTTATTTGTTTTTATTTATTTTGTTTTGTTAAAAAATGCATTCGTCCGAAAATCCGGTTGAATCTGTCATTGAAGGCTTAAGGTGTCTGTCGGATGTTCTAAGAAGATTCGATGAAGCAGCTAAACTGTATGACGCCGCAATCGTACATTTCCAGTCAAATGCTCCTCCCACAAGCTATAGTAGAATTCTAATGTTGTATGACTAGTAATAATTATATTTATTAATTATTATTACTAGTCAACCAACATTACAATTCTTCTATAGCCTATGGGCGGAGCATTTGACCATAAATGTCTGCTCGCTGCGATCGTATGTTTTGTTTTTAGCTGCTTCGTCGAATCTTCATGTCTCTATAATGTCAAATCTTTTCTCTATATGTCGGATCTTTATGTCTCTATAATGTCAAATCTTTTCTCTATATGTCAAACCTTTATGTCTCTATAATGTCGAATCTTTTCTCTATATGTCGAATCTTTATGTCTCTATAATGTCAAATCTTTTCTCTCTATGTCGAATAATCTTGGACTTATAGACTTAGGTTAGGCACATTCGACCGCAGATCGCTATTGTCACCATCATGTTGAATCTTCTATCTATATCGAACTGTTGTCGCAACGAAACAAAAATAATGCATTTTTTATGTTGGATCTTTCGGATTTCGTATTCTGCGTGTTCGTTATCCTAGGTAAAATGAACGCTAAAATCCCAGAAATTCAGACAAAAATGCATTCGGACAAAAAATAAATGCACATGTCTACTCTCCATTTCCAGCACATCCTTCCTGAGGATTGGTGACCAGAACTGGACGGAATACTCCAGATGCGGCCGCACCAGAGTTTTATAAAGTGGCATGATTATGGTTTTATCTCTGGAGTAAATTCCATTTTAATGCATGCTAATAGTCTGCTGTTTTTTCTTGCTGCGGCTTGACATTGCATGCTATTACTCAGTCTGTCTTCCACTAGGACCCCCAGATCTTTCTCCATCCTGGATAAAACTGATCGGTTTTTAAGTTTTATCCAGGTATTTATCTGAAAGGCAACCAGAAGCAGTGTGAAAGTGAACTATATAAAACTTACATTAGAGGTCAGCTAACTGGACTTTCTGTTTCCATTTCAGTTGCAATGTTTTATAAGAACAAGCAGTTCACTTAACCACTTACGGACCGCCCGCTGTCGTTATACGCCGGTTCTTTGAAGAGGAATATTGTTGTTATAGCAGCAGGTAGCTACCATAGCCCCAGCATCCTCTTCTTCAGCGGGCGGTCCGCTTTCACATAAAAGTGATCTCTGCGGTGGAATTGCCGCAAGATCACTTTTATCGGTGGCGGGAGAGGGGCCCCCCTCTCGCAGCTCTCCGGTGCCCTCCGCCGCTTACCGGAGCTGTCGGTAGCGGTGGAGGTGATCGGGTCCTCTCCCTGGCTTGGTATGGAGACGAGTGAGGTGAAGATGGCCCCCACCCATCTCCATACCATTGCAGGGCGGAGGCAACGTCAAAAAATCACTTCCGCATATAGCTCTTAAAGAGACAATTTTTTTTAAAATTACATTTCATTTTTCTTTATTGCATTTTTGTGTAAATATGGGATCTGAGGTTTTTTTTACCCCAGATCTCATATTTAAGGGATGTTTACATTCCTTGTAATAGGAATACAAGTGACATCATTTTTTTTTTTAAAGAACAGTGTAAAAATAAAAGATAAAATAAATAAGAAAAAAATAAGAAAAAATTCCCGCCAGGCTCACGTGCAGAAGCGAACTCATACGTGAGCAGTGCCTACATATGAAAACTGTGTTCAAACCACACATGTGAGGTATCTCAGGGATCGGAAGAGCAAGAGCAATAATTCTAGCCATAGACCTCCTCTGTAACTCAAAACATGCAACCTGTAGAATTTTTTAAAGAGTAAAAGTTTGTCGCCATTCCACAAGCGGGCGCAATTTCGAAGCATGACATGTTGAGTATCAATTTACTCTGCGTAACATTGTCTTTCACAATATAAAAAAATTGGGCTAACTTTACTGTTGACTTATTTTTTAATTCAAAAAAGTTTATTTATTTTTTCCCAAAAAAGTGCGCTTTTAAGACCGCTGCGCAAATACGGTGTGACAGAAAGTATGGCAACGACCGCCATTTTATTCTCTAGGGTGTTAGAAAATATGCTTTTCCATTCTGTAACAAGAAATCCAAAAGCAGCTGAATTATCACTTATAAGTGATCAAAAATGTAAAAAAAAAATGGAAGCCTGTGAGATTTACTACACAATAGCCCATATTAATAGTGTAGTCAAATAGTGAGAAAGACCATGTTGCTGTTGCACAACTTCTACTCTGGAACTTCCTTCTTCATAATATTCAGACCCTCCAAATCTTTGATTCAGAGCGAGATCAGAGTTACTCTATCAATTTTGAACATCTTAGTCACACTACTAAAATCTCTAAAAATACATTTTAATGAGTAGGAAACAAATGGAGCAAATGATTCCCTATGGTGTAAGGTTCTTAGCATGGACTCACAATGAATCATGCGTGGCAGTACTTCTACAGTTGTGGTTGATTGCTACTCCTAAGCTGGTTTTGATGGCTAAATGTCTCAAATTTTGGCCGATTCCTGCAATAACCACCAAGCTTGACTAAGTTGATTTAAAAATCGTCTGAGCCGAATTGAGAATTATAGGTTAAATAGTGAATGTATCCTAGAAAATGCAGTCATTGTTTGGATAGTCAGGATTCAGGAAGCAGCTAGCGCCGGATATGTTGAATGCCATAGCTGGCAAGTGGAGAATCCTCCATCCATGCCGTTAGCATGGATGAGGGAATTTAATAATCTAATGTCTCATTCACACCATGGAGCTAAAGAAGAGAAATGAGTCATGAACTATAAAGCCAGCAATAGCTATTCATTTCTGGCAATGTATTCACCATTGTAGCTCTAACCTAAGGATTCTCATGCACTTTAATAGGGAAACATGGAAATTCATGCTATTACTGAACATTGCCACATAGTCTTACTGTGGAAGCCAATGGAACAGCTGAGTAGCAGTTAGTCACGATCAACTAGATTTGGATGAGTGACCAATGTCTTCAAGGTTGCAGAGCAAGTCTCATGTAATGTGACAGAATACTACTAGCTATAACATGACCTTGATAAATGACACGCTTTACAGACCATGGGAAAATATGTGATCCGTTCAGACATGTGTTGATATCTGGAAGAAAAATGCCCCTTGCACTGGCAGGGCTGCCATCAGGGGGGGTACAGGCAGTACACCTGTAAGGGGCCTGGAGGTCCCCAGGGGCGTGGATGGCAACCCCCCCTTTTTTTTTATAATTTTTTTTTTCTTGTAAAGGGCCCGGAGGTCCCCAGAGCCCCGGATGGCAACCCCCCTTTTTTTTATAATTTTTTTTTTCACTTTTTTTTATAATTTTTTTTTATAATTTCTTTTATTTTATAAAAATTTTGTAAGGGGCCCAGAGGTCCCCAGGGCCCTGAATGGCAACCCCCCCCCCCACATTTTTTTTGGTCGTCAGCACCCAAAGCCCCCTGAAGTCAACAATTTGCAGTGGCAGAACCCCCCTGCTTCTCAATTCGTGGCAGCCCCTCCCCGCTTCTCAATTTGCGGCGGCAGCACCCCCGGTTCTCCTCTGCTCCAGGGGGCCCATGCCTGAAGCTGTGTAAGGGGCCCCAAAATTCCTGATGGCGGCCCTGTGCACTGGTAGTCAGTAGGAAGAATGCCTCTTTATAGTGCTACCACCCTTAAAGTGGTTGTAAACCCACTCTGACAACTTGCACCTACAGGTAAGCCTAGATTAAGGCTTACCTGTAGGTGCAGGAAATATCTCCTCAACCTACACGGTTAAGGAGATATTTGCAGAAAAAAGACTGCACCGATGTCTACAGCGCATGCGCCCCGTAGACAACGGCGCAGGCGCACTGAGCCTGCCGGTTTTCGAATGAGAAATGCCGGGAACATGCCAGGAACGTGTGCATGCGCGGGGATTGTGCTGGTCCCACACTCATGCGCGGGAGTGACGTCATCGCCGCTCTGGCCAGTCACAGCGTCGGAGCGGCGAAACCTAGAAGGCGCTTGGAGGGGACATGGCGGCGGTGGGGAACGAGGAGCGCTTCATGGGCTTCGATCTCAGGTAAGTGCCACATAATGAGCTAGTATGCATAGCATACTAGCTCATTATGCCTTTCTCTTTCAGGGTTTTTTTTTTTTAAGAAAAAAAAAGAGGGTTTACTTCCTCTTTGAGAACAGCCAAAAAGAGATCATTGGTGTCATCCTGCTGGTTTTGCTAAGTGCCATTGAACCTGTAATGCCTCGTTTCCACTGCGCGGATCGGTTCGGTACGGTTCGGTACGGTACGCTATTTTGGGTGTTTCCATTATGAAAGCGTGCCATTAAACCGAACCGTACCGCACCATTCAGGGTCCTGCTTCAGACGTGGGGCCATAGAAAATGGAACGGTACAGTTAGGGCGGAGCTACTGGCGTCACACGATACATTCCACTGATTGGTGGACAGAAAATCGTCAATGCTGACGTCAAAGCAAAGCGCCAAACAAGCACCTTGTCGCCCTCAATATAAAGGAGAAGGATGCCTGCAAACAACAGCAGGGTCTGGTCATCTGAGGAACTATCTACTTTCCTAAGGATTATTGGGGATAGCGTTATTCAGAGTGAGCTTGATGGATCAGTGAGAAACGAAAAGGTGTACAAAGATATTTCTCAACGAATGGCAGCCGAGGGATTTGAACGGACATCGGGGCAGTGCAGGGCAAAGCTTAAGAAGCTTAAAGGACAATATAAAAAAATTAAGGACGACAACAGCCGTAGTGGAAACAGTCGGAGTACTTGGAGGTGGTACGACGACATGGACGCCATTTACGGACATAGGCCGGCAAGCCAAGGCAGGGAGGGTGGTCTGGACTCTGCAACTGCAATTCTGGAATCCATGGTTGACCCCTTTGGTAAGTTTTAATTTTTTTTGATGCCATAGGATTTCGCTATGCTAACCTGTAAAAAAAATATATATAACCAAATGTTTTTTTCAGAAACAGCTGATGGACTCTCCAATGATGTGTCAAACTTGTCAGATGATGGACCTTCAACGTCTTTCAGCAGCACCAGTAGTATCTCATCGAGCCAACCACAGAGTACCCAACCACAGATTAGCCTACAGAGTACCCAACCACAGAGTACGCCCAATGCACCCCGGCACAATGGTAAGACATGATGATAATAGTGAAATGTGTGCATTTTCTTAAAATAACTAATCAGTGGGGTAGAAGAGCAGTGGGTACAGAGGTGTAAGAGGTGAGAAGGGGGTTCAGCAGTGGGGCAGATGTGCAGGGGGTACAGAGGTGTAAGAGGTGAAAAGGGGGTTCAGCAGTGGGGCAGATGTGCAGGGGGTACAGAGGTGTAAGAGGTGAGAAGGGGGTTCAGCAGTGGGGCAGATGTGCAGGGGGTACAGAGGTGTAAGAGGTGAGAAGGGGGTTCAGCAGTGGGGCAGAAGAGCAGTAGGGCAGATGTGCAGGGGTTACAGTTGTGGGGCAGTAGATAAATGTGATGTAGTCTGGTGTGGCAGATGAGAAAGGGGGTTACAGTATTGTTTTGACAGATGTTACCAAAAACACTAGTTTGATATTTTGTATATTATAGGTCATAGGAGACGTTTGCAGTTGGATCTGCGCACAGTCATGGAGGATATGAGGGCAGCAGAAGAAAGGCAGCTGGAAAGAATTGAGAACGAATCTGAAAGGCGGTTTCAGGCACTGCGTCAGGATGCACAGGAAGCTATGCGCCAGGAGGCAGAAATCGCCCGTCAGCAGATGGAGCAGCTGTCTACCTTCAACCAGGCCTTCCTCAGTGTCCTAGGTCAGCTTGTTCAAGTCCTTTCAGCCAGTCGTGAACCCAGGTCACCACCCAGACCGTAGTGCCTTACATGTAGCAAAGGACCTGTACCCTTTATTTTTTTATTCTTTTTTTATAAAAAAAAAATCTTAGTTTTCTTTAACAGAATATATGGAACGATGAGTTTTTTGTGAAATAAAAACCATGAGCGAATTTTTTGAGTATGTATTTTTTATTATAAAACATTATTAACAATATAGCAAAAAGGTATTAAAATTTTTAATAAATCATGGTAAAAATGTAAACATTGAGGTGCAGCATCAGAGCCTGGCGTATTTCACTGCACTCTTCTTCCATATCATGGGATGCTATTACTGGTACTGGCTCTTCTGAAGATGTATTCCAATCCTGGTCAAAGTCTTCTCCATGACTTTCACAAAGATTGTGAAGAGCACAGCAGGTAAGCACCATGGATTTGGCAAGTTTAATGTCACTGTCATTCCTCTTCATAAGACACCTCCATCTACCCTTCAGACTTCCAAAAGCATTTTCCACTACGACACGTGCCCTGGATGTTTTTTTGTTGTAGGTTTGCTGTTCTGTTGTCAGGCGGCCATTGTCAGGAAATGGTTTCAGGAGCCAATTTTGTAAAGGGTAGGCAGAGTCCCCAAGAACATAATACCCAACATTGACCCCACAAATGTTCTTAGTGGAACCAGGGTACAGTCCTCCCTGGCCAACCCAGTCCCAAAATGTGGACAATCGTAGAACACGAGCATCATGCAAACTCCCAGGCTTTCCTACATTCACATTCCAGAATAGTCCCTTGCCATCCACTACTCCCTGGAGGATGATAGAATGCCAGCCTTTCCGGTTGAAATAGTCAGTGTGGTATTCTTGTGGTGCTATTATTGGTATGTGTGAGCCATCAATAGCACCAACACACTGTGGAAGGCCCCACCTGTTCTCAAAGTACTCAGCCATGTCTTTAAGCTTTTCCCTGTCCGGAAAATGCACAATTTCAGGAGCTAGCAATGTGCAGACAGCCTTACAGAAGTCCTGCACACACCGGCACACTGAAGATTTACTGACACCGAAAAGATGACCAATACTTCTATATTCACTGTTGGTAGCCAGCTTCCACAGTGCAATGGCAACTCTTTTCCTCACTGGCAAACTGGCTCTGAAGTTGGTGCTTTGCTTCTCCATCGCTGGACGTAGCTTGGTACAAAGGTATGAGAAGGTTTCTTCAGACATTCTAAAATTCTGCACCCACTGTGTGTGGGTGAATCCCGGGACGGTCACATCCCACCACTCATTGGCACGGGGGAAAGCCCAAATGACTGGTCGGCGGCGCTGATTTGCCAAAAGCAGAAGCATCTAAAAAAAAAAACACAGATGGTAACATATCACTAAAAAAAAAAACATTATACATATATAACATATGTGTCTGGTGGGTCATTGTGTGTGTGTGCATGTCAGGTAGGTGGGTCAGTGTGTATGTGTAAGTCAGGTAGGTGGGTCAGTGTGTGTATGTGTAAGTCAGGTAGGTGGGTCAGTGTGTGTTTGCATGTCAGGTAGGTGGGTCAGTGTGTATGTGTATTTAAGGTAGGTAGTGTGTATGTCAGGTAGGTCTGAGTTAAGTCGGTCAGTTGTGCTTACCCTATAGCGCTGCCGTCTTTGTCTTTGCCGCACAAAGGTGTACTTCTCCTCCCGGCTAAACATCCAAGCTAGCAAATTTCTTTTCTTGAATGCTGTTTTTCTCATTGCCGCTCGCAACCTTCTCTCATACAGTGCGGCATGTATTTGGACTACAAAGAACCAAAAGGCCAGTAGAAAAAACACAAGCTGCTGGATAACCTCCATTATTGTTTTTGTTGTGTAGCTGGCGCTGACTGACGCTGCGTCACGTTTCTCGTCGCACTATTGTGACATCACGCAAGGCATTTTTTCTAAAATCTGTATGGCCCCTGGCGGTCCGACTTGCAGTGGAAACGCTCACGAGAATAGACCGGACCATTCTAACCGTTCCAAACCGTACCGACCCGAACCGTTCCGCTCAGTGGAAACGTAGCATTAACTATCCAGGAACCATCAGATGGGAGGTCAATCAGGCACAGCTCAAGGAACTCCCAGTAACCTTTGGAGGAACCTTAGGGTTCCATGGCCCACTGGTTGAGAATAACTGATCTGTTCTAATACTTTTCCATTACTAATGTACCAGTGCTTCTTCCTCCACATTCGAAAAGGCAATTCGTTATACTTCCTCCTCTGCCATTTTTTTTTTAAATAAATGTTTTTACCTGGAGATGTGCCATTAGCACATGTAGCGGCCTCACCCCCTCTTTTCTGTCTAGGGGTATGTTGTACGTGAGGGTGAGATGTGCTACGGCCCATGTCCTCCCCATTGCAGCAGGAGAAGTGAAGGCCAGTACCAAGTATTCTTCTCGGGCCTGTGTGTTTCTATTCACAACAAAGTCCTGCTGTGCTGACACTCCCCTTTACTCCCATTAACCAGAGTTCCACACACCAATAAGGATCCAACACTTCTTTTATTGTAACACACAATAAACAGTTCTTTGTTAGCCAATTAGTTGAGATCCATAAACAGTTCAATACGGTGGGGTGAGCAGGTCGAGGCACTGTCCTAATGATAAACTAAACCACTGTGGTCTCACCAGCGGGTGCTATAGCCATTGGCTAGAGAGAGGAACTTGAAACGTATGAGTCTCTACCAGCGACTCTGAAGAACATGAATGGAGTACCTTCGCTGCGATGCGGCCCCTGTCAGGGGGAAGATGTCCCTCCAAGGGAGTTACCAGAGGCCCCTCCGTCACCGGGTTGATGCTGCTCCGGACTCTTCAGACGGGTAACCTCTCCGGCCTCCTCACCTCAGACATGGGCCCCATCCACCTCAGGGTCCCTCGGACTCATCCACCCTTGCGGAGCCCAGTCGAAGTTACTGGGCCCCAGGCCTCCGGTGTAGTACCTCACCCCAGGCTTAAGGTGCCTGAGATGGACGCCAACACTGCTCTGACCAGGCCATGGGCGCCTGGGCCAGAACTCCGGACCGACCGCACCCAGGCCTAAGGTGCCTGGGCGCCGGATGTAGAAGACCTCGTGGCGAGGGCGTCTCTCCCCTTTATCTCCTCCCGTGACGCCACAGCAGGTTCTCCGCCCCCGCTGTACCACCGCCGGAACGGGACAAAAAGGACAGCACTGCGGCAGTGATTCTACCTCAACCTGCGGGAACACCGCCACCCCAGGCCAAGGAGAATAGTACACCACCAAAATCCTCCACGACTGAAAGTGGTCCAAACCCTCTAGGATTTACACACACCTGGGTCATACTACCACCCAGGTGTATCCCCCCTAAATTTAGACCCCCGCTACACACACCTTACTGTTTAATGTATATAGCTGTTTTTATATGTTTGTGCTTTCTAATTAAAGAATGATAATAGCTTGCTTTTTGTTTCTATCTCTAATGCTGCGTACACACGATCGGAAATTCCACCAGCAAAAGTCCGACATGAGCTTTTTGTCGGAAATTCTGACCGTGTGTATGCTCCATCGGACTTTTGCTGGCGGAATTTCCACCAGCAAAATATTGAGAGCAGGTTCTCTATTTTTCCGACTGAAAAAATTCCGATCTGAATTTCCGATCGTTTGTACCAATTCCGACGCGTAAAATTCCTACGCATGCTCGGAAACAATTTGATGCATGCTCGGAAGCATTGAACTTAATTTTCTTGGCTCGTCGTAGTGTTGTACGTCACTGCGTTCTCGACGGTTGAAAGTTCAGAGAACTTTTGTGTGACCGTGTGATTGCAAGCCAAGCTTGAGCGGAATTCCGTCGTAAAAAACATCCAAGTTTTTTCAGATGGAAAACTCGATCGTGTGTACGCGGCATTAGAGCAGGTTCTCTATTTTTCCGACGGCAAAAATTCAGATTGGAATTTCTGATCGTGTGTACCAATTCCGACGCGCAAAATTCCTACGCATGCTCAGAAACAATTTGACGAATGCTCGGAAGCATTGAAATTAATTTTCTTGGATCGTCGTAGTGTTGTATATCACTGCATTCTTGGCGGTCGAAAGCTCAGAGAATTTTTGTGTGACCGTGTGTATGCTTGAGCAGAATTTCGTCGGAAAAACCATCCAAGTTTTTTCCGACGGAAAATTTGATCGTGTGTACGCGGCATTAGGCTTAAAAGTAGAGACAGATCAGAGGCTGGAAAGAAAATATTAAAATGGAATATACTGCTTGGCTGAGGAGTTCTAATGTTAAGGACTCATGAGAGCTTTCCATGTCTGCTTTATTCTCAGTGTAGCGCCCTGCTACTTTTGAACAGGGGCTATTCTGTAAATTTAGTATTATCTGAGCTGTAAATATCTCAGAGTGATTATTTAAAGTGTTGGTTTCTGTTCCAGCTTTGGCTGTGTTGTGCACATTTCCTACTGTTGCCAGTAGGTGTCACTGGTGTCACAGGCCAGTGTAAGAAATACAGCCAGCTGAAGTGCATTGGATATTCTTTCCCCAGAAACAGCCCAATCAGGAGCTTCTTTGTAGATGGGCATGCTGGGGAAGGATATTTAAGGGCAGTGCCATGTGCTTCGGGGTTCCTTCTTTATGGCCCTCCAGGCCTGAGGCTATGCAAGTAGGCCCAGAAGCCTGTCTGGGGCCTACTTAACTGAAGGTGGTCCTGTGCTGTCTTGCCTGAGGGAAGAAGCCACTCAAACTGATAAGATTCCAGGGGAGGACCTTACTGGAGAGGACCGAGCTGAAGGCTGGTATCTCAGGAAGGGCCTGGTGACTCGTTTGGAGGATGCACTCAAGTTAACCTACCTCACGGTACTGCCGGGTGGTTTAAAGGTTCAGGTACTGTGCAGCTGACCTAACTAATGGACTACTGGCTAAACAATCCTGTGACAGAGGATTATCCAGGAGTTTCCACTTATCACTCAAGTCTGTGGCAGAGACTTTGTCCGTGCTTCATACCGGCTGCTAGGTCGGTGTGAGAGGCCTATCCGGTTGTCGCAAGATCCGGTGACAGAAGCTGTTGTCCTCTGGATTCAAGAACCGCATTAGTGATCTGAAAAACCAAGGTATCTAAACTTCCCCTAACCCTCTATCCTTCTACCTGAAGTTGTTTAATAAAGCAATTGAGTAAAAGACTGAAGTGACTGGCAATCACATCTTTCGAAACTACTTAAACATAGACTCTTAAGTTCTGGGACGGTGAAATGTGGGGTAACGGCAGGACCCAAAATTAATCCAGCAGCCCTCTCGGCGGTATCGCTACATGAGTGAAAAATAATACCCCAGAAAAGACAGCAACAGGATCGGAACCTTCAACTTCAGATTCCATGCTAAAGAAATGAGGCATCCATCACCATGGTAAAACACTGTGTGCTTCTAAGTTGCTGATCCTGCATTGTAAACGCATTTCTAATAATTTATGTTTTTATTGTACTTTCCTCTATCAACTGTTTTACAATAACATTGTATTTCTTACCAAAAGTTTGTAACAGGGCACAGAAGATGTTGGGGCTTAATAATAATAATAATTAGGTTTGATCAGATGAGAACCAGGGCAGCATGGTGGCTAAAGCACGTCTGCTTTGTGGCACTGGAGTGTTTGGTTTGGATCCTAACCAGGACACTATCCGCATGGAGTTTGCATGTTCTCCCTGTGCTTGTGTGGGTTTTCTCCAGGTACTCTGGTTTCCTCCCACACTTCAAATCAAAGACATGCTGATAGGTTTATTACCTCCTCTTTATATGGCCCTTCTATGTGTATGTATGTGAAGCAGGGACCTTAAATTGTAAGCTCCTTGAGGGCAGGGACTGATGTACAATATCTAATGTGCTGTGTAAATACCTAAAATAAATTAATGATTGGCAGGGCTTCCATTAGAAATCATGAGGCTTTGTACAACCTAGCTGACAGGGACCCCTGACATTGCTGCATGCTTTACCACAGTGCATGTTACAAGGTTAATACGGGCCTATGAGGCACATCAGAGGGCAGCAAGGAGACAGCACGAACACGTGGGAGGTTGTCTGCATTCCTCCCAAACAAAAACTACTCCTGGTACACTTCCAAGAGGTAGTCTGCTCTCTACACATCGGGGATCACAAGAAGCTTCAAGGGGTCACGGTAATGGTGGGACCCCGCAAGGTCTTCTTGCACCAGTGGAGTGGCACCTTATCCAAGGTCCACAAGGGTAAGGTTCTTATGCAGCTCATCAACCTGGAAACAACCCAGATTCCACTCCTTTACCTTTACAATCACTTTAATGTAAGCATCCCTGCCAGTGTTGAATGGTTTGTCTCATCCCTGTAAACTGATACATCTGGAAGAGAGCTTGGGGTCAATTCAATAACGTTAAAATAGCGGTAAAAAAAAAAAAAAAGTAAATTTACTGCAGCATGAAAAAAGTGCCAGTAAATATCGCTAAAATACCATGTGGTAAGCTCTTAAGTCCAATTCACAAAGGGAACAGAGAGTAAAAAAAATGCAGTATTTATCACTAGGGCTTTTCTGGCGGTATCACATGCAGTATTTGTCAGAAACAGTGTGGGAGCCCCCCCCATAGCTGGTTGCTAAGGAGTGGGCCGGGAATCCGGTGTCATGGATATGCAGTAGTGTTTGTCTGTCAGCTTACCTTCCTTCCCATGTGTTCATCTTAGAGGCCTGAGCCCTTTCACCTGGCTTCCTTTATAATCTCCTCCCAGCCAGACTCCACCCCAGGCCCTATCACAGAACACTATATTAACCTGTGCACTGCAAGCCTGCTTGGCTGATCAACGTGTTTGTTAGGCATTGTGTGTTTGGGTTCCTGCCTGCCGTGTGCTACGTCTGTCTCTCTGTTACATATTTGGCTTGTCCCCGACTATCCCTGTCTGCTCGTGACCCTTGACCTTCGGCTCGTTCTTTCGTTATCCTTGTCTGCTTGTGGCCCCTGACCTTCAGCTTGTTATTCGGTTCTCTCATATCTTGTGCTGCTGCTTCCCCTCTTTTCCCCTTATCCTACGGGGCATGAGCTAGGAAACTCCAGGGGCCGCGACCTGGTCCCAGCCTGCAGCATAACATCCTCACCACTAGAGGCCCTGGAGAAGACCTGCTGGGTCTTAGACTCCGCGCCCTGGGGAATCTTGGCTATAGCTTCCGTTAGGATCCCGGTTGTGCTCCTCTGGTCCCGCTTTCCACAACCACCCAGTTTCCTATCCGCAGCAGTCAGCCATAGGGTTCACTACCTTGCGGTGCACTCCTGTCCCCCTACGGTGTGCATCTGTCACCTGGCCACAGGTGACCTTGACATCCGGCCGCCACATCCTTAACAATGGATGACTCATTCTGACTGCTGAATGTAAAGAAAACAGCATGGGGTCACCCCCAAAATCAAGACCAGACCCTTATCCGAGCATGTGATGTAAAAAGTGGGCAAAAGCTGCAACAAATAAGTGTTATACAACACCAAATGGACGATAAAAAAGGAAAAAAGTTGCGCTATAAAATAGTGAATGAAAAAAAAGTGCCAAATTGTGATTAAGTGATAGCACTAATGATTGACCAACCAAGTAACTGTGATGGCAAATGTCTGTACTAATGGATGACCAAACCAAATATCTGTGATAACAAGAGAACAAAAATGCTAATGAGTATATAAAGGTGCCAAGCACGGCAGCTCAAATAATGTAACACATATGATGTCAAACAAAATGTGAAGGGAATCAGTGGGCTTGTCCCATAGAGCCCAGTAAAGTCTCAAACAGCACAGTATAAATGTTAATGAAAATTAAGTCCACAAACAAAGTGCAGAGCAGTCTTCCACCATGACTTCAAAATCCCAAATAGAATAAATACCAATGGAGAAAGTGAAGATAGGAAGGGAAGCCTCCACCTGGAAACACACTGCCGCTTACCGCAATTATATGATCCCTTGTGACGCATTTCGTCACTACAGGACATGTTCACGGGATCCGTATCCCATGAACACGTCCTGTAGTGACGAAACACATAGGGGGGCTACGTTCTGATATCACCGCGCCCATGCTATCCCGGAACAGTACGGGCTGCATTCTGGAGGGCCGGCCGGCTCGATTCATGCTGGTTTTATCATCTTTGTTGTAAGTGTCCATCCGCTTTTTTATTCATTAAATGTGTAAGGTTTTACACTATCCAGCTTTTTATTCCTTCTTGGTCATATCGGAATCGTACCTCTTACCACGTGAGTGACATAACCCCCCGCTGAGACGTACATCTGTTCACGCTGTATGCTGATCAGACCCCAGGCTGGGTTTTAAGCCACAGGCGTTTCCTGATCCCCTATCACATAGTTGCGGTAAGCAGCAGTGGGTTTCCAGGTGGAGGCTTCCCTTCCTATCATCACTTTATCCATTGGTGTTTATTCAATTTGGGATTTTAAAGTGATGGTGGATAACTGCTCTACACTATGTTTCTGGACTTAATTTTCATTAACATTTATACTGTGCGGTTTGAGACTTTACTGGGCTCTATGGGACAAGCCCACTGATTCCCTTCACATTTTGTTTGACATCACATGTGGTACATTATTTGAGCTGCCGTGTTTGGCACCTTTATATACTCATTAGCATTTTTGTTCTCTTGTTATCACAGATATTTGGTTTGGTCATCCATTAGTACAGACATTTGCCATCACAGTTACTTGGTTGGTCAATCATTAGTGCTATCACTCAATCACAATTTGGCACTATTTTTTCATTCACTATTTTATAGTGCAACTTTTTTCCTTTTTCTACCTTATCCGAGCATGCAGCCCGGCAGGTCAGGAAAGGGAGGGGACTCCCCTTTTTCTTATCTAAGCCCGCTCCGATCCGGTGATGTGCATGAGTGCAGCAACTCCAGCTGCTGTCTCTCTCCTCATTTGACAGATTGATAGCAGCAGGAGCCATTGGCTCCTGCTGCAGTCAGTCAAATCCAGTGACACAGTAGCCAGGGGCGGGGCCAAGTCCTGCTGTCTGTGTCAATGGACGCAGCAGCAGGACTTGGGAGCAAACCCGCATGGGTGCCACCAGGGAAAGCAGCTTTCCGTGGAGGCATCCAATGAAGAGAAGGGGCCTGGAGCGCCAGCAGGCACCTCAGAACAGGATCGGGGCTGCTCTGTGCAAAACCATTACACAGAGCAGGTAAGTATAACACGTTTGTTATTTTTATTTAGAAAAAATTAAAATTTACAACCCCTTTAATCAATACATTTTGATCATAATGGTTGCCATACATGCTTTGATTAAATTTATGATCAATGTGTGATTTGCTCAAAGTGATCGAATCTGCAAACACATAGCATTAAATTCCCTTCCGATCGATTTAGATCAAATTTTATTAAACTGAGTCGATCAGCTAAGGCTGAAGATTATTGATGGTTTTGCATGGATTGGCAGCACTAAGATTCAATATTTATGGATACGATCGTATTTCATTTGAGCAGTTTACAAAATTACATGGTGGAAACAGAGATGAGATTGTTAATTTATGGTTTTAAGTAATGATGATATCTCTACTATTGATTGAAATCCACTTCCCTGAGATCAAATTGGTTGTCGACTATAGATCAATTATTTCTATTAGAAGAGATTGATTGGAAATGAAAATGATAATTTATGGAAGTGTCTACAGCCTAATTAGATTGTAAGATCCTTGGGGACATAGTAGATTTATATAATGGAAGTGCGCTACTCCCTTTTTAAATAGAATGGATTTGCCCAAAATTTTTTTGAATAATCCTGTGAAATACTGTTGAGAAATTAACGCCAATAACACAAATGTGAAATAAATATATTGAACATTAACAATCACATAGGTATATATACAAAGTATCAGTGCTTAAATAAAGTGCAATCCGTGAATTCATAAAAGAGATACTGTATATATGACAAAAAATCAATACCCATATAAAGAGTCCATTGTAATAAAAAATGTGCAAAAAAAAATTATGAAAAAATAAAGATAAATTGTTTGATTAAATCTTCTGTTTAGACAAAGCCAGTGCTCAAAAGTGATATTGCAGTGTTAATCCACTGCAATCCACTCCATGTGAGTTGTGCCCCTCTCCAAATGGGTCCAAACTCACCAAATGTAGTTGACCTCTTTTAGTTTATGCAGACATCCCAAGTCTCCCACAAATCGCAGGAGTCTCCCGCATTTGGCTGCGGGCTCACAGGCACCAGCGAGCGTCGGGCGATCTCCCGGCTGGGCCTGTCACTTAGCCACAGACAGAAGACAGAGCAGCCCGAGCTGCCGAATGGAGTACGGCCGCAGCGGCCGGCCGGGCTGCTCTGTCTTCTGTCTGTGGCTGAGTGAAAGGGGAATGTGATGATGTCCCTGTCTGTGTGAGGTGGAGACTGTAACAAAGTCCCGCCTCCTAGATAGACGGAACACTGATCCAATGATACATTGAATCAGTGTGACGTGTATCATAGGAAGCAGTAATTTTTTACAGTTGACGCCGGGATATTTAAATCTGTTTCAGAGCTCTGTGTGATCAGGCTGTATTCCACGGGTACTGGTAAGGCTGTATTCCATGGGCACTGGTAAGGCTGTATTCCATAGGCACTGGTAAGGCTGTATTCCATGGGCACTGGTAAGGCTGTATTCCATGGGCACTGGTATGGCTGTATTTCATGGGCACTGGTAAGGCTGTATTTCATGGGCACTGGTTGGGCTGTATTTCATGGGCACTAGTAAGGCTGTATTTCATGGGCACTGGTAGGGCTGTATTTCATGGGCACTGGTAAGGCTGTATTTCATGGGCACTGGTAAGGCTGTATTCCATGGGCACTGGTATGGCTGTATTATGTGGGCACTGATCAGGCTACATTTAATTGCCACTGGTAAAGCTGAATTTCATTGGCACTGGTAAGGCTGCATTTAATTGGCACTGGTAAGGCTGCATTTAATTGCCACTGGTAAGGCTGCATTTATTTGGCACTGGTAAGGCAGCATTTATTTTGGCACTGATAAGGCTGCATTTCATTGGCACTGGTAAGGCTGCATTTATTTGACACTGGTAAGGCTGCATTTAATTGTCACTGATAAGACTGCATTTCATTGGCACTGGTATAACTGTATTTAATTGGCACTGGTAAGTCTCCATTTAGTTGGCACTGGTAAGGCTGCATTTAATTGGGGGGTCAGCGCAAGCGTGAAGCGTCACCTCACTGAAATTAGTTTGCCACCTCCCTGAAACTAGTTTTTGCAGGATGGGATTTCTGCTTATGCCAAAAAAGATAAAAAGAAAGCTTTCCACAGCTCCGCTGTGGGTGGATAGGTGTCCTTAGTGCTGTCTCCTCTTACACAGACCAGATGGGAGCTGCTCAGCCATGCTCCTGTCCCCCAGGAGCCAGCGGTGTGACCTCAGGACCATGCTGATATGATATTGTCTGCTTATACACAAGCAAGCACTCTGTAAGTGCAAGACTTTTTATATTAAACATTTGGTTTTAAATGGTAATGCACTATGAGTCCTCTTTATTACTTTTAATTCCAAACAATCCGTGAGTCTGGAGCCTGAGTTCACCTTGAGTCCCAGAGAAGTAGCCTGCAAGGAGCTGTGGCTTTCCAACTGAGAGTCTGAGATATCTAACATGCGCATAAGATCCCTTGGGATCTATGGGTCTGGTAAGCGGCCATCCTTTTTTTTTAGGGGACGGTGGTGATACACAAGCACTAAGCATAACTACACTAAGAGATGGATGGGTACCTTTAGTTGGCTGCACTATCTTTACCTATCAACTTTTTGAACGTGATATTCTTTGGATTTATTGAAGGACTGGATTTCATTTACAGCCATTGAATATCAATACAGCATTGTTATGTATTTTGCACTTGAATGTATATCCACATGGTATAAGAGGTACGGTATATATATATATATGTGTCACTAAACATATTTAGGGGCAGTAATGTGTTTGTTATAGGCATATATTACTGGATATATAACAATTTATTTGATTACATAGCACTTGTTATTTGTTGTGCACTATTTGAGACAACACACCATTATTATATTAACAAGATTGCCAAATCCCAGTATTCAAGGAATACATTGGTGCAGTAGTCTCGGTACTATTGTGGCCAAGCGCAAGCTCAGAAAAGGATGTACAACATACTCTAAGATGTATAGTATACTGTACATAATATATAAGATGTATAATATAATGTACATTATATATAACATATAAGATGTATAATATACTGTACATAATATATAATATGTAAGATGTATAGTATACTGTACATAATATATAACATGTAAGATGTATAATATACTGTACATAATATATAAGATGTATAATATACTGTACATAACATATAACATTATGTATATCATCCTGTACATAATATATAACATATAAGAATAGGGATGAGCTCGGTGTTCGAGTCGAACATACGTTCGACTCGAACATCGGCTGTTCGATCGTTCGGCGAACATCGAACGATTTAGGCCGTTCGCACCAAATTCGAGTGACGCGAACGACCCACAATACACTGCGCCATCGCAGTGCAATCCCGGCAGGGACAGGCAGGGACAGTGTGATATTCTTTGTGCTATTCTTGTGTGCAGGGAGAGAGAAGGATAGGCAGGGAGAGTGTCAGTGTCATATTCTTTGCTAAACCTTGTGTGCAGGGAGAGAGAAGGATAGGCAGGGGACAGTGTCAGTGTCATTGTTGCTAAGCCTCCTGCACAGTATACACCTGAAGCTAGCCCTTATTGCTGTGTTTTCCTGGTGTGTTACACTAACAGGCATTTGCAGCACTTACAGCGGGCGGAGTGTGATTACTGCAAAATATACACCTGAAGCTAGCCCGTATTGCTGTGTTTTCCTGGTGTGTTACACCAACAGGCATTTGCAGCACTTACAGCAGGCGTAGTGTGATTCCTGCAAAATATACTCCTGAAGCTACGCCTTATTGCTGTGTTTTCCTAGTGTGTTACACCAACAGGCATTTGCAGCACTTACAGCAGGCGTAGTGTGATTACTGCAAAATATACACCTGAAGCTAGCCCGTATTACTGTGTTTTCCTGGTGTGTTACACCAACAGGCATTTGCAGCACTTACAGCAGGCGTAGTGTGATTCCTGCAAAATATACTCCTGAAGCTAGCCCGTATTGCTGTGTTTTCCTGGTGTGTTACACCAACAGGCATTTGCAGCACTTACAGCAGGCGTAGTGTGATTCCTGCAAAATATACTCCTGAAGCTAGCCCGTATTGCTGTGTTTTCCTGGTGTGTTACACCAACAGGCATTTGCAGCACTTACAGCAGGCGTAGTGTGATTCCTGCAAAATATACTCCTGAAGCTACGCCTTATTGCTCTGTTTTCCTAGTGTGTTACACCAACAGGCATTTGCAGCACTTACAGCAGGCGTAGTGTGATTCCTGCAAAATATACACCTGAAGCTAGCCCGTATTGCTGTGTTTTCCTGGTGTGTTACACCAACAGGCATTTGCAGCACTTACAGCGGGCGTAGTGTGCTTCCTGCAAAATATACTCCTGAAGCTAGGCCTTATTGCTGGTTTTCCCATCTCCCTGCAGGCCATTAGAATGTCTGGAAGGCAAACAAGGAGAGGCAGACAGTCAGGAGCCAATAAAAGAGGGCAAGCAGGCTCTGTGTCTAGAGACAACAGTGCTGGTCGTGGACGCGGTGCATCGCCATCAGCACGTGGCCATGGGACACGCTTGTCCTTCTTTTCGGCAGCTGGACGTGTTGAGCCGCATCATGCCGAAGACTTGGTAGAGTGGATGACCAAGCCCTCCTCATCCTCCTCATCCTCTCTCACCCAGGCTCAGTGTACTGGCAAAGCAGCTGCCAAAGCGTCCTCTTCCCTGGTATCAATGTCATCATCAGTCACTCCTTCCCTAGACCCACCATGTCCTCCTGAGGAGTCCCCCGAACTGTTTGAGCACAGTGTTGGGTACATGCTCCAGGAGGATGCCCAGCGTTTCGAAGGGTCTGATGATGATACCCAGCTAGAGGAAGGCAGTAGTGTGAGAGCAGAGAGAGGGGATGCTCAAGAAGGACACCAATCTGGCAGTCATGTTCCAGCAGCTGCAGCATACTGCCAGATTGGCTCCAGTGATGAGGAGGGATGGGATGATGAGGTCACTGACTCCACGTGGGTGCCTAATAGGAGAGAGGAGGAGGATGAGGAGGAGGCACAACTCCAACGAGGCAGGATGCCCTCAGGGGGCCAGCGTAAGGGCAGCACACCGACGGAATCACACCGCAGAGCTCCGCCTGTGCATGGCGCTGCCTCTGCCCGTTATTCAAAAAGTTCTTTGGTGTGGGCCTTTTTTGAGTCGAGTGCATCAGATCGCACAGCTGCTGTTTGCAACATATGTCTCAAGCGTATATCGCGTGGCCAAAACATCAGCCGCTTGGGCACCACATGCTTGACCAGACATATGTTGACCTGCCACGCAGCTCGTTGGCAAGCCTACCTTAATGACCTACATCAAAGAACAAAGCGGACCTCTCCTTGCACCGCATCAGCTGGGATCTCCAACCCCACTATACCTTCAGTCCTCTCTAAAACCTGCACTGAGAGAAATGAAGGTGTAGAATTAGGTGTGTCACAGCCAAGTACTTGCGGGCACTCTGCTAGCAGTACACAGACGTCCGATTCTAGCAGGCAAATTTCCCTGCCCCAGCTGCTGGACCGTCGAAAGAAGTTCACTCCAGCCATCCACATGCCCAGCGGTTGAATGCTAGCTTGGCAAAATTGCTAGCGCTTCAACTGCTGCCTTTTCAGTTGGTAGACTCGGCCCCCTTCCGTGAGTTTGTGCAATGTGCGGTTCCTCAGTGGCAGGTTCCCAAACGCCACTTTTTCTCACGGAAGGCGATTCCGGCTCTCTACCGGCATGTGGAAGGCAATGTCTTGGCCTCGCTGGACAGGGCGGTCAGCGGTAAGGTGCATATTACCGCTGACTCATGGTCCAGCAGGCATGGACAGGGACGTTACCTTTCTTTCACGGCCCATTGGGTCACTCTTTTGGCAGCTGGGAAGGATGCAGGACAAGGTGCAGTAGTGTTGGAGGTTGTTCCGCCGCCACGCCTCCAAAATGCTACTACTGGTTGTGACACACCTCTCTCCTCCACCCCCTCCTCTTCTTCTTCCTCCATGGCCTCTTCCTGTGCTTTGTCCTTGGAACCAGCGGTGCTCCGTAGGCGTTCAAGGGGCTACGCAAATACGCAGGCAAAAAGATGCCATGCCGTGCTTGCGCTGGTGTGTTTGGGGGACAGGAGCCACACTGGGGCAGAGGTTCTGTCTGCTCTGCAGGGGCAGGCCGAGAGGTGGTTGACGCCACGCCAGCTTAAGCCAGGAATGGTGGTTTGCGACAATGGCACCAACCTCCTCTCCGCCCTCCGACAGGGACAACTGACCCATGTGCCCTGTGTGGCTCACGTCCTTAACCTGGTGGTGCAGCGGTTCTTGGGCAGGTACCCGGGCTTACAGGATGTCCTGAGGCAGGCCAGGAAAGTCTGTGTGCATTTCCGCAGATCTTATAATGCCAGTGCTCGCCTGGCTGAGCTGCAAAAGGAGTTGAACCTGCCCAAGAACCACCTTATATGTGACATGCCCACCAGGTGGAACTCAACGTTGGCCATGCTGCAGCGGCTGCACACGCAGCAGAGGGCCATCAATGAATACCTGTGCGACTACGGCACCAGGACAGGGTCAGGGGAGCTCGGGTTTTTTTCACCACGCCAGTGGGGCATGATCAGGGATGCATGCACTGTCCTGGCACCATTTGATGAGGCCACAAGGATGGTGAGCAGTGACAGTGCATGCATCAGTGACACTGTACCTCTTGTCCACCTGTTGGAACATACGCTGCGTGGAATAATGGACAGGGCACTTGAGGCAGAACAGAGGCAGGAAGAGGAGGACTTCCTTGCCTCTCAAGGCCCCCTTTACCCAGACAGTGTTCCTTCTGTCCCACCCATCGCACAGGAAGAGGAGGAGGAGGAGGATTGTGTCAGCATGGAGGTGGAGCCTGGCACTCAGCATCATCAGCAGCAGTCTTTTAGGGATGATTTACAGTCCCAAGAAACCCGTGGACTTGTACGTGGCTGGGAGGAGGTGGCTGCGGATCATGTCGTCCTTAGTAACCCAGAGGACTCCGGACCGAATGCCTCAGCTAACCTACGCTGCATGGCCTTCCTGATCCTGCAAAGTCTGCGGAAGGATCCTCGTATTCTTCGGATCAAGGAGAGGGACCATTACTGGCTGGCCACTCTCCTTGATCCACGGTACAAGGGTAAGGTTGTAGACCTTATCTTACCGTCGCAGAGGGAGCAGAGGATGAGACAACCCAGGGAGGCCTTGCAGAAAGGTCTGTGCAACGCGTTCCCAGAGACTGGGAGGTTACAAACTCCTGGTCCTGGACAACGAGTTGCTGAGGCTTCAGTCAGTCAAAGAAGGAGCGGTGGGGAAGGTGGCCCTCTGACCGAAGCGTTCAGACAATTCTTTAGTCCGCAGCCCCAAGGTATGATCGGTTCCAGCAACCATAACCAGCGTCTGATATACATGGTGCAGGAATACCTAGGGGCAAGGTCAGACTTGGACACCTTCCCCACCGAAAATCCTCTGGCTTACTGGGTCTTGAGGATGGATCACTGGCCAGAGCTTGCACAGTATGCAATTGAGCTACTGGCCTGTCCTGCATCCAGCGTTCTTTCAGAACGCACATTCAGTGCTGCTGGAGGATTTGTCACGGATCACAGGGTGCGCCTGTCCACCGACTCGGTTGATCGACTGACTTTCATAAAGATGAACCAGTCTTGGATCACCACCAGTTACCAAACACCTGAAGCTGATATAACAGACTAATTTATTTTCAAATGTCACATCCCTTCAAGACTGATGCTGATGCTGAGTGACTGTCCTGTTATGTTGACTGACTATCCTCCTCCTCCTCAATGATCCGATTAATGATGATAGCTTGGAAGAACATTTTTGTTTCTGGGTGCCGCCACCAGTGCCTAGGGCCCAATTTTGTAGCCGGGCATGTAATTACAATTTTTTATGCAATGCTTTGCAGCAGGGCTCATTCCTGCACTCCAACTAGAGTATCTGGTAGAGGTTGCAGTGTCGTGGCACCAGCACCAGTGCCTAAGGCCCAATTTTTCAGCCCCTGTTTAACAGGGGCATTTAATTACAATTTTTTTATGCAATGCTTTGCAGCAGGGCTCATTCCTGCACTCCAACTAGAGTATCTGGGAGAGGTTGCAGTGTCGTGGCACCAGCACCAGTGCCTAAGGCCCAATTTTTCAGCCCCTGTTTAACAGGGGCGTGTAATTACAATTTTTGATGCAATACTTTGCAACAGGGCTCATTGCTGTGCTCCAAGTACAGTATCTGTGAGGGGTTGAAGTGTTGTGGCACCAGTGCCTAGGGCTCAATTTTTCTGCCCCTGTTTAACAGGGGCATGCAATTACAATTCTTGATCTAATAATTCACAGCAGGGCCCATTCCTGCGCCCACCAAGAGGAACTGTGAGGCCTTACAGTGTTGTGTCAACACCACCACCACCAAAGGCTCAATTTTTCAGCCCCTGTTCAATAGGGGCATGCAATTACAATTCTTGATCTAATAATTCACAGCAGGGCCCATTCATGCGCCCACCAAGAGTAACTATGAGGGCTTACAGTGTTGTGGCAACACCAACATGTAAGGGGCAAATTTCAGCAGAGTATATACGGCAGGCCCCTACTTTCAAACATCCAACTTACAAACGACTCCTACTTGCAAACAAAAGGAGACAACAGGAAGTGAGAGGAAATCTACCCCTAGGAAGGGAAATTCTCTCCTGTAAGAGTTAATATGGAAAAAAGGTGTCTCCTCTCTACTGATGCTTTATCACCAATCCTTGTTTCAATAAAAACCCCACTTTTCAAAAACATTTGTCATTGGGACGGAAAGTGAGGTGAAATGTTCTGAACAGGGGCACAGACAGCAAAACAAATGTTACAGGGGTGATAACCCTCCCCTATGTTTTCCAAAAAGCTTAAAAATAGATTTTTTGGCTGGAGCTACACTTAAACAATGTACCTGTTCAAAATTACAAACAGATTCTACATAAGAACAAACCTACAGTCCCTGTCTTGTTTGCACCACCTGTATACGGCTGTTCAGAGTATATAGGGCCTTTTTTATTTTGTGTGCGGGGTTCCCCTTAATATCCATACAAGACCCAAAGGGGATGGTAATGGGCTGGGGTAGGGGGTGTGTGATGGGGTAGCTATGCCATTTTTCTTAAAGATTTCCATCCAGTGCGCATGCGCGGGGACTCAGGGACGGACGTGTGCTGACCGGGCTCCCGACACCCCGACCCACCGGAGCGAATAGCAGTGCAGGCAGCGAGGTTAGAGAGCCAGGACCAGATCCACAGGAGACCCGGGGAGGTGATGAATCTGAGGGCGCAGGGCCTGCCACGAAGGGGACAGTTTAAGCAGCCTACAGCCCAGAGGAGAGCGGGGCCTTCCCCCACAGCACAGCCGCAATCCAAGATGGCGCCCGGCAAGCCAGACACACGAGGCAGCACAGCAGCTAAATCGGATGGTACATCACAGAGAGGGGGCAATCAACTCAATCCGGAGCCATCCAAAGACCCTTTTTCATCTCAATCCTCAGGAGAGGGGGAGGCTATCCAGCTGGGTGAGTCACCTTTGCATTCTTTATCCCCTGCTATGTGTTCTGACGGCCAGGAATCAGTGAACTCTCCTGCTTCCTCTATAGATAGAAACATGACAGATCTTACTGAGGCCCTTTTTGGACAGTCTAGCCAGGACTTACCACCTCCCCAGCTGGCACATTACTCCCCAGATGCTATACTGCTGGGTCGGTTCTCCACCATGCTGCAGCGGGAACTTTCTAAGGCCTGCACGCTGATTACCACAGACCTCAAAAAGGATATCCACAGCCTAGGCGTACGTTTTGAGCATATTGAAACCAAAGTAGATAATACTATTAAAAAAGTCAATCAGAACTCGGCCATGGTCACAGACCTCCAAGACAGATTGGAGGAAGCGTTCACGAAAATCGAAGATTTGGAGAATCGCTCACGTAGATACAATTTACGCATCCGTGGACTCCCTGAAACTCACACAGATTTGGAGGGGGCTATAAAAGACCTAATGAAAACCCTCATTCCTGACATTACAGCTCCCCAAATGGAAGTGGATCGCATTCACCGAGCACTAACAGCCCCAAGATCTGACGGATTGCCACGCGATATCATTGTCAAGCCGCATTACTATCGCGTCAAAGAAAAGATGATGTTTGCAGCCCGTAATAGACCAGACTTGTCGCTGCTTGGAGCTCCAATACAGCTCTTCACCGACCTGGCCCCGTCAACAGTCCAAAAACGCAGAACCCTGCGACCACTACTACAGCAACTTATGGATAAGCAGATCAAATATAGATGGGCGTTCCCATTTAAGCTGTCCTTCACATATAAGGGAAAGTCCCACTCATTTTCCACGTTCCAGGCAGGGGAGGCCCTACTGCTCGAGCTTGGTATCGTCACTCAGGACTCTCCGACTTCGTCTCCTCCACGCCGGGATAACCGTCCACTTTCGCCAATGTGGCAAGAACGCACGCGCTCTCAGGCCAGAAATACTCGTCGGAACACTTGAGACTTGTTGCCATTTTTCTGCCCTTTCCTGGGACCTGCTGGTTTTTGGTCGCATGGGTCTGACCTGGGCTCATGATGGACTATGAGCTGGATGGGGCCATCATACCTGTGCTCTGTTCACTGAAGTTGCCTGGTTTCCTGGCCTTTATAATGACTGTCAGAAGGTTAATCTTTTGCCTCATAGAACCCCACCTTGTTTGCCAGAACCACAGTATTCTTGAGACTGGGGTTTTTGTCTGGCACAGTGTGTAGATGCCATATTGGGTTGTGGCTTGGGGGCAGAAACGACCGATGGGGACCCTTCCTGCCCTTCAGACATCGCCCTGGGGAACATGTCTTACTACAGTTAACCTATTTTGCCATGCTGTGTCGACTGGTTTATGTTATTTTTGATTGACCTCGCATGACCTGTTCAATTAGCGCTTGTTCGAGTTGGGTCGGGGTGGCTACACATGCCACCCAATTGCGAGACTACCTATTCTCTGACGAGGATGGTACCCTTGCACCTAATGTGCCGGATTTTGTCTCCGGCGGGGGTTGTTCCCCATGCTTTCATGTATCAGTTAAAAATGTTTTTTTCTCGTTTTCTGGGCCTAAGGCCCACAAGTGTTTTTCTTTGTCTTGCTGTATTTCTAACACCTTTTCTTTTCCTCTCTTCCCCCTCTCTCTTGCGAGCCTCGATTTGGCGCCCTCCCCCCGTATCAAGGTCCGAAGGGTCGGGGAGGCTGATAGACTTTCCTCCAGTGGCACCGACCATCCCATTGACAACGCAAGGTAAGAGTGCTCTGCCCTACCACGATGGCCACGACATACAACACTGACTACTCCATAGTTAGCCACAATGTACATGGTTTTAATTCCCCTGCCAAGAGGACTACAGCATTTCATTTCTATCACAAGCAGAGAGCTGATGTCCTTCTCTTACAAGAGACTCATTTTTCACACACCTCAACTCCTCGTTACCTCAGTGCGAAGTATCCGCAGTTTTATCTCGCAGGGGGATGGGAGAAAAAGGGGGGGTAGCTACCTGTTTTTCGAAACGGACCCCCTTCGTCCCTGTTACTGTTGTTAAAGATAAGGGAGGTAGGTATATTATGGCAGTGGGGCGGCTCCACGACAGAGAGGTTTCCTTTATCTCATATTATGCCCCAAACACTGGACAGCCGGAATTCTTTAGCAAAATGCTTCGAATTCTGATGCCCAAGGTCCAGGGTCAAGTGGTAATGGGGGGTGATAGCAATATTCCCTTGGATAGAATTATGGATAAGTCTGACTCCTCTAAACCAATTTTGAAACGCCCACCGAATGGGAGCAGCAAAGTGGCGCGCTTATTTCACTCCCACGATCTTATTGATAGCTGGCGTGAAAATAACCCCACGGTCAGAGACTTCACGTACTTTTCGCAGGTACATCATACTTATTCTAGGATAGATCATATTTTAGTACGCACGCCTTTACTCCCATTTATTAAGACAGTCAAAATTCTGTCTACCCCTTGGTCGGACCATTCCCCGATCAAACTCTCTATCACAGGACTGTGGACCAAGTCAAAACCCTCCCCGTGGAGACTCAATGTGAGTCTACTGAATGACCCTATAATCTTTGTGGAAATACAAAAGGAAATACGAGAATACTTCAGACTTAATAAGGCTGCAGACACGTCCCCCGCAATAAACTGGGTGGCTCACAAAGCTGCGATTCGGGGCATTCTATTACAAGTGGCAACTAGAGTGAAACGGGACAGGGAACAGACGATTAAGAAACTGGAGACTAAATTAGAGGACTTAATGAACGAACAACACGGGAATCCCCGGATAGATATACGGCACAAAATCGATGAAGCCAGACTAGCTCTTAATATTAGTCTGACTACGCAAGCGGAGAAACATATCAGTTGGTCCAAACATAGGTTCTACACTATGGGGGACAAACCGACCACAATGCTAGCTAGAAAACTAGTCCCTCGACCATATACGCCGACTTTACCCAAATTGAGATTATCCACGGGCCTTACCACCCAAAACCCTGAAAAAATTATAGGGGAATTTCATAAGTTCTCCGCTAAGCTGTATGGGGTGCAAAATACGTTTGATCCATCTGGAGCAGACGCGTTCTTCCACAACTTACAGCTGCCCACACTGACACAGGCTCACGCGGAACTGATGGACAGAGCTTTCACGGAACTTGAAGTCACGGCCGCAATCAAAACACTGCATCCTACTAAAGCCCCGGGGCCTGACGGCTCTCCAGGCCACTATTATAGAAAGTATCAGGATCTCCTCACCCCTCACTTATGCTCCTACTTTAACGACCTGTGGAGAGGTGGTAGGCTTCCCTGCCATGAAAATATGGCGTATATAAGCGTCATTCCGAAACCGGGTAAGGATCACGGGGATTGCACCAATTACCGCCCGATTTCTTTAATCAATACGGATCTGAAAATCCTAACTAAAATATTGGCCCAAAGACTCAATACCTTTCTTGAGTGCTATATTCACCCTGATCAGGCTGGTTTTGTCCCGAATAGACAGGCATCAGATCAAACACGTCGGTTAATTAATCTCGTTTCGGCAGTTCAGTCTGATTGGGACGGCATAGGACCCAGGAGGGGAATGTTGCTTTCATTGGACGTCCAGAAGGCGTTTGATTCCATTTCCTGGGAATATCTATTTGACGTCCTTACTCGCTATGGATTTGGGTGGCGCTTTCTGGATCTCCTCCACATATTATATGATTCCCCGAGCGCTTCACTAATGCTCAGGGGATATACTTCTCAAACATTTCCAATCTGCAGAGGAACTAGACAGGGATGCCCATTGTCACCGCTATTATTCGCACTGGCGATAGAACCACTTGCGATCAAAATTCGTTCAAGCAGGGATGTTCAGGGAATTTATTGCGGGGACTATGAACACAAATGCCTACTCTTTGCTGACGACCTATTGCTGACCTTGACTTCGCCAATTACATCCCTACCCAACTTATATGCAATCTTGCAACCATTTTCTGTCTTATCGGGGTTGACAATTAATCATAGTAAATCAAGGGCGCTGAATTTGTCATTGCTGAGCTCCACCCAGACGACACTTGAGCAAACATTTCCATTTCAATGGGAATCAGATGCTCTTCCTTACTTAGGTATACATTTGACCTCATCTGTTGGCACGTTGTACAAAAGGAACTATCCTGCCCTTTTTAAGCGACTGACAGATGATTTGGCTAAGTGGCAGGTTCATCCACCGTCGTGGTTCGGCAGACTACACTCAATAAAAATGAATGTTCTACCCCGATTGTTATATTTTTTCCGTACCTTGCCAGTTTCCTTGACCCGTAACGACCTTCAACAATTTCAGAATAAGGTACTTCAATTTATTTGGGGAGACAAGAGACCTAGGGTGAATAGGAGTACCCTATATGCGTTAAAACAGAAGGGAGGCCTAGGCTTGCCTGATTTCTTGAAATATTTTTATGCTGCCCAGGTGGCACAACTCACTAGGTTCCATTCCCAACGGGCACCGGCCATATGAATGGCCATGGAATCCCACTCTTGCCTTCCCACTCCAATTTCTCACATTTTGTGGCTCTCTATTAAAGAGCGACCTGCTATATTATGCCCTACTTTATCAATGTCTTTGGAAATATGGGACAGACTATCCAGATCTCACAAATTTAAATCTCCTCATTCTCCACTGGCACCTCTACTACGCAATAGAGCTTTCACCCCGGGTCTCACCCCCCTGACATTTGAGTGGTGGACCAATAAAGGTCTCCTACGCATAGCTGACTTATGTGATCGCAGGGGTATGCTACCTGAGAAGGTATTGACTGATAAGTATCTTATGCCTCCAGCAGAGAGTTTTAGATTTGCTCAGGTTTCACATTATATGCAAACCCTTGCTAGAAAGAGCGACCTCGCAGTTCTTACTCCAATGGAGTATATGTGCCGTAACTATGACAAAATCAAGGGTCATCTGTCCGCTGTCTATTCGATGTTGTTGAGCACTTCGACAAAGCTGAACTATATGGTCCACTGGGAGACCGATCTGAAGGAAACCCTGGAATTGGATGACTGGCATAGGATAGCAGAGACAGCCTGTCGGTCGCTCATCAACACATCCATAATAGAGGCGAACTACAAGGTTCTGCTAAGGTGGTATATGGTGCCGGCCAGGCTGGCGACTTTTATATCGGGGGCAACCCCGTTTTGCTTTAGAGGTTGTGGCCAGGTCGGTACCACCTTTCATATATGGTGGACATGCCCCAAGGTTCGGAGGTTTTGGATCCGGGTATATAATTTCATTTACTCCCTCACTCAGGTTAACCTGATTAAGTCAGCTAAACAAGCATTATTAGGGAGTGGAATAGCAGTGGCCTCCAAGAATTGCAGACGACTCTTGATATTTATATTCATTTCAGCAAGGATAACCATCGCTAGGAACTGGAAATCGGCGGCTCTGCCATTTGATCAGTTTAAAGGTAAATTGTCTTGGTTGATGCTGAACGAACGGTTGGCGGCATTGGCTCAGGACAAAATTAAGCTCTTTCATAAGGTGTGGGACCCTTGGCTTAATTACCTCACTAATGACTCCGGAGGACCTCCAGCTTAACATTGTTTTTTTTTCTTTAGGGGCGTCGGGGTGCTTGATCGAGGCTCCTTCCCTCCCTCCCCCTTTTCCCTCTTCTCAACTATTCTTTTTCTTGCTTTGTTTCCTTCCCCCCTATTTCCTTGCTTCTAATCTCTTAATGAATGTTATTTTTGGAGTCAGCTCCAGGCCTTAGAGGTCTGCACGACTCCCTGCTTTCACTGGTTTATAAGTAATTAATAGGACCATTGTCGGTCTGAACTGCACTGAGGGTTGCCCGCACAGGCTGGGGAGTCGAACCCCCCCGACAAGCAGTTGGGGGGACGGCTCCTCTGGGCGGGAAATTCACCAGTTGAAACCCGAGATGTCGGGGGGAGTTGGTGGTTCAGGGGTGCAGTAGTTTTCTGTAAGATATCCAAAAGTGCCATTACGCTCCGGCCCATGCTAGAGATTCTTCAGTAGATTTGTTTTTTTTTTTTGTTTTTGTTTTTTTTGGGTACTATAACGTGGGCCCCTGGGCGTTATGATTCTAATGATTGGAATCCCAGAAGCGGTAATATGACTGTACAGTGTCTTGATGTATATTTTTATACTTTTTGTATGACGAAACTTTAATAAAAAGATTGAAACAAAAAAAAAAGATTTCCATCCATATTACCGGGACCAGACATTACATTAAAGCCGCAAGCAGTTTTAAATGGCTTTTTTTTCCTTTAGAAATGTAATTTTGTGCAGGGACAGTTCTAAACACGGGAAACACGTGGCACTTCACAGGCATACTTTAGACACCCCCCAGGTACGACATTTAAAGGAATATTTGACTTTTTTTTTCACTTTATGCATCATTAAAATGACTGCTCCCGAAAAACGGCCGTTTTTAAAACTTCTTTTTGCATTGATACATGTCCCCTGGTGCACAACCCGGGTTCCCAAACCCTTTTTAGGACAATAACATGCATAATAGTCGTTATAATTAGCACTTTAGATTTCGAACGTTCGCATCCATTGTATTTAATAGGGTTCTAACGTTCGTGCGAACTTTCGGTCCGTTCGCGGGTTCTGGTGCGAACTGAACCCGGGGGTGTTCGGCTCATCACTATATAAGAAGAATAATATACTGTACATAATATATAACATGTAAGAAGTATACTACTACACTGTACATAATATATAACATGATGTATAATACACTGTACATAATATATAACATGAGGTATAATATACTGTACATAATATATAACATGAGGTATAATATACTGTACATAATATATAACATGAGGTATAATATACTGTACATAATATATAACATGAGGTATAATATACTGTACATAATATATAACATGATGTATAATATACTGTACATAATATATAACATGATGTATAATACACTGTACATAATATATAACATGAGGTATAATATCCTGTACATAATATATAAAATGTATAATATACTGTACATAATATATGAGATGTATAATATCCTGTACATAATATATAACATATTAGATGTATAATATACTATGAAGCTGAAGTTAGCTCCTTATTCGGCCAGCTTCTTATTCGAATGCAGAAGTTGACTCCTTATACTGTATATAATATATAACAAGATGTATAATTTACTGTACATAATATATTATAAGATATACAATATACTGATCATCATATATAACATCTAGGTGATAGGTTGCAGTCTATCACTGTGTGTGTGGATGGAGTAGAGGGGTTCCCTGGCTGGATCTATCACACAGAGATCTATCTGCTCATCATTCACACACAGGGATCAGCACTCATCGAGGATGCTACAATGAAAACTTCATCCCTCAGTAAGAATTCTTCATCAGCCAATCAGAGCGCAGAGCGGTGTGAAACTTTCGACCAATAAGATGGGTGGAGAGTGGCCCCGCCTCCAGCCCCCTGTCATTCTCCAGCTGGGAGCGGAGCAGCGGATTGGCTGAGCTCTTCGTCTCTATTGTGTGCATGCTAATCCAGCCGCCTGTGTCCTCCGCTTCCCCGTGTATAAGGCAGCGATGGAGACAAGCTCCGGGACCAGGGGATGTGACTCTATCCTAGGATAGCACTATTCCGGGACTGTGCGGGGAGACGTGTCCGGGGGGCCTGCGATGAGTTGTCTGGATGTTATGTATCATCACCAAGTCTATGGGATGCACCAATATCTGCCCGGCACCGCCGCCGCCTACTACCATCATCACCCGCAGGTGAGTCCCTCCTCTACCGGGGACAGCCGGCTTCTCATCTCTATAGATGGACGGCTCTTCTCCTAACATAGAATGGGTTATGTTCTACAGATAGTACTGGGGGGGACTTACTAAAGAATGTTCACTTAGCGAAGGAAAGGAGGGGAATGGACCCCTGATATAGTAAAGAAGGTGAAGCTGGGGTCACTTTAAATGCCCAATTATTTGTAAAGGAAATACAAAAAAAAATATATATATATATATATATATATTACGTTTTTTAGGTAAACATGGAAGTATCAGCTTCACAATATTTACTAGGCTCAGTGAATAATTCATTTACAGATGGAACCCTTTTGTGAATGATCCCCAGTCTATTTTTGGGCATTTTTTACCGAGTGGTGGTTATATTTATTATTAATATTTTTGTAATAAAAAAAAAATATATATATATATATATATATATATATATATAAAATAATATATGCATCTGAAAGCCAGTGTAAGAGGGACTTTTGATGCTAAACACTTGTGTAAGGACTGATCCGGTTCTAGGTTCACTACAAAAAATTTCAGCTTGTAGTTAGTAAATATAAATAATATCCCCGTCATAGAGATACTATATAATAACAGTAGCCTCATGTACTTGTCAGTGTAGGATAGTATATGAGGGTCGTGTATTGGAGAGCATAGATACTGAGTTTGGTTATCAGTTATTCTGACTTGTAGGAAACCAATCACCTCTCATCTTATGTGTCCCTACATGTATCAATACTTCATGTGATCACATGTACGTTCCTATATATCAAATGATCAAAATGAACATTTGACACCCCACATGTGGTCACTTTGCCCTTATCAGTCCTAAAACTTTTAATGGCAAACATTTATTGGACATTTTAACAAACGTCATATTTTACTTCCTATTTGTTCCAAATACTGAATATGTATGTGTGTGTGTATGTATATGTGTGTATATATATATATATATATATATATATATATATATATATGGAATAGATAATTGCTCCTATAACAGGACATGGTTCAGCAGTATTTAACAGAATGAGCTCATTGCAGAAATATGTAAAACTCAAATGATGACATCCTGCAGTGTAGAATAGTTGGGCTCTATGATATTGTTGTGGAATGTAGATGGAAGCTGCTGCAGAACCTCTTCTGTGGTCAGTCAGTCACCGATACATGGTCATTGTCTGAATTATGTCAGCATCCCTTGTATCTCTAATGGCTTCAATAACAAAATAAGCCATGTCCCAAAATTGTTTTCATATCTGGCATAGTTCTGCTCATAAGTCATATGCTCTGGAATGATTTCCATGTCGGTTAAAATAAACTCAGACTAAATCACAAATGAGACGATGACAGCATGCTGGGATAATATTCACCAGAGTCAATGTGAAAGTAAAAGGGAACTTTGAAGGAAAAATGTTCTGTGTAGGTGACTCTATATTGATTATGCACATGTTACTCACACACATACATATATATGTTTTAACAAGTAATTCATTACTGGGTATAAGGGCTTGTTAGTATTATATATTTTCTTATAGGATTAATTTATATAATGATGATGATGATGATGATGATGATGATAATAATAATAGTAATAATAATTATTAATAACTAATAATCCTACTACTACTAAATACACATATATTATATATATATATATATATATATATATATAAACACACACTATATAAAATTTAATAATAAATAATAATACAATTTTGTGTGTGTGTATATATGTATGTATATATATATATATATATATACACATCACACACTGTATAATATGATAATACATAAATAATAATAAAAAATAATTATTATATATATATAAATATGTGTGTGTGTGTGTATGTGTGTATATGTATGTATGTATGTATGTGTATATATATATATATATATATATATATATATATATATATATATAAAATCTCATACATATACACCACACATATATTCAAGCCAAAAGAGTGATTGGGAGTCCTTAAGCAGATTCATTAAACACAATTTTGCAGTTTAAGGCATTTTGAAAGCTTGTACCCAAATGTATTTAGTTGGTCCGTATTCATTATCATAATAAACCTTTTTTGAAAGAACACAATCAAACCCTCCCGTGTCAATGCTGCATTTGCAGAACAATCAGCTGTGGAAAATCAGTGGTTTTTGAGCCTTTGCAGCGTCGCACCAATTCCCAAAAGTAGTTTCTGTACTACTTTTGGCGACTTCGGGTGCGATTTCCAATGACAACTGTGTAACAACCCGCACAGATGTCTCTAAAATCGCCCCCGAAGTCGGGACTGACATGCGGGGAATGAAATTGTGCCATTTCAGCTGAACTCGCACAATTTAATTCCTCGCTGTCAGTTTGAATCTGGGCTAAAGCAGTGTTTATTGCAACACATAAAAAGCTTATGAGAAATGATACAACTAATATAAGTTCTCCCAAAAATCACTGTTCAACACCCAAACTTCATATGTCAAATATATATATTTAAATAAGTAAATACAGTGTGTGTGTGTGTGTGGGATGTGTTGGAATCAATCTGGTGTGTATGAGTTCTGTAGATGTAATAAAAGTGTGCAGGAGCAGTGCGGTGTCCCTGAGTACGGAGCAATAATGGAGCTGCTCTGTGTGACCAAATGTTACCCCGTGAGTGATGGAATGTAGAGCGGAGCAGACACAACACCACCTGGATATTACATAACATACACCGCACGCCCTGCACTGAGATCATCTGCTGTACTGTCTGTGTCCAGCAATTTATCTCTTAATTGTTATTAATGGAATAATATTTACCTGATATAAACATGCACGGGACATAATACGTTACCAACAATCAACATACACAAAACACACTTCTCTCTGAAAATAAATAAATACATAAATACATTAGTAAATAAATAAAGGGGAACAATAAATACATTAAATCAGTGTTTCTCAACCTTTTTTCAGTTAACGCACCCTTTAGAAGTATGGACAGTCTCGAGGCACCCCATTCTAAAATGTAAAAAACTATTCTAAAAGTTTTACATAATGCAGCAACATCCATACGTACGACACCCAACATTAGAGGTGATTTATTCTTAGAGGCTGGGTTCACACCATTGCAATTTGGATGTGGGTTTACCACATCCAATTCCCAGTAGCAGGAGATTTTGACCGGCTCTCTATGGAGCCGGTTCACATATCTCCGCTGCGGCTCCGGTGCGAATTTGCACAGGAGCCCTGTGTGTCTTTTGATCTATTTCAGGTCCGAATTCAGCCAAAAATTCGGTCTGAAATCAGACCTGAAATGGTGTACCAGGACACACTGGACCCCTGCTGGGAGCCGCATGTGGCGATAGTGTGTGAACCCAGCCTGAAAGCAAATACACTTTTGCACACTGGTACTGACTAGTATTCCAATGTTTCTCTTCTCCCTCAGTTTCTCTCCATCAGTCCATTAGGGAGAGAGCCAGAGGAGGGTAAGACAAGGATGCTGTGGAGGCAACAGGCATCCTTCTTATTAACTGATAATGTCAATTGATGGCAGTGTCTAGAAAGTCATAATGGTGCATAATGAAAACCTGTGGCTTTGTGTAACTAAAAGGCAGGCTTGATCCACTGGTTGAAAAAGGTTGACTTAAATAAAATGTGACCCTCTTTGTTTACCGACCAGAGATCCATAAAACATTATGTAGGAGTTCCTGAGTTTTCCTTCTCATAATTATAAACTAAACTAAATAATGTTTGTAAGTGGAACGACTGTACACATTTGATAGATAGATAGATAAACGGATAGATAAGATAGATGGATAGATAGATAGATAAGATGGATAGATAGATAAGATGGATAGATAGATAGATAAGATAGATGGATAGATAGATAGATAGATAAGATGGATAGATAGATGGATAAGATGGATACGATAGTCAGATAGATAGATAGATAAATGGATGGATAAATGGATAGATCAATAGATGGATCAATAGATGGACCAATAGATGGATAGATAAGATAGATAAGAGAGATAGAGAAAGAGAGATGGATAGATCAATAGATGGATCAATAGATGGATAGCTAAATGGATAGATAGATAAATGGATAGATAGATAGATGGATAGATAGATAGATGGATAGATAGATAGATGGATAGATGGATAGATAGATAGATAGATAGATAGATGGATAGATAGATAGATGGATAGATAGATAATTGGATAGATAGATAATTGGATAGATAGCTAGATGGATAGATAGATGTTATGCTTTTATCTGGTTGTGTAATTGTAGCAGAGGATGTCAGAGTCCTAAAGTATAAAATATATTTTAAATAAAACGTTTAAGTGGTAATGCACTAGGTCGGTGCGCCCTCCTTTTTTCTTTCTTTTTTCTAGCCACATGAACACCCATTGTTCTGAGGAGGGCTGCAAGACTTTAGACTTTGCCTTTAGACGGAATCACACTACCCGTGTTTTGACGATACACCGAGAGCGCAGGAGATTTTTGTCTTTCAGAGTCCTAAAGTTGTCTTTGCCCCCTCATCAAAATTTTTTAATTAATATTCACCATTAAAAATATTCCTTCAGCCTTCTCTCTAACTTCCTTAATAGACATAGCCATAACAAATCAAACAAATTAGTTATGATTAAGCACATTGTGTGAAACGCGTCAACTAGCAGCAGCCTGATTGTTTCCTGATTTTCTCACTCTATTTTGGAGATCATACAATAAATGGTGTAGGTAAAACTTGCCGTGGTGTGCAGCTGTTTCTTCTTGGATCATAAAAAATCTCCCCCTACACACACACACACACACACACACACACACACACACACACACACACACAGACATATATCTGTACTTACCTCTTCCAATGGCTTCAGCTCCCATGCTGTCTGCAGCCCAGCCAGTAAAAGTCTAATGCCAGGCTTCCCACACCTGTCCATGCAGGTCTATGGGACATTAGGGCACAGAAGCCCAGCATTAGATTATTAATGGCCAATGATGCAGACAGTGTGAAGGAGCACACGTTCAGAGGAGATAAGTACGGACATGTGGTGGAGGTGCAGAAGTGGTACTTGGGGTGAGTCGGTGTATTAAGGAAACTAGGGATTAAGAAGGTGAGTGGGGAAAGTTTTTTTAAAGGGTGCATTTGTACTTAAGGGCTCATGTAGACTTGCGGTTGGGTGGCGGGCATTAAAAACACATTATTAAGCCATATTTGTAGTGCCCCCACATCTGCCTCCCTTCCCAAAAGGCTACAGTGGCAGTGGACTGGGTTGTTCACATGCCACAGAGGTGCTGCTTTGTGTCTGTGTCAAAAATTAATTAACATGTGGCACCCAATAAAGCAAATGAGGAAGCACAGTGCAATGCATGTGGTTGCAGCAATTATGAGGTTAAAACAGGTGGTGAGGAGGCGTTGTGACGTCAAAGAGTTCTGAAAATGCGATCTGAGTTTCTGGGGGTTTGGAGGGCAGAGGTTAAGGGTCTAAACCTAGCCTCATTTCCAGATCCACTTGTAGGGCACATACGTCTTCTGTAATCATATAGTATATTTAGCAACCAAAAGTTTGCTTTATAAACTACAACTTTATAGGCTGCTTCTGGGAGTGTAAAGATGTCGGATATAATGTGCAATCATCCATGTATACAGATGTTACCTTTCATCGGTCTAGAGAGGCCAGAACACTGGAAGAAGACCTCTGATGGATGCTGTGGGTTCTTTTCTCATTGTGTAAGGCCAGCAAGTCACCAGTTCCAGTGTCCGGAAACTGTACATCAGTCAGACAATATATAAAAAAAAGCCATTGCTCTGTGTAGTAGTGATGGGAAGTAGCAATGTGGGGATTCTTATCAGACTGACTACAGACTGCAAGCATGCACAGAGCGTGGGTGTGGGGCGGAGCTAAGTCTGACTTGGCCGAGAGACGGCAATCACTGGAGAGTAGAGAATTCTGTTGCTGCATTCCACAGAGTTTTATCATTATTAAGCCCAAAGATCATTCTTTACATGGGAAGTATCTCTGACAAAGAAAAATTCCTGGCAGTAATAGGGAAAACAGCAATCTCCTTTCAAAGCTGTTAGAGGCTCTATATGCATGGAAAGAAATAAAAAAATAGCTGTATATGCCTATTTTACATTCCAGCTTACACATGTTTATGTAGGGACCCTGCCTTAAGCTGAAGTGTCCCTATTTAGTTACTGTATATTTCATTTTGTAGCCTGTAGACAGTCTGGGCTTTTTTTTAGAATTTCTGCCTTCTGTAGGTGTTTCCTAAGCTCCAAGCATTGATTGCTTCTGCCTACTGCTGTTGAGTTTTCTCTAGTAGTAAGAGTGAGAACAATGTAACGACTTATGAATATTTATCTACCTTAGCCAATCACTGAGGGTCCAGAAGATGGGGGTGGATACATATAAGGGTCTTCCTTCCTGAAGTGAGGGGTGGATAAATAGAAGATCTTCCTTCCTGGACTTCTGCCTGCATTTGGGAGTGTTCTCTCCAATAGTTAGAGTGAGAAGATAAAGTGTAAGGGCTTGCCTTGGCCAATCACTGACAGGTTTATTCCAGTGATGCAAACTGGAGAAGGGAATAAATAGTTGGAATGACCTACTAGAAGGGTCTTTGCCTCCTAGCTCTTGCCAGGACTTGAGCATTTTCCTGCCCGGGCTTCTGCATGGTGGGGATACCATTATGAAAGGATCTTCTGTTGTAGGCCTTGCTCAAGCCAGGGGCTTGTGTTAAAATCTTCAAGGATTTCAGCTACCCTGCTCGAGGGTACATTCAGAGGGAGCAAAGCAGGAAGATTAGAAGGAGTCCTCTGAGCTGAAGGGTGTCCTGGGGAGCTGGGCAGAAGCTAATATTGGTGGGATTGCAAGAGGTTCTCACTGCTCAATAACTTAAGTGCCTGGTGACTGCTTACATAGGGTCAAGGGTCTAAAGTCTACTTGGAGGGAGAGGAAGATTCAAATTGGCCTTTAGCCAAGACATTGATTGCTCTCATAGGGTCATTGGAATTTGTTTGGCTGCTATTAAAAGGCCAACATGAACTCTTACTGTCCCTAGTAAATCTTCGCTATTTTCCCTATTTTTGGATTACCTGTAACCCTAACCCTCTCTCTGGAGTTTATTGAGCAAAAATAAACCTTATAGACTAAGGTGACTGGCACCCAACTTTCTTTTTTCACCCAAAATAGACTAAGGTGACTGGCACCCAACTTTTTAAAATCCCAAAATAAGCCAAGGCTTCTGCCCAGAGAAGTAAATCCTAGCTTCCACACCATCTGTGGGGTCATTCTCAACCACCCAGAGAGGAGGAGTGCTGCATTTACATAAAGTTTCTGCAACTCGGTTAGACTGTGTTTAGCGGTCTTACCATGCTGGGGCCATGGCTTTAGCCTCTAAGAAGAACCTTGTCAGCTTTGAGTGGCTATATTTTCTACCTTTATATGATGGGAGCTTTCTCAATTATGAAACTTCCAGGTAAATTTATTGACTGCCACTAAATGAACATTGTGTACATCTCTGTGACAGCGGTGTGGACATCAGAATGTACTTTCCACATTGGCAAGGAGTAATATAATCAACATGACTGTAAAGGTTCTCCTTTATCTCTAGATACTACTTTACTTTATGCCAGGGATCTCCAAACTTTCTAAAGCAAATGGCCTGTTTACTGTCCTTCAGACTTTAGGAGGGCAGGATTGTGGCCAGTGGGAGTAGAAAATGCCTCAGACTTGGTGATCAGCAGAGGTAAAATAATTAAATAACTCCTGTGGGCAGTAGGAGGCATTGGTAGTAGTGGGAAAAATTATTTCCATTGTTGGTATCAGTGCAAGGAATAGTGCCCCATCATTGATATCAGTGGGAGGAATAGTGCCCCATCATTGATATTAGTGGGAGGAATAGTACCCATTATTGGTATCAGTGGGAGGAATAGTGCCCCATCATTGGTGTCAGCGGGAGGAATGGTGCCCTATCGTTGATATTAGTGGGAGGAATAGTGCCCCATCATTGGTGTCAGTGGGAGTAAAAGTGCCCAAGCATTGGTGTCAGTGGGAGGAATAGTGCCCCATCATTGGTATCAGTGGGAGGAATAGTGCCCCATCATTGGTATCAGTGGGAGGAATAGTGCCCCATCATTGGTATTAGTGGGAAGAATAATACCCACCATTAGCAGTGTCAGTGGAAGGAATAGTGCCCTATCTATGGTGTCAGTAGAAGGAATAGTGTGCCATCTAGGGTGTCAATGGCATGAGTAGTGCTCTATCTTTGGTGTCAGTGGAAGGCAAAATGCCCCATTGTTGGTGCCAGTGGGAGGGTTGTGTCTTTATCAGTGGGATGAATAGTGCCCTAAGGGCCAGATAAAAACAAGCAAAGGGCCATATCCAGCCCGTGGGCCACGGTTTGGAGACCACTGCTTTAGGCAAACCTTTGTAAAATATATTTCCACTGTATAAATGATAAAGTAACAGTAACACTGGAGGAGATGAGAACACTGCCTGAATGTAAAGAGACAGGATAATGCAGGATGTGGTGAAGCTAACTCTAAGTTTGGGGTTAGTCAAAGTTATTTTCCCAAGCTGGAAAATATTTCATGTTCAGTTTGCAACAATTTCCTCACCACATGAACAATGACAGCAAACAAGCTGAGATCTATTTTTTAGCATTCATTTTAAATCTGAACTCAATGCACATAAATGCAACTCTGTATTCATTAATAAATCATTAAATTCATATTTTTAACGCAAACAGTGTAAGTAGCTGAATTTAACCTGGTTACGCTTCTTTCAATTCTCGCTGCATTACCCACACTAGGGGTGGGAGAAGGACTGAAAGCCAGTCAGGAGAGTTACATGCAAATCAGCTGACAAATAAGCAACAGAAGTTAGAGTGAAGAGAGCAGAGTGAACAAAAAGATAACTTCATCAGTCTGCTGCTGCTCTTTCACTGTCCAGTCAACAGGCTGCAGGCAGAATGGTGTCAGCAGTGAATTCCTTGACCTCCCTTGGCGGTAATCCCGAGTCGGGCTCGGGGTGATTTTTTTTTATGCTAAGAGCGGTAACCCCGAGCCTGACTCGGGCTGCATCGCAGTATCCAGGGGAAGTAACTTACCTTGTTCCCTGGATCCTGCGATGTCTCCCCGCAGTGTGTGCGAGCCGTGTCTCGCTCGATCCTCACTGCCGAGTGCCGAGCTCCGTTCCCTGCGACGTTGCGGCGCACAGGGGCGGGGTTCGGCGCAAAATTAAAAAAAGTAAACACATAGTTTACATACAGTATACTGTAATCTTACTGATTACAGTACTGTATGTAATAATTACACACCCCCTTTGTCCCTAGTGGTCTGTCCAGTGTCCTGCATGCACTTTTATATTATAAAAACTGTTCTTTCTGCCTGGAAACGGGAGATTGTCCCTAGCAACCAAAAAGTGTCCCTTTATGTCAAAAGTGATTTTAGACCAGCTAAAAAACAGCGACAATAAATTACAATCACTCGCAGAATTGAGCGATAGCGATTTGTGGGGAAATTCGTCATCAAACACTGAAAGTAATGACAGCAACAATTCTGCAACTGAGCAAATTTCAGTGTTTTTGATTTGATTACATTATTGAATAATTTTTATTATTATTATATTATTATTTGTTATAATTATTTATAGCTATTTATTATATTATAATTTATGATTTTGTGTTTCAAACTTTATCATACCCGGGATGTCTACTAGACTCTTGTTTGGTCAGGTTTAAGTAAGTAATTACTAAGAATCGCAGGCCTACAATACATAACACCAAATTTCCATGCAAAATAATTGTACCGCTTTTGGTACATAATTCCAGACAGAATCATACCGTCAGGGAGGTTAAAGTATAAATAAAGGCAAACTTTTTTTTTTTTTTTAGTTTAAAGCGGAGTTCCACCAAAAAGTGGAACTTCCGCTTAAACCACTCCTCGTCCCCTTACATGCCACATTTGGCATGTCATTTTTTTGGGGGGGGAGTGGGGGCTTCAGAAAGAATGGGACTTCCTGTCCCACTTCCTCCTTCCACCCAGGGACCGCTTAGGCGACTCATCATATCACCTTTTGGAGGCCCCTCCCTGTAGGCGATCACCTGGGACACGTGACAGGTCCCAGGCGAACGCGTGTCCACTCAGGGAGCGCAGCGCCGCTCGTGCATGCGCAGTGAGTGCCCGGCCGTGAAGCCGAAAGCTGTCACGGCCGGGTGCCCACAGTTAGAATGGAGGCGCCGGCAGAGAGGGGAGGAGAGGAGCGAAGCTCCGGGCGGCCGCGTCGCTGGACAGTGGAACAGGTAAGTGTCTGTTTATTAAAAGTCAGCAGCTACACTTTTTGTAATCCCAAATTTTGGGTTGTCCCCAGAAAAGTAATAGAGGGGAAATCATCCAATTAAGACACTAGTTCTGGGGGTCCCCAAGGAATTGCCTTAATTTGCAGGGATTTCCTGTTCGGCTATATCCACATATCCAATACTCATAAACTACCTAATGTCGCTGTAAACTATTTTTAATGAAATGTTTCTTACTGTGTTTTTCTGCCTCCTTGTAATGCTCTTTGTGAGCTTCCAAACCTTGTTCTTGCTCACTGCAGTTTGGAACAAGCAGTCCATGCTAGTTCTGGACTGGCACTGCTCTATGTACACTACAAATCTCTAGTCCATAGTTCATCTCAGGAGTGAGCAAGAGATGGTGGCTACGCTTATAAATACAGTGGGACCATGGAAAATGAGTGTAGAACGGGGACGTGCAGTCAGGGGAGGCAGACATGAATATATATAAAAAAAAGAAATGCCCAAAAAAAAAAAAAAAAAATTGAGCTTCGATATATTTATGGCATTTTTACTAGTAATGGCGGTGATCTGCGATTTTTAGCGGGGCTGCGAAATTGCGGCGGACAGATCGGACACGTTTGAAATTTTTTGGGACCGTTGACATTTATAGTGATCAGAGGTAAAAATAGCCACTGATTACTGTATAAATGTCACTGGCAGGGAAGGGGTTAACACTAGGGGGCGATCAAGGGGTTAAGGGTATAATAACTACGAACAGCAGATCTCTCTCTAACTCCCCTGTCAGAAAAGGGATCTGTCTGTTTACATTGACAGATCCCCATTTTGGCTCTCATTCCCGCGTTCGTGGCCGGCTGTAAAGCGGGCGCGTGCGCGCGCATGCCTGGTACGGCTCCTTGAAGAAGCCGACATACACCTAGGGCGATTTGTGGGATTGTGCCGACCTGCTACCGTATAACGAGCAGCGTCATAGAAGAAGGCATGTGCCTAAAAGACACATTCTTCCTTCCAGCCCAACCCTCTTAATTAGAAGGAAAAAGCATATGTTTATGGGTATAGGATTTACCCATAATCCCATGTTTTTCTCACACAGTTAAAGCGGAGCTCCGCCGAAAAAAAAATATTAAAAGCCAGCAGCTACAGCTACAGCAGCTGCTGACTTTTAATACTAGGACACTTACCTGTCCTGGAGTCCAGCGACGTCCGCAGCAGAGGACGAGCAACTGCTCGTCACTCTGCTGCCCCCACCGCCATCCTCGGTGAGGAAACCAGGAAGTGAAGCCTTGCGGCTTCACTGCCCGGTTCCCTACGGCGCATGTGCGAGTCACGCTGCGCCGTTCTGACTGGTCCCCGTGTGTTCTGGGAGCCGAGTGTCTCCCAGAACACAACGGATATTCTGCGGGAAGTGACGTGCTTTCCGCAGATTTCCCGCAGAGAGGACTCCCGGAAGCGGGTGCAAATACCTGTCTTAGACAGGTATCTTCACCCCCCTGAAAGGTGTCAATTGTGACACCGGAGGGGGGGAGGGTTCCGATGAGCGGAAGTTCCACTTTAGGGTGGAGCTCCGCTTTAATTGGTAGAATGAGAATCTTCTGCCTGCTGAAAAGTTACTGTTTTAATCAAGCTAAATCATATATTATTATTCTATAATATAAAAATGTATGATTTATCTATTTACTGTGAAATTACTGGTTTGAAGTTATAACTTCAAAGTTTAGTCTACTTTAACTGACAATTGCGCGGTCATGCTACGCTGTACCCAAATTAAATTTCTCAAATTTTTTCCCACAAATAGAGCTTTCTTTTTGTGGTATTTGATCACCTCTGCGTTTTTTATTTATAAACAAAAAAGATAGACAATTTTGAAATAAATAAAAAAACAATATTTATTTTCTGCTCTAAAACATATCCAATAAAATAAAAAATAATTTCTTCATGAATTTAGGATAATATGTATTATGCTACATGTTTTTGTTAAAAAAAAAAATCCCAATAAGCGTATATTGATTGGTTTACGCAAACGTTATAGCGTCTACAAACGATGGGATATATTTATTGATTTTATTATTATTATTTATTTCTTAATAATACTAGTAATGGCGGCGATCAGCAAGGACTGCGACATCGCGGCAGACTATCAGTCACTAACTGACACTCTTGACATTTTGCGGGAACCAGTGACACTAGCACAGTGATCAGTGCTAAAACTATGCACTGTAATGACACTGGCTGGGAAGGGGTTAAACATCTAGGGCAATCAAAGGGTTAACTGTTTGCCTAGCCGGTGTTTTTGTGTACAATGTGTGCTGCTTTCACTAGGGGAAGAGACACAGGATCATCCCTTCCTCCCCCCCCCCCCATCAGAACTAAGATATGCCAGTTCTCTGTGTTTTACCAGCAATTGGCGAGTGCTGGAGGACATTGACATACCTCCCAACTTTTAAAAGTCCCACCGCGGGACATTGATGAGCTCCCCTCTCCCCTGCAAACAAATTCGACATTAAAACGAAAGTTGTTGAGTGGGGGGGGGGGGGTGCAGCAGGGCGAATTTAAAAAAAAATATTTGACTTTAAAACGAAAGTTGTTGAGCAGGGGGTTCAGCGGGAGAATTGAAAAAAATTCGTTCCTCCACTTCCTGCTGTGCCTGCTCTGCGGGAATTATACAACTATTGCGGGAATGCGGGAAGGAGGTGCCTATGCGGGAGAAACCCGCAGAATCCGTGCCTGTTGGGAGGTATGCATTGAGTCCTCAGGACCTGCAGATTAGCTTGTGCTGTGAATCATCACAGCAGAAGTGGCCCTCCAGCGCCACATGCACACGCCCCCTGCAGGTGGAAATGCAGAATCACGTGTATACAGTATATACTGCCCACAGCTGCCACCCTGTAGCAGTAAAAGTACTATAGGGCGGTCAGCAAGTGGTTAAACCGGAATTTAGTGTCACTTTAACTGTTGTAGACAAAAGTGGTGTCATCCTTATGGCTGTGCTATGCGATAGGAATAGGGCTCTGTTATGCCACGTACACACGATCTGAAAATCGGACGACGGATCGTCCGACTTTTTTCGTTTAATAGTCGCAAGTAGAAATTGAATAGGTTACTAAAGTCACGAAAATTTTCGTACAACAGAAAAAAAAATCGGAAGTGATGTCATGTGTTGTAATGTATTTGTATTTTCGGACGACAACTGTACTGACTAAACGAAAATCGTACGATTAGGCATCGTACGAGGAAAATTTTCGTGCTTGTCCGATAAAATAATATCGGATGAACTGCCATGATCGGCTCACGGAAGCCCTGTACTAACGATCCGATTATCGTACGATTCTTCCTCGGACGACATTTTTTTGTACGATATTCGGATCGTGTGTATGGGCCATAAGTCTCAGACACAATAAAAGCTCACAAAATTATTATTTTTAGCACACAGTATAATATGATTAACAGAAAAAAATATATATATACATGCATACATACATACAGTATATCTATTATGAGGCTTACCATAAAGTAAAGTCTGATATAACTTTGCTAATTACTGTAGCATCCTATTTGCTGATGTTGGAAAATGTTTATGCCCCCCTCCATCTCAGCATATCTTCTACAACATTTACCTGCCAGTGACGTCTTCCAAAGGTTTCATCATTCTCCTGCTGGCTAGTGTCAGTCATTGTCTTCATTATCCCTTTCAAGTCCCAGAAGGAGGAAGTTGCCCCCTGAGCAGGGACTCTTTAGTACACAAGTGGGTGGACACACATCACTCTTGTCCTACTGTAGGGTGCTGAGCGCTCTACTTTCTCACGTAAATGTCGGCTATTGTGATGCTAAAACATATTCCGTGGAATGGAAGTGAGATTCATCACTAAATGGGTCATCCTTTAAAACATCAGACATGTCATGGACAGTACAAAAGAAGCTGTCTCATATTATTTGACATTTTCACAAGTATGTTTCCACAGTTTCCATTATTGTTTATCTAAGCATTCTGAAAGGTTCAGTTGCTTGTGTCTGACTGTCATAACCCCTTTGATCTATCCTGGTCAATAAACATGGAGACAGAAGAGATTAGGTAAACACAAAAAAATTCACTTTGCTATCCGATCAATGTGTGACTTGATCAAAATGATCAAATCTGCAAACAATCAAATGGCCAAAACTGCTGATCTATTAAAAATTGATTTACATGAGATTCGAGCAAACTAAGTATATCAGCCAGGGTGGGAATTTATTATTTATTAGTCGTTTTGCATCAACCGGCAGCACTGAGATACTTTGCTCATGAATACCTTCACATTTCAATCAATGAGATTAAAGGGGTTGTAAAGGTTCGTTTTTTATTTTCTAAATAGGTTCCTTTAAGCTAGTGCATTGTTGGTTCACTTACCTTTTCCTTAGATTTCCCTTCTAAATATTTTTTTTCTTTGTTTTCTTTGTGTGAATTTCTCACTTCCTGTTCCTCCTCAGTAAGCTGTTCAGTAAGCTGTTCTGGCTGACTCCACACCACTCAGATGATGGTGTGAAGTTTACTGAGGAGAAACAGGAAATGAGAAATTCAGACAAAAAAAAAAACATTTAGAAGGAAAATCGAAGGAAAAGGTAAGTGAACCAACAATGCACTAGCTTAAAGGAACCTATTTAGAAAATAAAAAACAAACCTTTACAAACCCTTTAAATGGTGGAAACAGAAATGTGATTGTTAACTTGCGATTGTATCTTGACTAACGATCAAAATCCACTTCCTCGTGCGTAGCATATCAATCAAATGGGTTGTCGACTATAGATTGATTATTCCTAGTGAAAGAGATTGATCAAAAAAGAAATGGATGAGTTCATACTGTCATGAACGTTGTGGCGCTGTTGGCTTTGTACCCACCTTTTGAGATTACACCACCTGAATCTTCTTTTAAAACTCCAAAAGAAATGGACATTCCTCAGTATTTTTGAGTACTTCGGAGTATTTATGGGTACTTCAAGGTTCTTCGGGGTGTTTCTGAGAACATTTTAGTATATCTGGCCACTTCTGAGTGCCTCTGGGTGTTTCTGAGTGAAGAAAATGTCATCAGTACACCAAGGATTACTCGAAAGGGTCCAAAGATTTGTTTTCGTGGTCACATGATAAACATACACCAACATTTTGGAGCCACGCAGGGCCCCTTCATCAGGCGAGTGACAAAGGAGCCGTGCGTGGCTCTGAAACATTTATCATGTGATAACGAAAATAAAGCTTTGGACCCTTTTGAGGAATCCTTGGCGTGTTGATGACATTTTCTTCACTCTGATCATCCATGGTTTCCAGCCTATGGTCATTACAGCACCCAGCATTACTGAACAGCGAGTTTTTGAATGTGTGCGTGGGGAATATTACGCTTCGTCGTTGGGTGCCTTTGTTTGCCATTGGGTGATTCTGATTGCCTTTGAGTGCTTTTGGGTTGAAGATGTCTGAATGTCTGAATGTTTCTGTATATCTATGAATATTTATTGCGTATTTGTGAATGTCTTGGGCTAACTTAGATGTTGACGTATTCAATGTATTGATGCTGTTACTGTTTGGAACAGTGTTTTTGATTTTGGTTTTTGTTTGTTATGTAAGGAAAAAAATTCTAAATCTGAGTAAAAAAAAAAAAAGAAGAAATAGATCATTTATTGAAGTGGCTATAGCCACTGGCAATAATTGGATGCTGGTTAATGGATCGACTTCAGTACAATCAGCCTGCCCATAGATGGATTAAATCTCAGCTGGTCCTTGCTGAACCAGCCGAGATTCGAACCATCTATGGGCAGCTTAAGGGCTTCCTGTCTCCTGTGTCAGCTCAATGCTCTGATACTAGAATTCTGTCATATAGCAAAGCTGTTGTAAGGATTGCTTGGGGAAAAAAAGAAAAACTTTCTTGATTTAAAGTTTTCCTACTTCAGAAGCCTGGACAGTGTCCATTTTCAGCCAGGAGCTCAAGCATGGTTCACATCTGTGCATTGTGGTGCGCTAAGATGCACGTCCATTGTTGTGCCCTTCTTCGGTTTGTGCATTTTACACAATGTGTAAAGATGTAAACCCAGCGTTAGTTTTTTTTCCATCCAAAACTAACCTATCAGCCAGCTAAGCCACTCACTAGCTTCTTTAGGACTCTTCTTTCCCTTAAAGTCTTAAGCAGCCCATAGATTATGCAATTTTTTTCTTGGAAAGAAAATTGCATGATTCCCCTATCAACACAAGCGGTGCTGAAGGGGGAATCGCACCCGCAGTACTATTGTGTTCTGCCGCCGGGGAGGGTGGGGAGCCTTTCCTGCTTGTATAACACAATGGACAGCTATAGCTGCTGGTAGTGATCGCATGCAAAAAATCAGACAGGCTGGTTGTACTGAAGTCATTCGATGGATCAACTTCAATACAAACCGCCTGCCCATAGTTGGATGGGATCTCAGCTGGTTCTTGCTGAACAGCTGAAAATCCATCCATCTATGGCCAGCTTTACTCTTCCTGCCTTAGTCTCTGTAATATAAATCACTTGCCTACTGGGCACTGTCACCCCCTTTCTGCCCAATTGTCTGGCCAATTTTTAGCTTTCAGCGCTGTCACATTCTGAATGACAATTGCGCGGTCATGCAACGTTGTTCCCAAACAACATTTTTATCATTTTTTTTTCACACAAATAGAGCTTTCTTTTTCTGGTATTTAACCTCCCTGGCGGTATGATTCTGTCTAGAATTTTGTACCAAAAAGCGGTACAATTATTTTGCATGGAAATTTGGTGTTATGTATTGTAGGCCTGTAATTCTTAGTAATTACTTACTTAAACCTGACCAAACAAGAGTCTAGTAGACATCCCGGGTATGATAAAGTTTGAAACACAAAATCATAAATTATAATATAATAAATAACTATAAATAATTATAACAAATAGTAATGTAATTATAAGAAAAATTATTCAATAATGTAATCAAATCAAAAACACTGAAATTTGCTCAGTTGCAGAATTGTCGCTGTCATTATATTTAGTGTTTGATGACGAATTTCCCCACAAATCACTATCGCTCAATTCTGCGAGTGATTCTAATTTATTATCGCTGTTTTCTAGCTGGTCTAAAACCACTTTTGACGTAAAGGGACACTTTTTGGTTGCTATGGACAATCTCCAGTTTCCAGGCAGTAAAAACTGTATTTATAATATAAAAGTGCATGCAGGGCACTGGACAGACCACTAGGGACAAAGTGGGTGTGTAATTATTTGATAAAGTACTGTAATCTGTAAGATTACAGTATACTGTATCAATACTGTGTGTTTCACTTTTTGAATTTGGCACCGAACTCCGTCCCCGTGCGTCGCAACGTCGCAGGGAACGGAGCTCGGCACTCGGCAGTGTGGATCGAGCGAGGAGACACGGCTCACACACACTGTGGGAGGACATCGCAGGATCCAGGGAACAAGGTAAGTAACTTCCCCTGGATACTGCGATGCAGCCCGAGTCTGGCTCAGGGTTACCGCTCTTAGCATGGAAAACTCACCCCGAGCCATTACCGCCAGGGAGGTTAATCACCACTGGGTTTTTTATTTTTTGCTAAATAAATGAATAAAGACCTAAAATTTTGAAAAAATAACAAACTTTTTCATAGTTTGTTATAAAATTTTGCAAACAGGTAATTTTTCTCCTTCACTGATGAGGCTGCACTGATGGGCGCTGATGAGGCTGCACTGATGGACACTGATCACACGCCCCTGCAGCGGGCATGCGGTGGGCGCGATCACAGGACGCTGTCACATGACGGCGTCCCAGAACTAGCCTGCCGCACTGTAGCCGTCATTTGGCTATAGCGCGATCGGCAACTGGTTAAAAACAATACAAACTGCAACAAAATGGCTGAGACCATGCTGGTCATAGTAGGCATTTACACCCCGGCCACACTGATCGCGACATTGAAATCGTGCTACTTCACTTGATGTAGCACGATTTCAAAGTAGCATTTCAGAGCAAATTGAAAGACATCTGTGCGACTTCATGTACAGACATCTATGCAAGTCACACCTAAACTTGCAAAAAGTAGTGCAGGAACTACTTTCAAAATCGGTGCGACTCTGACGGATCGCTTCCAGTGCGGACAATAGGGTTTGACTTGTCATGCAATTTGAAACTGTCAAATCGCATGACAAGTCGCACCGATGTGACCGGGGGCTGGCCCTTCAATTTGTAATAAGACATTCAGTATATTGAATTCTGACCAGTACTATGGCTTTCTGTAGAGAGATATTTCCATGCTTGTAAATTGGAGTTTACGTACTCTACTCCCCTACTCCTCTAGCAGTCAGCATTGTGCACCCAACCTCACAATTCTGAACATGGTCCTAAGAAAATGTCAGGCGGAGGACCTGCCTCACAGATCATGGAAAAACAAACATTTGTCTGTATTTTGGCCTGCTCTGTTATGTAACAAACCACAAGCTGCATGCCTTAGTGCGTGTGTTAGCGGAACATCAGATTGGCCTGGATATGGAAGGCGCTTGGATGTAAAAATACCTTACATAGCTTCACATATATACACACAACTTCTGTTTTATTTAATGGAATATCATTGCAATTACTCTAGATGTCACATCTGTCAAAATTCGGCACAGTGTTTACGGCTGCGATTTATTTGGAAGGTTTCATTATTCTCTTTTTAAAAATAGCTTGTCGTCCTTCAGTCAGTCCAGAAAAAGACCCGATAAAAAGACATTGATGAAAATATGTTTTTCTTTTTCCGTGATTACTTCCATACAGAGTCATGGGGAGGAATTAAGAGGCAATGGTTCTCCAAAATGAATTGAATTCTCCGTACAGATATGTTATATAACATTTACTATTATTTCTTAAATACTTTGGGGTTGATTTACTAAAGGCAAATAGTAAGAGCAGCTGCTCCAGAGCTTAGTAAATGAACAGAAGCTCTGCTGACTTCCATCATCCAATCATGTGCAAGCAAAAATGCTTTTTTTTTTTTTTTTTTTCCTTGCATGTGATTGGGTATTCTTTGCAAAGTAAAGCTTTACCTCATTTACTAAGCTCTGAAACAACTGCACTTTGCAAAGTGCACAGTCTATTTGCCTTTAGTAAATCAACCTCTAAAGCCCTGTACACACGATCGGATTTCCTATGGATTCTAATGCGATGGATTTTTCCATCGGAAATCCGATGAAGCTGACTTCCATCAGTCTTGCCTACACACTATCAGTCAAAAATCCGACCGTCCCAAATGCCGTGACGTAAAACACTCCGACAAGCCGAGAAAAATGAAGTTCAATGCTTCTGAGCATGTGTCAACTTGATTCTGAGCATGCGTGGGTTTTTTGTCCGATGGAGTTCCACACAGACGATCGGAATTTGCTATCGGGTTTTTTTCCCATCGGATAAAACATGTTCTATTTTTTTCTCACCGATGGGGAAAAAAGACAGATGGGGCCCATACACGATCAGTTTGTCCGATGAGAAAAGTCCATCGGACTGTTTTCATTGGTAAAACCGATCGTGTGTACACGGCATAAGAGTACCCACCTGTTAGAGATACATTGCACCCCCTTTGTGCAGTATGTGACACCATGGGGTTGATTTACTAAAGGCAAATCCACTTTGCACTACAAGTGCACTTGGAAGTGCAGTCACTGTAGATCTGAGGGGAAGATCTGTAATGATTTTATCATCCAATCATGTACAAGCAAAAATGCTGTTTTTTTATTTTCCTTGCATGTCCCCCTCAGATCTACAGCGACTGCACTTGTAGTGCAAAGTGGATTTGCCTTTTTGTAAATAAACCCCCATATCTGTCTTCATAGACAAAAGATTTAAAGGCTTTTCCAGAAAATAGCCTGTGCAGTATAGGGGACTCAGTAGGTATTAATAAATTATGTAGCTTTGTAAAAAGCTTGGTAATCCCTATGTCCTGCTTTGTAAAAAGTTCCCAGTTGGTAATCCCTGTGTCCTGCTTTGTTATTGGACATGCAAATTATTTGTTTTTTGCTCCTGTACTGCTTGGGGGGGGGGGGGGGGGGGTTACATCCTACTGGCAAGACAAGACATGGGGGTTGGTAACCGGGATTTTTTTGGCGAGGCCTCTAGGGGAAGCCCAAATGACCTACAGGTATGACAATACAATGTATGAACCAAAAATGTGTTGCGCTGTTCCTTTAAAACAAAATATACATACAAGTGGTTAATAAATAAATTATAAACAAGTAGTCAATAGTATTATCAAGTGCAGCTCAAATAAAGTAAAGAAGTGAATTTAAAGAAGTCCAATGTGAATAGGTCATGCAATCATAAAGTAGATTTGGCAAAAGTCCAGTGTAAATATATCACCAAAATCAGAAAAGTGACATCCTCTGTAAACCAGTACTTCAATGCTTCCACCACCTTTACACACATCTGCATACCAGAAGTTCAGACCCCATAATATAAGAGGTCTGAAAGTGCTTTGATTCAATCCCACATGGATGGATGGATGGATCTCTCCCAGATTAGAACTCACACAGCCGTTGTCCAGCATTAAAAAATATCTTGCATGGATGAAAGGATCTCTCAAAAAAAAAAAAAAACTCTCACAAATCCAAACCCACCGTAGGGGATACATAGAAGAAACCTTATAGTGTAGTCTTTCAATCCACTATTTATTAAAAGCAAGTATCCTACTTACAGATCATCGCACAACAACAGCTCCACTCCATCAAGCGGGCGTGATGATGTCACCGCTAAGCTCTGTCCTACATGTCTTCGTCACAAGGGATGTCATTCAGGGGCACAAGAGTATTGACTACCTATTTATTTATAATTAATTTTTTTAACCATTTGTATATTTTGCTTTAAAGCTACAGCACAATCCATTTGATTTATATATTGTTTAACATGAATATCTGTAAGTGCTGCTGTTAGAGCATGGTTTATCACACTAGCTTGTTTTGAGTACTGAAATTCATTACAGTGCAACACTTTTTAGCGCATTTTTTATTTATTTTTTTGACAATAAAATAACAGGTATGACAATAAAATAAATGAACAATCTACAAAAGTGCACAGTTTTTATATATCTACTGGGGCCCCTTTACATAGGCTATTTTCTGGAAAAAGAGAACTTGTTAAAGTCCAACATAGAGAAGTATCCCCCTCTCTGTACAGCAATAGTAGGAATACTCCAGTAGAATTGTGGGGGTTGCTTATTGACTGTTGCAGGTATATGCTGAAACCTCAAGGGGCCTTCAGTGTATACCTGAAACTTTTTTGGTAAAACATTTATATATGTATATAGATAGATAGATCTATCTATCTATCTCTATCTATCTATCTATCTATCTATCTATCTCTATCTCACTACCCATCAATGTCACTGTGTGTGTGTGTGTGTGTGTGTGTGTATATATATATATATATATATATATATATATATATATATTTTATATATACAGTATGGTCTTCATGGAAGAGTCATCAGAAGAAAACCTCTTCTACGTCCTCACCACAAAAATCTGCGTTTGAACTTTGCAAATGAACATATAGACAAGCCTGAGGCATTTTGGAAACAAGTTCTGTGGACCGATGAGGTTAAAATATAACTTTTTGGCCGGAATGAGCAAAGGTACGTTTGGAGAAGAAAGGGCACAGAATTTAATGAAAAGAACCTCTGTCCAACTGTTAAGCATGGGGGTGGATCAATCATGCTTTGGGGTTGTATTGCAGCCATTGGCACAGGGAACATTTCACGAGTAGAAGGAAAAATGGATTCAATAAAATTTCAGCAAATTTTGGATGGTAACTTGATGCAATCTGTGAAAAAGCTGAATTTAAAGAGAGGATGGCTTCTACAAATGGATAATGATCCTAAACACACCTCAAAATCCACGGGGATTACATCAAGAGGCGTAAACTGAAGGTTTTGCCATGGTCTTCACAATCTCCTGACCTCAACATTATTGAAAACCTATGGATAGACCTTAAAAGAGCAGTGTGTGACAGACAGCCCAGAAATCTCAAAGAACTGGAAGACTTTTGTAAGGAAGAATGGGCAAAGATACCTCAAACAAGAATTGAAAGACTCTTGGCTGGCTACAAAAAGCGTTTACAAGCTGTGATACTTGCCAAAGGGGGTAGTACAAGATATTAACTCTGCAGGGTGCCCAAACTTTTGCAGACGCCATTTTTTTGTTTTCTGTAATTTTGAAAGTGTAAATGATGGAAATAAAATCTAACTTTTTTTGAAATATTATAAGAATGTCTAATCTGTAATTTGATGCCATTTGGAGATTTTTCCATCTTTCCTTGGCTTTGTTATGCACATTAATACACATTTTTACCTGGGGTGCCCAAACTTTCGATCCCCACTGTGTATATGTGTGTATATATATATATATATATATATATATATATATATATATATATATATATTGTATATACTCAAGTATAAGCTGACCCGAATATAAGCCGAGGCACCTAATTTTACCACAAAAAAATGGGAAAACTTATTGACTCGAGTATAAGCCTAGGGTGTCCATCTGCATGCCTCACTGTGCCTCAGTTTGCCTCACTGTGTCCATGCCTCACTGTGCCCATGCCTCACTGTGCCCATGTCTCACTGTGCCCATGCCTCACTGTGTCCATGACTAGACTGACGTTTAACATTGGAGTCTATGGAAGGGGTGCCCGGATTTGAAAAATCTGTGCACCCCGGCCGTAGGTCGCCCAGACAACAAACTTTGCACACTTGTAGAGGAGAAATGGGGCTACATGTGTGCAAAGTTTCGGGTCCAGGGGACCTACGACCGGCCGGTACCGGGTCCCCAAAATCACTGGAGAAATTACAGTTTAACATGGGAGTCTATGAAAGGGGTGCCCGGCTTTGAAAAATCGGTGCTCCCTGGCCGTAGGTCCCCCGGACAACAAACTTTTCACACATGAGAAAGAGTGGGGCTACATGTGTGCCAAGTTTGGGGTCCAGGGGACCTATGGCTGTCCGGTACCGGATCCCCAAAGCCCAGGAGATCAGGCGCAAAAAGGAGACTCGAGTATAAGCTGAGGGGGGCATTTTCAGCACAAAAAAATGTGCTGAAAAACTCGAGTATATACAGTGTGTGTGTGTGTGTATATATATATATATATATATATATAAGATTTATGGATTTATTTCTTTTTTTAAATAACAGCTTTTTGTTGCACTTATGGAACACATATAACAAAACACTTTTAATTGTATATTTAACAGATCGTAGGTTAGCAAAAAATAAATTCAGTATTGGGGTTTACATACACCGTAATGGCTGTGACAATGGGTGAGATTTACTAAAACTGGTGCACACAGAATCTGGTGCAGCTGTGCATACTAACCAATCGGCTTCTATCTTCAGCTTGTTCAATTAAGCTTTGACAATAAAACATGGAAGCTGACTGGCTACTATGGACAGCTGCACCAGATGCTGTGTGCACCAATTTTAGTAAATCATCCCCAATGTTTCACCTATGTTAAGCTCAAACAATAAAAGAGTGTACAGACCAGAATCAAATTGAGTACCTTTTTTGCTATTCTCAGCTAAATAGGTAATTAGCAGAATGTTTGCAATTATGTTATAATAATTAAAATACAATTTTTACAAGCCATTAAAATGTAACCTCGGCTGTCATGTCTTCCCAATCAATGAATGTGAAATGTAAAAAAACGCGTTACACGACCTTGACTAATAAAACAAAGCACACTTTATTACTGATTATAGAATTAGCTCAGCCATATTCATCTGTATTTATTTTAAAAGACTGCTTTGTGAATTTGGGGTGTAATCAGTCTTTTTTTTTTTTTCCCTTCAGAAAAAGATTGGCGCATATAGTAAGATGCAAGAGACATTGGAGGTGACTCTTTCAACCAAGCAAGAAGAGGAGGAGAAAGAGCAGCCTGCAGAGATGGAGTATCTGAATTCCCGATGTGTCCTCTTGACCTACTTTCATGGAGACATAGGAACGGTTGTGGATGAACATTTCTCAAGAGCCTTGAGTCAATTAAGCACCTTAAATCCAGAAAACACCAGCACTAAGACCAAAGTAGGAGCTAGTCGAGGTAAAGAAAAGCCTGGATCTTGTCTAAACTTTCTATATTATTATTTGGTTAAACGTGTGTATCATATAAACTATATGTTGTATACAATGTAGCAAGTAATTCTTCCTGGAAATAAAAAAATAGGGCTTGATTTACTAAAACTGGAGAGTGCAAAATCTGTTGCAGCTGTTCATGGTAGCCAATCAGCTTCTAACTTCAGCTTTGTTCAGTTTGACCAAGAAACCTGAAAGCTGATTAGTTTCTATGCAGAGCTGCACTAGATTTTGCACTCTCAAGTTCTAGTAAATCAATCCCATAGTGTCAGTTCTATTGACTGCAACAGTGTATTTAACCACTTCCTTACTGGGCACTTAATCCCCCCTCCTGCCCAGACCAATTTTCAGCTTTCAGCGCTGACGCACTTTGAATGACAATTGTGCGGTCATACAACGCTGTATCCAAATTAATTAATTAATTTTAATTTTTTCACACAAATAGAGCTTTCTTTTGGTGGTATTTAATCGCCGCTGGGGTTTTTACTTTTTGCTAAACAAACCAAAAAACATGGAAAATTAAAAGAAAAAAAAATCATGTTTCATAGTTTGTTATAAAATTTTGCAAACATGTAGTTTTTTCTTCTTCATTGATATGCACTGATAGGCTGCACTGATGGGCACAGATAAGGCGGCACTGATGGGCACAGATAAGGCGGCACTGATGGGCACAGATAAGGCGGCACTGATGGGCACAGATAAGGCGGCACTGATGGGCACAGATAAGGCGGCACTGATGGGGGGCACTGATGGGTGGCACTGATAGGTGTTACTGATAAGTACCACTGATGGCACTGATAGGTGGCACTGATAGGTGACACTGATGGGCACTGGTAGTTGGCAGTGATTTGTGACACTGATAGGTGGCACTGTGGGCACTGGTGGGTACTGGTAGGTGGCACTTTTGTGCACTGGTAGGTGGCACAGATGAGCAGGCGGCCGCTCTCCTTGATCGGGACTGATGTCCCTCTGACAGCCGCCGGTGATCTGCTTTTTTTTTCTCCTCACGCTATCAGCGTGAGGAGAAAAATAGCAGATTGCCGTCTCTGTTTACATCACATGATCAGCTGTCATTGGCTGACAGCTGATCACATGGTAAGGGGTCGGGATCGACCCCTTACTCCGATCTGTGATCAGCCGAGTCTAATTGACTCGCTGATCACAGAGCGTGCCGCGCGCTCCCTGCAGGTGGCGCGCAGGCCACTCGAGAATGGGAGGACGTCCATGGACGCCCTCCTGGCAAAGTAGGTCCTGAAGTAGTTAAAGGCAGCCAGATATAATAGCAATAGAGAATAAAGCCTGTTTTATTCGTAGAACTATCAACATATGTTACATTTAGCATCCCTGGACCTTCCAACCCTGCCATACTTTTGTCTGCAGAAACCTCATCTTGTATGTGCCAGCAGACTTTAAAGTGTAAAATACTTACCTAATCTAGCAATGGAAGTCCACAATAGGCATCTACACATCAGGTTGATTTTCAATATAGGCAGCTAGGGTGGCTGGAATTAAACCACCTTCCACCTCCTAAGCCCTACAATTGACCCTTTACCATGATGGGTGGTTTTACTAGTTTTGAAGGTGAGCCAGGTTTCCAACACGCAACCCCTGAAAGTATGTGAATATCAAAACATTTGTGGATTAAGAGTTGATTCCCTGATACCTGGGGTGCTCACAATGGAAATGGCCTGACGTGCAGGCTTCCAGAGGTACCTGCTGTTGACAAACAGAAGGGGCTTTGACATAGAAAGTAAATGGTATTTATATAGGTAAAACTTTTTTTTCAATTTGGATAGCGTAAGGGAGGGTTATAACCCTTGTCAGTTTATTTTTTTGCCTTCTGTGTCCCATTAGGGAAATTTCCCATCACTTCCTGTCCCATAGCCAAAACAGGAAGTGAGAGAAAATCCCTACACATTTAGGGAATCCCTTGGGGACCCTCAGGTCACCAGAACTAATGACCCTATTGGAAGATTTCCTTTTAAATTACTTTTCTGGGGACAACTCAAAACTTGGGATTTTCTTTTACTTTCACTTTTAAAGATGTTGATAGAAAGGACAAATATCGAGGCTGAGTCTTCCTAATGGGGCACAGGCAGCAAAAAAACTGACAGGTCCACCTCCCCTCTATCCAAAACGAAAAAAAAGTTTTGCCTTTAGTTGGACTTTAAGTGCAGAGGGCAACGTCGGAGCAATGTAGTAAATTGCATGGTTATCCAATCTTTTAAAAACCTCTAAGATTAATCCATAAATCAAATTGTTACTATTGTCTGTGGAACCAGCTTGCAGTTCTATGTCAAAAGAAGACACAAAATGAAACAATTTATTATACAAAAGGTATGCCCCCTTCACACTGGCGGAGTCTGCCAGCAGATTCGCCCGCACACCAGGAGATCTCTCCGCTGATCCCTGCTGAGCAGGCAGATGACAGGTTCGTGTCCACTCCGCTGATGCAGACACAGCCCGCTGTTCTCTATGGGGCTTTCAGATGGAAACGGACCGCCTGTCCGTTTCCATCCAACTGTCATCCGATTCGACGGACAGATAGGGGACCGGATTCCCATCCATCTGTTTTTAGGGGACAGGATCGGATCAGATGCCAGCCACATGTCCGCTCCATAAAAAGCAATAAATGGTCCGATCAAGTCCAACTTAAAAACTGAAAGGCAGACCCAATCGCTCCGTCAGTGTGAAAGGGACCTTAGTCTTTTCTATAGTACTTAATAACATATCAAATGTTGCTGCTGATCCAAAGACACATCTATACTAGCATCACTGAACACAGTTTGATTGCCTTTAAACATTTTTGAGCATTAGTCCAAAATATAGATAGTACAGAAACATAAACAATAACACGAAAATACAGGAATAAAGCTTCAGGATAAGCAAATCTTCTCTAAATACAAGAGGCATGTGTATTCTTTCTTGAATCTTGGGGTGCTTTGTGTATTTTTGTGCAGTAAATAAAATGTTCAACTTTGCCTCTGTGCAGGAGCTTCCTGTAATAAAGACCGGTCACTGCTGCTCTCACTCCTTGCACAAGATGACTGGTCTTGTCTCCGCCCCCACCTGTAGTTTTCTACAGGAAGTCTGTAGTGGGTGGAGCCTTCTGGATCCCTCCCACAGCTCTGCTTTCTGCATAAGTACTGCACAGTGATGATGTCACTGTTGCTTTAACAAGGTAATCACTGGGTTTTGGCGCACACAAAGTGCATTTTCCTATCTTTTGTATTTTTTGAGGAGTATATTTAAAAGAAAATATTTATGGCCGAAGTTTAGCTTCAATACTCTTTCTTTTAGACATGGAAAGACAAATCTAATCCAGGCATCCAATACTGTTCCCATGGGATCTTCCTTCCTAAAATAGCTGACATTTTACTTATAATTAGAAAAATGAGTATGCACAACCCCGAACAAGGAAACAAATTCTCCAAACTATTATTCAGTAGGCAGATTTATCCATTCTTCAATACATGGTTTCCCATCTCTGTCATGACTATAAAAGGCGTTTTCACTATTTCATGAGTTCACCAAAGATGATTTCTGACATTTTATTCAGTGTGTTGTGTCTGTTTCAGCATGATTTTTTTTTTTATTATCTGCTTTGAGTGAGTGCTTGTGTCATATAAGGTTTACATTCGTCCATGTTATGCAATTCTTGTGAATGAAATATGTTGTAAGAAAAGGTATGTCCACCAATTTTGGAGATTGCTAAGTGAGAAGTGCAAATACTATTCAGATGAATGTTATAATGAAATCCTCATAGATGCCCACTAGCCTTAGTGGCAATGGGGGAATAGAATTAGGGTTTGTCGTACAAAACTACTACAGGGAATACTGTATATCAATAGCATTAACAAATAACAGAGCAGTTTCTTTTTTTTTTTCCCCCATTCCCATGGAATAGTTTTATTACCTGTTGATCCTGCCAGCAGAAGTGTTTCACTTTTTAAAACGGACCAAGATGTCCAGAAATAGGGGCAATTACAGGGGTTGGGACAAACCATTTAACACTGGCAGGCATGCTTGCAATGATCAGCTTTCATTCATACTGCTTAAACCTTTTTTTCTTTTGCCAAATGAAAAAAATATTGATGTATCTGCACTGGAGTCGTGCTTTAATTTGTCCAAAACTACAAGTCCATCTAAGACTACCCTGTCCACAAGGTGACAACGCTGCTTTGTGATTTCACTGCAAAACAAACAGCATTGTCACCCTGTGAAAAGAGATGGAAAAACAATGGATCTGCTGGCAGGATCAAAGGCATTAGGATTATGTCCCAGGGGAAAACAAACACTGCTGTTTTAATGATAAAAGACTGCATCATTTATGTCATTTCAGATTTTGCCCATAAAATACACTTTTAGCCCTTTTCACACGTGCGGATCAGTTTTTTAGACATCGGCTTGTTCAGCGGGGATCGCTCCGTTGATCGCCGCTGAGCCGGCGGATGACTAGTCCGTCTCTGCACACTGTGCAGAAATGGACCGGTCAGATCTCCGCTTTCCTCTATGGGGGATCGGATATAAACGGACCGTCTGTCCGCCAGATGGATGAAAAATAGGGTTTGCATCCGTCTGGATTTAGCGGATGGGGGCAGATCGGATGTCAGCGGACGTGTCACCATAGAGATGTATGGAGCGTCCGTTCAGGTCCGCCTGAAAAAACTGTCAGGCGGATCTGAACGGTCCACACCTGTGAAAGGGGCCTAAAGTGTATCTTTAGTATGACGTTTTTGTGACAGTTATATAGAAAATATGTATACTCCTGGTAATAATATTCAAATAAACGTGTCCCATAGTCATTCCTACACATTTGTGCGGCCACGGTTTCCAGCATGGGGTCCGGTTTGTTTCTGTTCACTGGTTCAAGTGCGATTCAGGTCCAAATTTTTGCCTGAATTCACACCTGAACCGGACCCAAAAATGCACAGAACCCTTTTGGAATTCGCACAACGGCCACCCTGGACATTTGTGAACCGGTTCCATTGAGAGCCGGTCATGCTCACATATCATGGGGATTGAATGCGGTGAAAAACAGTTTGCACATATGTGAGCCTGGCCTCAGGCTAAATCTACTTCCACCCCCATTCTAAGACTACCCTAAGACTACCCCCATGGCTAACCACCCTGTAAAAGAAAAGATGCCTATACTTACCTTTTTTGAAGTCGCTCCGGTCCTGTAACATGACCAGCTTCCAGCGCCGGCTTTAGTTTGGAGGAGAGGCAGCTGACAACAGCTGCCCCATTGTAAGCTTATGGGTGACATCGCCCAGGCTCTGAAGCCATTATCGCTGTCTCTCCTCTACATTAAAGCCGGTGCTGGGACCCGATCATGTGACTGGACCAGAACGGCTTCAGAATAGGTAAGTATAGGCATCTTTTTTCTTTTACAGGGTAGATAGAATAGTCTTAGAATGGGGGTGGGAGTAGATTTAGCCTTAGTTAGAATTTGACTGGAATTCCACCATGGGCGTTTGGGTGTTTTTGCTATTACCACCACTTGGCAGTGAAGCTCAGTAGATAGGCATGGCACACTGCACTGCATGTGGAACGTTGCAATGTACTTAAATACCAACAGCAACATACAGTTTGGCTTTGGTTTGTATGTGTCAGCGTAAATTATGGAGTGGAAAATTTACAAATATGTTTTTATTTTCAGAGAGCCCATCAATATCATGTCAGCGGACTAGTCTACCTCCATCCTTATGGACAAACTCCTATCAGTCAGCTCCAGCTTGCCTGAGCGGAGTTCATCCAGACTTTGCCACCACGACAGCCAGCACCCTCTCAACTTCAGAGCACAGCAGCTGGCCTGGAGATAATGTTCACCAGACTGTCCCACATCCTCCACCGGTGGTGACGGACTCCTGGCACTATCCATTGGCTTCACCAACGACATCACCGTATGCCCACATGCATGACATATACATGTATCGGCACCATGCTCATCCCCATATGCATCACCATCACCATCATCATCACCATCCCAGTTCCCATGTGGACCCACGATATGGACCTCTTGTAATGCCCTCAATGCGTGCAGCCAGGATTCCAGCAGCTCAATGTGACGTACCTAAAACTGAAGCCACAACACCCACCATGGCTACTCCAGCCTGGGCCGGGGCATTTCATGGCACTGTAGACATCGTACCAAGTTTTGGTTTTGAGACGGGTAATGGCTTTTCTGCCTAAATAAAGTATATTTGTATGTGGACTTCACAGCTGGAACATTCCACATTGGATCCTGGATGATGGCCTTCTTGTTACCTGTAAAGAATCAATTTTAGCTGAATCTGCCTTAAAGGACACCATTATTTTGTTGCCCTCTGAAAACAAAGTGCTTTATATGTCTCCCCATACCTGTTTTGTATTATGTCTGTCTTTGGTTGACTTTTTTCTGCAAAGCCTTCTGTGAATAACTGAAAAAATAGACTTTTTTTATATTAAATATTAATGATTTCTTAATCTGTTTTCTTAAGCTTCAACTTATTTGCTTGTGTGTGGTCTGTCTGTATGTATTACTGTACCTCTGGTGAACTGATTAATACCATATCACTCCAGAGGAAAATAATGAGCGATTTCATCCACTTCATGGCCTACAAAACAGGTGTGACAATTTTTGTAAAGCCCTCTGGTTTATTATGAGCGGTTTACGTACGGCGTGCTTGTGTATTTGAAATCAAAATGAAAGCGGTGCCAAGATATGAATGGGTCTTGTGCCTATACATATCTTATTTGTTTGTGTCTTAGGATATTTTATGACCTGTGAAAATATATATGAAATATTTCTAAACGGTCTGTGACTGTAAACATACAATAGGTGGTTCATAAAGGGTTCATTTAATTTATTAATCACAGATGAGATTTCGGCTACCCTAGTGTAGAAAATGTGTTTAAATGTCCATAAAATATATTAATACGATTAAATGAAGTAAGGGGTGCATTTATGGCATACAATTAGGTATTATTCCAGTGCACCATGGAGGTAGACCTGTAATCTTTAGGCTGCATATTGAAGAAAAGCTGAAGTTTTGTTTTAGCAAGTACACATATTGTGTTAAAGTGGTAGTAAAGTGAATTTTTATTATTTTTAATGGCCCCCCTGCAGGTTTATGCCGTACTGTTCTAGTATGCTCTCCATATTAGCACATTATGACAGACTTACCTTTCACAAGGAGCCCTCCACTGCTCCCAGAGCTTCCATTTTCAGTCTGTCTTCCTTTCAGGTTCATGCCCTCCGGCCGCTTGAATGGCCATGCCGTTATGACATCACTCATGTTCATGCGAATAAGCATTACTATCGTGGAACGGTGCTCTGCATTCATGGCATACTCAGAGTTCCATGAATGCAAAGCATACACACTTGCTGACCGTTAACTCGTTCACTGTCGATCTACTGTGACAGTGCGGGCTGGCTGCGCAGAATAACATATATATTAGGGCTGGGGAAAAAATCGATTTAAATATTGAATTGAGTTGAGAGGTCAAATCGATTCAAAATTTCAGCAAATCGATTTTTTAGATAATTTTTTTTTTTACCAGAACCGGCGCTGACACCGCTCCAGTCTGGAGGAGCTGCGAGCAGGAGTTTTTAGGCTAGGCCGAAGCCACGGCCTCGCCTAAAAACTCCTGCCTGCAGCTCCCCAGGACCGGCGCTGACACTGCGCCGGTCCTGAGGAGCTGCGGGCAGGAGTTTCTAGGCGAGGCAGCGGCTTCGGCCTTGTCCGCGAGGCCGGACGCCGTGGACTAGGTCGAAGCCGCTGGCCTCGCCTAAAAACTCCTGCCTGCAGCTCCTCAGGACCGCCGCTGACACCGCGCCGGTCCTGAGGAGCTGCGGGCAGGAGTTTTTAGGCGAGGCCGCGGCTTCGGCCTAGTCCGCAAGGCCAGACGCCGCGGACTAGGCCGAAGCCACGGCCTCGCCTAAAAACTCCTGCCCGCAGCTCCTCAGAACCGGCGCGGTGTCCATCAAAAAAATAAAAACTTGATTCGAATCGTGAATCGCGTTTTCTTTTTTTTAAATCGCAGATTTTTTTGGGGGAGAAAATCTCCCAGCTCTAATATATATATATAGTGTGTGTCTCTGATTTTCCAGGTATTCCAGGGAATAAAATCCAGCACGTCCCTTAGTTAAACCACCTCACAGTAAACACAAAAAGCACACATTTAACGCTTTGATCGCCCTAGATGTTTAACCCCTTCTCAGCCAGTGTCATTTGTACAGTGACAGTGTATACTTTTAGCACTCATAACTGTATTAGTGTTCCCACAAAGTGTCAAAAGTGTTACTTACTGTAGGATTGTCCCCTGCAATATTGCAGTCCTGCTATAAATCGCTAATCGCAGCCATTACTAGTATATTTTAACCACTTCAGCCCTGGAAGGATTTGCCCCCTTAATGACCAGGACATTTTTTGCGATACAGCACTGCATCGCTTTAACTAACAATTGCGCGGTCATGTGACGCTGTAGCCAAACAAAATTTACGTCCTTTTTTCCCCACAAATAGAGCTTTCTTTTGGTGATATTTCATCACCTCTGTGGTTTTTATTTTTTGCGATATAAACAAACAAAAAGCAACAATTTTGAAAAGAAAATTAATATATTTTTTAATTTTTGCTATAGTACATATCCAAAACACATGTATTCATCAGTTTAGGCCCATATATATATTCTACATATTTTTGGTAAAAATCGCAATAGGTGTATATTGATTGGTTTGCGCAAAAGTTAATGTGTCTACAAACTATGGGATAGATTTAGGGACTTTTTTTATTATTTTTATTTTATTGTTTTTACTATTAATGGCGCGGCGATCTGTGATTTTTAGCGAGATTGCGGCGGACAAATCTCACCCCAAATTACACTTTTTGGGGGCCATTGACATTATTACATTGATCAATGCTATAAAATGCAAATGTAAATGTAAAATGACACTGGCAGGGAAGGGGTTAAAACTAGGGGGCGATCAAGGGGTTAAGCGTGTTCCCTAGGTGTGTTCTAACTATAGGGGGATAGGCTCACTGGGACATGACAGAGATCAGTTTTCCCGATCACTGAGAACAGAAGATCTCTGACATGTCTTCTGTCAGAATGGGGAATCGCCTTGTTTACACTGGCAGATCCCCGTTCTGCCTCTACTAGGCGATCATGGGTCGCCGCCAGACATCGAGTCCGCCCGACCCGCGGGCACACTCGTGCAGCCAGAGCGTGCTGGCCCGCAGCTGGGCCTGCGTGAACCGCCGTATATATATTTTTTCAAATTGTCTATCTTTTCTTGTTTTTAGTGCAAATGCAACCAAAAGAAAGCTCTATTTGTGGGGAAAAAAATGTGTACAGCGTTGCATGACAGCGCAATTGTCAGTTAAAGTAACGCAGTGCCGTATAGAAAAAAATTGCCTGGTCATGAATGAATCTTTGGGATGTTAAGTGGATACTGCGTCTCTGCAAGTGATGTCATTGGTTGCAGCCGATGTGAATGTCTACAAAACAGTGCAAGTTTAGTAGATATACACGGTACCTACGGGTAAAACTTTATATAAACTTAACTGTAGGAACAAGTTAAAAGTTTACTGCCTCTTTAAAGCTGAATTCCTGCAAACAGCAAAATGCAAAGATTAAAGTGTTTGTAAAGCCATTTAAAAAAAAACAACAAACATGTTATACTTATCTGCAAAACCATTGCACAGAGATGCACTGATCCTCTCATATCAGGTCCTCCGCTGGAACTTTGGGGCCCTCGCGGCTGCTGACTGCCCCCATAGCCAGCTGTGTGCTATGGGGTCACTTGCGTGTGCTTGTCTATAAGACAGAGAGAGTACTTCTCAGCCCCACGCCCCCTTGCCGTGATTAACAGCAGCGGGAGCCAATGGCTTCTGCTGCTGTATCTCGGCCAATGAGCAAGGAGAGATCCTGGAGTGCCCTGGCTCTCATGCAGATTGCTGGATTGGGCTCAAGTAAGTATTAGGGGGGCTGAGGGGGAGCTGCACACTGAAGGTTTTTTAGCTTCATGTATACAATGTATGAATAAGTACTTATTTGTATTTATGACCATATAGTTCTGAGATTTACACACCTGTGCCACTCAATGCGGACCTGATTTTTCTTTGCTGCAGTTCAGAAAAACTTTCTGGTTCAGTCCCAACCCTCTCTCTGTGACTGGACAGTGAAAGGAGAAGCAGAAGACTGATGAGATCATCTCTCTGTCCCTTTGATCTCTCCTCCTATCAGTATGCTTTCTTACACTAAAACCCAATGATTGTGCCCATGGGCTTCTTCTCCCTCCTCCAGTCTGAGCTCTGCTCTGTAGTAGGCTGAAAAAGTATCTATGGAGAGCCAAGATTGTCCCCCCAGGCTGCTCTCCTGATGTGGACTACAAACATGTCCGTATCTCTTCATCGCCATTAGATGGGGGGGCAGGGCAATTGGTAGTTTAGTTAAGATAGCTAGGAAGGAAGATATTCTTCTGTCCAGCTCACAGGAAATTACAAGGACACTCTTTTTTTGGAAAGATCGAGAGGTATTTGCTGAAAATGTTTTTAGCTTGGAAAAAACTGAAACAAATGCAGCCAATACACCGACTATAATATACACAGCCCTCAAAAATTCCACTCGCATTTTGCGAGTGGAATATTTAGGGCTGGCGAGCCATGGCTGCCTGGGAGTGGGGGGAGGGGGGCAGGCAGGGTTGTATGGGAGCCGTTCTCCCAGCGATCGTGGAGGGGAAAAGAGTGGAAAACAGGCAGCCGGATGATCAGAGCGTCGAGGAACATCACAGCTTTCATTTCAATTGCCGTGTGTTTACCGCACTCGCCATCACATACAGACCCTCCTTCTTGTACAGGGACTTTGATAGACAGATCACCCATCCAATCCCGGGACCTGTGATGTATATCAAAGTTCCCCGGTCAGGAGGCGGGGCTGTATGTGATGGCGAACGGCGGGAACATACTGTAATTAAAATTAAAGCTGTGATGTTCCTCGGCGCTCTGATCATCAGGCTGGCAATTCCTCTTCTCTCTTCCCCTGCACAGGTAGGCTGCATTGGGGGACACAGGTGGAGCAGCATTGATGGGCACAGGTGAGGCTGCATTGATGGGCATGGATAAAGTTGTTGTTAATATTTATTTTTAGAACTTAATTCTGCATAAATTATTTAAGTGTCATTTCATGACATCATTTATGAGGGTGTGTTTAGGGGCAGAATTAGGGGCATGGAAGGTTAGGGGTTGGGTGGGGCAACTGGTGGCGAGTAACCCTTGAGGCCTGGCTAGTAGCTCAGGACTTGAAATTTTAAGCCCAACATATACAAAACAATATATAGCATTTTTGTTCTTGGGTTTAGCTACATTTAAGCCCAATCACTAAAATCTAATATAATAATAATCATGTTAACTTAATGTTTAAAATTAATTAATTAATTGTTTAAATGTACTGCTTTATTTAAAACTAAGTACCTGGTGATCCTGCCATGAAAGCCCTTTTTCAGGCACTTCCTGTTATGGTGTGTTAACTGTCCCCCAATTGTAATCCTGTGTTGTCACCCTGTAACGTGAGCTTTTGATAGAGACAACAAGTGGCCGGCTAAACACAGATTATGCAGGTATGATCCACCATTGTCACCATCGGGTAATCGCCCTAAAAGATGCTACACAGCCCATCACTTTGAAGAGAAGAAGTCTTTCATTGGTTTCATTGGTCTTTCATTGGTTCCCGATCACTGGTTCCCGATCAAGGACAGCAGCTACAGATCCAAGATTTTTTTTCTAATTTAACCCTTTCACCCCTCCCCCCTCTTCCTTCAGTGACATATATATTAACCCTTTACCTTTCTTATTCTCCACATTTGCACATTAAAGTATAACTAAAGGCAAACTTTTTTGTTTTGGATAGAGTGGAGATGAATTAGAACACCAAGCAATTTTTATTACTGTCTGTGCCCCCATTATAGAAATCCACCCTCTGCATTTGTCCATTATCATTGAAGGTGAAAGTAAAAGAAAATCCCAAATTTTGCGTTATCCCCAGAAAAGTAATAGAGGGAACACCGAATATGAGCAACCAGATGGGACGGCCAAAAAAACTTTCATTGAGAAAGATATAAAGAGAGAAAAAGCCTCCACATGGTATAGATGAAAAAGGATGGGTTTTATTGAATAAAAAACAGCATACATCCGTAAATATAAAATTTGTGATCACAAAAGATAAAAAGCAATGTGGGGAGCAATAAGCTTATTGCTTCCCACATTGCTTTTTATCTTTTGTTCCAACTTCATGGTTACGTTCATGACTCCCCGAAGCTGTTCTTGGAGTTGCCTGGGTTCCTAAGATCGTCCTGGAAGTCTGCCGATCCTGGCTTTCCATGCCTGATTGACTCGTCACCGACATTCGAGTCCACCACTTCCGGTAAGTGTGTATATCCCACATTTCCGGTAGAAGATATATTATCCTTGATGTCTCACGTGTTTGCCTAGTTATTGAACTTCACTTCTGAGCAACAACCATTACAGTTGGACTTTATGTGTTTACCACACAAATTTTCCACTTATGGGCCATTTTTATATTTATGTTTCCACTCATTTATATATGTTTTATTATATCTGAGATTGATCATTATCATCACTAGTTTTTTATGTGCACAAAATTATTTGGAACATAGATTATTGTTTTCTTAGCGCTACATTTTTCCACCTACCTTCCAATGGATGCACTAGTTCTGGTGATCTGGGGGCCTCAACGAAATTCCCTTAATTTACAGAGATTTTTGAATGCAAATCTTTGCAATGGGACACCAATGAGGAAAAACAATCTGACAGAGGTTATAACCCTCCCTTGAAATAAGAAAAAAAAAGTTTTGCCTATAGTTCTACTTTAGCCCTCTGATGTCCATCCTCCCACTGTATGTGACCTGTACATTGACCCCTTTGCAACCCCTCCTTCTATGTATGACAGTGGGGTCTACTTTAAAAAAAAAAGGGTCATTTTGGGGGTGTTCGTACTCTCCTAACATTTTTATTTGATATGATTTAAAACAGGCTGATACTTAAGTGGTTAAAGCTTATCTAAAGCCCAAACTTTTCATAGCTTTGTATAGAGTATAGAATGGATAGAAATGTTTGTGTCCTGCGGAGGAGATTTTCCTTTCTGTCCCAGACACAACAAGAAGTGACAGAAAATGTCTCCAAAGTGAAGGGAAGTACCCTTTAAAACAGGTGTCACAAGAGCATGTGTCCTCACCTGCTGTTCTTGTGACAACTATAAAATTTTAGATTTTCCGTTAATTTCTGACTTTATATTGGTGAGCAGGACAAAAGGTAAACCTCCTCAGCTGGGACACAGATAGGAAATAAAACCAGAAAGTGGTAACTCTTCCACTCTCTATCCAAAACTAGTAACTTAAGATAAACTTTAATATTGTCACATTTACAAGAAAGCCAGAAAATGTGGAGCACAATCAACTGAAATGGCACCATTTCCAAATATAGGTGTAAAGGAATAAAAGAAAGAGTAAAAGTACTTTAAAGTTCCACACATAACTCCAGAAAGAGTGAATACTCAACTTGTTAAAATACAAAAACTGATTTTATTCACAACATTATTCATTAAAAAATTGTAAATCATTAAAAACAATCTGTCCAACACAGTAACAGGTCAGTTGTTTGAATATCCCTGAAATAGCACTTATCCTGCTAGGAAAACAACTTCTAATAACTTTGTTCATACAAATACATATTATTGCACTAGGAATGTACTGTAGATATATTGGGCCAAAATGCAGGAAGGTAGTTATTGGCTTCATCAGGAGCACCCTACTCAATTCGTTTAGCTGATTATTGGCTTCATCAAGGTCTCCTGATGAAGCCAACAAATGGTGAAACATGTTGAGACCTATGACTAACTTCCGGCATTCTGGCCTATACTGGTACAGACCTTAAGCCGAGAATCTGTTGCTGTTGCCTATTCCAGTGCGAATATCAGTGATACTATGTTTTAAAACTTAAATTTAGTAAAACATGTTTTTATTTTTTAAATTAGCACCAGGGGCGGTACTTACAATGAATGAAAAGTGTCCCTTGTGCTGGTGCCTGTTATGTTTATTAAAATCTTCAATCCTCCCCCCCCCCCACCCGATACACCCGCAGCTGTGATCTTCTGATGCTGCTGGGGTTAATATTAGCGGCTGGACCTGTCACAGGCACTTATCAAAAGTGCTGACTATATATGCCCTTTACGTCCCCCTCCTCCATTCATAGAAGCTGTACAGTTCCCGTAGTAAAAAACACTTTATGAATGGAGGACCAGCAGATAAAATCAAGGTTCACCTCCTCCATTCATGGAACACTTTTCATTGCAGGAACTGATGATAGTACAGCTTCTATGAATAGAGCAAGGTGGCAGAAAATGTGGGCATAGTCACAGGTCCAGCTGCTAGTATTAACTCCTGCAGCACCAGAAGATCACAGCTGTGGGAGTATATGGAGTGGCAGAGGACTGAGGATTTCAATGAACATGCAGCCACCAGCACAAGGGACACTCATTGTAAGTACCAACCCAGGTGCTGATTTAAAAACAAAAACAAATCACTAAATGTAAACTTGAAAGCTGGAAAGAGAACAAATGCAGTCACCACATTTAAGGACTGGTATATTATAGTGAGGTCTATGGAATACTAATCTCAGGTTTACAGCAAGAGATATGTCTATCAGCTTCATGTGGTCCTTCTATCGCCCAACTGAAATCTATAATATTAATATAGAGTTGTATTATTTATATTTAAATGTAAAACTAATATAAGTAGGTATTTTCCACAATTTTAATATTATTCATATTTAAATCTAAAACTAATATAAGTAGGTATTTTCAACAATTTTAATCATAAGGGTTGCTTGAACAGTTGTAGGCAACTAGGCGTACTGGTAATGCATTTTCACATGTTATTAGGCTTTGAGCAACAACAGAGGGTTATGGTTTTTATAAAAGGTCCATACAATAATAACATCGGGAAACACTGTCCTAAAGAAAATGTTTTTTTCCCAGCAAGTACCGGTATTTGTTTCTAATGCCGCGTACACACGACTGTTTTTAATGACGAGAAAAATTCCATTTTTTAAAATGGTCATTAAAAATGATGGTGTGTGGGCTTCAGAGCATTTTTCATGACGTGAAAAATGGCCATGAAAAAATTGGAACATCCTCGAATTTTTTCTCAGAGTTTTTCACCTCTTCGTCTTTCTCGTCATGAAAAACGGCCGTGTGTGGGCTTTAACGACGTGAAAAAAATGCGCATGCTCAGAATCAAGTATGAGACGGGAGCGCTTGTTCTGGTAAAACTAGCGTTCGTAATGGAGATAGCACATTCGTCACGCTGTAACGGACTGAAAAGCACGAGGCTGAAAAGCGCGAATCGTCTCTCAACAAACTTTACTAACATGAAGGGTGGCGCCATCCGAATGGAACTTCCCCTTTATAGTGCCGTCGTTTGTGTTGTACGTCACCGCGCTTTTCTCAAGCATTTTTTTCAACGATAGTGTGTAGGCAAGGCAGGCTTGAGAAGAATCAAGTCGAGAAAAACTTTGTTTTTTTCAATGACATTAAAAACGGTCGTGTGTACACAGCAAAATATTTAATCCTGGTCAGGAGAATAAAAGCAGACCTTCCATGGATATAGAAGGTCTGCTTTATGGTCAGCCTATCACCAAATACAAATAGCAAAATGCAAAATGCAAAAAAAAAAACAGAGAACTTAAAAAAAAAAACGTAAAAAATACCTTGACCCCAGCTTTTGATGCTTCCTGGAAAAGAAAGTGGCAGGGAGGACTGAAAGTGAGGTGGACCTTCCATTTTTATGGAAGGTCCATGTCCACTTTAAAAGAAATGGTATTGTCTTTAAAATGAACAAGAGCTAGGATAAAAATGATTCTTTTAGTAAATCATTTGTCTTATTTATTTAGCTTTACACTATTCTGACTCATCTAAAATTATTTGTTATTCATAATGGATTCCCTAGATAAATTTAGCTTTTGAATTATACTCTATTTTGTACGCCAAGACGATCTCTCCTCAGACCTTATATAATTGGAGAATGTAGGACTCAATATTGATTGCAAAGTATAATCATAAGAAAAACTATTTCTGAATAAGCCAAGTTAGCCAACATAAACGTGTACAGCACTGCAGTATGCTCAGGCTACCCAGTTAACATAGAGATTTGCTGAGCGCTGCATTTAAGTTTTAGCACCTCGTGAAACTCACATTCTGTAATAATTACCGTCTGCAAGATGTCTCTCAACAGGAAAATGCAAAGATTATTAAGCTGGAATTTATAGATGGTCGTAGCTGTGTAGCAACTGGTTAACAGATGGCTTAATCATTCACTAATGAGAAAAGAATCTGTGTTTCCGAGTTTAGACCACAGTAACATTTTGAAGGTTTCTGTATTTTGCATTAAAGAGGACCTGTCACTTGCAAAAAAAAAAAAAAACAGCTGATAAAATCTACAGCGTATATCTGAGCATATGGAACACGGGTTTTACATTACAGCTTTATAGCTGCTTCTTTATTTATGTATTCACTATGCTATGGTATGGTTTGCTGTAGTCTGCACGTGATCATTGCACTTTGCATTGAAATATTAAATCCTCCTGAAGCTGGTTATGTTACATGAACCACATTTTTGGCTCCACGTGAAATCCTTGTGATGCCTATTAATCTAAGTCCAAGGAATACATTGAATTTTAACAGTATTTATGCAAGTACAATTAGCTTGTGAAATCAGCTTCAAAATATATTCTTCTGTGTAATTCCTACAACCCACAACTTTTTCTGCACTTTAATGCCCTGTACACACGATCGGATTTCTGATGGAATAAAATCCGATGAATTTTTCCGTCGTAATTCCGATGAAGCTGACTTCCATCAGTCTTGCATACACACCATCAGACAAAATTCCAACCGTCCAAAACGCGGTGACGTAAAACACTTCGACGTGCCGAGAAAAATGAAGTTCAATGCTTCTGAGCATGCGTCGACTTGATTCTGAGCATGCGTGGGTTTTTTCTCCACACAGACGATCGGAATTTCCTATCGTTTTTATTTTTCCATCGGTAAAATTTAAAACATGTTCTATTTTTTTACACCGATGGAAAAAAGTCTGATGGGGCCCACACACGATCAATTTTTCCGATGAAAAAAATCCATCGTTTTTTTTTCATCTGAAAAACCGATCGTGTGTACACGGCATAAAAGTTATGGATATGCTGCCAACAAAGATGCTTACATTTTAAAACTCTAGAGATTTCTATATGATAACAGATAGCTAATCAGAAGAAAAAAAAAAAGCTTAAAGCGGAAGTCCACCCTAAAAAAAAATTACATTAAAAGACTCCTTTTAATTTTTTAAAAAACACATTTTTTTTTACTTACCAGAAATGGCTGTTGCTAGGCAGTCTTCCTAACCTGCCACTTCCTTCTCCGCGGAGCTCCTCGGTCTCGTCCTCGTCCTCGCGTTGCCTCCTGGGAAATGGGGCGCACTGTCTTCTGGGGCCTGTGTGTCCCCCAGAAGACAGCTGCTCATTCACAAAGCGGACGTGCAACTCGCGCATGTGCAGTAGGAAATGGGCAGTGAAGCCGCAAGGCTCCACTGCCTCTTTCCTTTCGTTGGGATGGCGGCGCGGACACCCGATCTGATGGACGGATCGGCCTCGGGGGGGCGACATCGCAGGCTCCCTGGACAGGTAAGTGTCCTTATTAAAAGTCAGCAGCTACAGTGTTTGTAGCTGCTGACTTTAAAAAAAAAAATCGCGTCTGGAACACCGCTTTAACATGTATGTAAATCCTAACAATGAACTTCTCTTATTTGCTTTGTTTTGGTTAAAGTGTAACTCCACTTTTGTGGAGAAAAAAAACATTCCCCTGAGTGATCTATGTACATTGCAAGGATTATAACAACCTTTGTGGCAGATTCCTACCTTTTGTTATTCTGAAGAAATCACTGTTTGTTCCTCTGTGCCCCTGTGACGAGTGGGTCTAATGGGAGTGATTTTATAATTATCAATCAGCTGTGGCACCTGCAGGGCTCTAATGAGGAAAGCTGCTGGGCCTGCATCCCTTTAGACGTGTTCCTATTGGGAGTATCACACCAAAAATGAAATTTTTGTTGCAGGGGATGCCTGAAATCTGACTTGTATCTTGGGGCAGACTTCTGGGAAAATCAGTGAGCCAATCACAGAAGCAGGAAATTATGTTTCTGGGGAGTGGTCAGTATACATTCTGTGTACAGAACAACTCCATGTAGCCATATTGCATTTTCAGAAAATTACAGTTAAAATAATGGCTGCAGATTGAAAAGGAAAGCTAATTTTTATTCAACTTTTATAAGTCTTCCTCAGGGATTTGCATTCGTTTTTTGTCTAAGAGGATCTCTGCAACACACCTATACCTGTATATCAGTATCCAACATAACAAAATAAAAAAAAAATCTAAATGTGTATTTTCATAAATAGAAAGTGCAGCATTTACAAAATTTACATTTCAAATGTAACATATACATAAGGCACATGTTATAAATATGTTTGGGGGGGGCGTTCCTCCAAAACGACCAGGAATTGCACAAGGGCCAAAAGGTAGATCCCTAGGGGCCTAAAGGAGTCCCTCCCAGTAAAGATTTACATAACAGTATAAGTAACAATACCAAAATGAATAAACTTATAAATGAAAATGAAGGATTACAGGGAGCTTGGGCATATATACTGCAACTCAGACTATAAGTTCTTGTGGAGATCCCAAGGTGATTGGCTCCCTTACTTTCAAAGGAAGTTAGATCAAAATCAAATAATAGCAAAAAGCTGGTAGTATTAATCATAAGATACAATTCTCCAAAATACAAACACAAAATACTTTTCCTTTGAAAGTAGGCAGAGTAGTCCATGTAAGCTAAACCTTACCCAAAAGGGCTAGATGTAAATGAACCCTCATTTGTTCAGTGGGAGATCAAATACAGAAGACACTCAATGTGCGCCTTATTCCCACAAGCGTCCACCAGGAGAAAAAGGAAGAACCAGGGGCAGAGTCAATATATAACGGGAACAGTGGAGGTCACATGAAGTCAATTGTCCAGTTATATAGGCCAATTTTGGCACCAAAAACGCAGATGTAGGTGGATGCTCACGCTAGAGATCTGAGGAGACACCTATACATCTAATCTTCGAACGCAGAAATGGCCAAATGTGATGAAATTTCCAGTGCTCAAGGGACATATTTTTGGTAATAAAAATTACAATAAGCGTATATTGATTGGTTTGCGCAAAAGTTATAGCATCTACAAAATAGGGGAAAGATTTATGGCATTTTTATGATTATATTTTTTTTTTACTAGTAATGGCGGTGATCAGCGATTTTTATCGGGACTGCAACATTATGTTGGACAGATCGGACACTTTTGACACATGTTTGGGACCATTGGCATTTATACAGCGATCAGTGCTATAGAAATGCACTGATTACTGTGTAAATGCCACTGGCAGGGAAGGGGTTAACACTAGTGGGCACTCAAGGGGGTTAACTGTGTTCCCTAGGGAGTGATTCTAACTGTGGGGGGAAAGGACTGCCTGAGTGAGGAGACTGATCGTCATTCATAATTAGTACGAACAACAGATCACTCTACGCGCCCCCTAGTGGTCAAAAGGCGAACCGACGTACAGCTACGGCAGTTCGCTTAGGGGAACCAACCTGCTGCAGTACAACTGCGGCGGTTGGTCGGGTAGGGGTTAAAAAGGAAAAAAATACAGCCATCACATCTAAGAACTGGTAATGTATGAGGAAACATGTGGGGCGGTGCTGTGTGCTGATGTCTTTGCGTTTACACAAATCCCAGAAGCGTGGGTGTATTGTTTTGCTAGCTAGAAAAACTGTACAGTTGGCGTATATATCTCTTATTGGATGTAAGTACAACTTTTAATTGTTTTAACCACTTAAGGACCGGACCATTATGCAGCTTAAAGACCTGGGCACTTTTTTGCGATTCGGCACTGCGTCA